>VWYH01009266.1:389022-437437 GCA_013399365.1 Pampusana beccarii
TGAGAAGAAACTTCTTCTCAGTGAGGGTGACAGACACTGGAACAGGCTGCCCAGGGAGGTTGTGGAGTCTCCTTCTCTGCAGACATTCAAAACCCACCTGGACACCTTCCTGTGTAACCTCATCTGGGT
Organism: Pampusana beccarii; assembly: GCA_013399365.1. NCBI lineage: Eukaryota > Metazoa > Chordata > Aves > Columbiformes > Columbidae > Pampusana > Pampusana beccarii. The sequence goes on from VWYH01009266.1 coordinate 389,152, forward strand.
GTTCCTGCTCTGGCAGGGGGATTGGACTGGATGGTCTTTTGAGGTCCCTTCCGTTCCCTAACATTCTATGATTCTATGAATGACCTCCAAGTGTTGGAAAGCCACAGTGTTAACTTCTAGGATGGGACAGAGTTACTTAGATTCATAAAAACATGCATTAAGAAGTAATGGAATGTGTCAAAGTCACTTAAGTCTGATTGTAAAGCAGTATGCTGTAGCATGTTTTTTCCGAGGAATTAGTAGAAATTCTCTTCTCTAAATGTTTATGTGTTGATCAGACGAAATGCACAAATATCCTCTAAGAAGCATTTTCATATTGATGGGAAGAATGTTGTGAAGCAGAATATTCCTTTAATTTGTCTCTTCTGAGAGTTCATATGTTTGAGTTCTAGAAATGCAATATATAGCGTAACCTCAAGTGGTGTTCACAAAGCTCCTTGAAATAGGCCTGCTACTTTTCACTGTCATCCTTAAAGTAGGGCATAGGGCCCCTAAATACCCATGGAAATTTAAGTGCAAGGAACAAAAACTAGGCTCTGATCCAAAGCCAACTGAAGCTGATTAGGAGACTGCTTTTGGCTGCCCAGGGCTCTGGCTTAGGCCATTTGCAAGCTAGAACTGGGTCTCGTGTCTTCAGACTGACTTTTTTGGTTGGTTATGTCTGTGGGTTTTTCTTTTGATTCATGTTTGAGGTGCTGTCCATGATTACGGATGTCCCAGTGTATGAACCAGCTAAATGTTGCATATTTTCACTGTTTAGTTCTAGAAATAGTAAGTGGGTAATACTGAACACCTTAACTACACTTAATCACCGAATTATGTATTGTTGTGTTTATATGGCTTGACACTGTACACTGTTATATCACAGGTTTACCTAGAAATACTTATTCCTATAAGATATGCCTATGGCTAGAATAGAGGCAAGGGAAATATTGTTACATTCCATGGCTTGCAGTTCTTTGTTTGGCTAGTTTTAGTGTGCTTCTCCGTTCTTCCCATCCTGTTAGATGCTTAAACTTTTTGTGTAGTGAAACAGAAAAGAGAAATATGTTTTTCAAGTGAGAAATGTCTGCAGAGTTGCAAATATAGGTTAAAGTGAGAGATGATGCTCTGCTTGACTCAGATGATTGTTTTATTTTGCTTGTTTGCATGCTTATCTTTTGTTTTAGAAATAGAAAATAAAGTGTTTACATTTCATTGTAATGTTTTTTTGAGTGCAGTCGAAGTTAGTTATTTCATTTTAATTGCACTTGGCATGTTGCCCCACTTAATTTTACAGCTTTGCCTGAACTTTTTATAGGTGTACGTAGTTATTATCTATCAGTGTGTTGTGTCTCCATTTTCTTCAAGTTGAGAAGAGTTGGAAAGTCACTTTTGGAGTTGGATAAAGAATTCATTCCAAATGTTAATAGAAATGTAGAGCTTGTACTCTCTTCTAGCTGAGCTAGGTTGTTTATATACTATTATCCAAGAAAATTTTCCACATTACAAAAAATATTCTGAAAAACTCTTACCTAACATTCTGTGGAGCATCATGAAACGTGGATTTTAGCAGTTGAGGGTCAAAATGCTTGCATTGGTTTGGGGGGACACGTTGCAAATTTTTCTAATTAATTTATTTTATATTTGACCTCTAGGTTCCAGCAAGATGTGGAGTGACAGTCCGAGACAGCCTGAAGAAAGCTCTGATGATGAGAGGTCTTATTCCAGAATGCTGTGCTGTTTACAGAATACAAGATGGGTATGGTTTGTGTGTGATGGTTTTTGCTCTTAGAATCTCTTCTTGGAGTTACCCAGTACTGCCAATTCTATCCAACGTTGGGGAGGTTGTTTTCAAAACTCAGAATGAGATGATACTTTGTACTAAAACAATTTGTGCAATGAGGACATGTCTAGAAAGAATGGCAAATTCCTTCATTTAATCACTTGAAGAACAGGCATAACACAGAGTAATATGAGCTTATAGACTGCTGGCAAAACACTCAATCAAACTCATGCTAACCAAACAAGTATTAAATAAGTTTCATTAACTTTTTGGTTTTATTTGGCTTGGTTATAGTGCATTCTGTAGTGCATATAAAGTTCCTGCGAGGGGAAAAAATTAGTTTCTAGCCCTAAAAAGTTTGTAGATTATTTTACTGCACAGAATTAACCATCTCTTTGGAACTCTGTTGGAACAGGTGCTTTCACAAGCACTTTATTTGATCAGAAGCGTGTCTGTCACCTTGGAACTAAGGAAATCAGCCACTATTGGAGCTGATTAAGAAAGAACATTTCATTCATGTGTTTTTTTTCTGGGGAAGTTGTGCTTTGCTTGGGATGTGCTTAGCTTAATGTCTTGCCTTTAGAATTTCCTGCAGTTAAGAGACTGGGTAGCAAACCCCCATAGTGCAACTTTCTACCTGATCCCACATCTTGAGCAGGGGACCTTCGAGGGCTTGTGTGCTGCTGCTAATTAAAGGTTGATTTACACTTTAGAGAGAAGAAGCCAATTGGCTGGGACACTGACATTTCCTGGCTCACGGGAGAAGAGTTGCATGTGGAAGTCTTGGAGAATGTGCCACTCACAACACACAATTTTGTACGTACTGGTTTTTATGAAGCGTTGAGTGGGGTTAAATCAACTCTGTACTTTCAGATTCACATTGTCAACTTTGAATAATATTTTGTAGCTGTGGGATGTGGTGTGGGTTGCAGAAGTAGTTCTTAATCACAATAGCTTAAGTGAATTAGATAGAATTGTAATTGAAATAAGTGTTAAGAGTACTTGATCGCCCTTAAAACTTCCACGTTTGGATGGAATACACCCTCTAAAATCTATAAATGTAGGGGGTGTAAATCAGCACTGCATTGCAGAGCTGTAATAATAATCTACTATTTTTGTATTGCTGTATCTATAAAATGTATTCTGGGCCTCCCTGCTGGCTCTGCAGCAGCAATTAACTAATGAACTAACTATTCCCAGAGCAGTGCTGACATCATCAGTGATGCTAGTGCACAAATATGTTTTGACCTGATAAGGCACCAAGTAAATGGAAGCTGCTAAACAGAATCCATCTAATGGTTCCAGCTACATACGAAATCCTGGAAATAATGTTTTTCACATGGAGAAGACCGACCTTTTATTTATATAAAAACCCAAGATTCTGTTTGCAAGCTGCTTAAACTATTTCACTCAAGCAAGCTAGTTTGGCTATGACTAGTTAGATTGAAGTCTAGTAGGCTTAACGTGTTTTTTATATCTTTCTGAAACTTTGGTTATTACATCTAGTAATACAACTAGAATGTGGTTTTATGCCAAGTATTGCTGAATTTTTAAATGAAACTGAATTATTCCCCCCCATAATATAGGGATAATATATGCTCACCGTTTCACAATTTTTAATGTTTCTGAGTTTCAGTATTCAAAATTACGACTGTATATGTAACTGTACATAGAAGCCATATACATAAGCCATATCTGTATTTCCAGTCCTGTGAGTGTTGGACAGAAATGTCATTTGGCTCCTGGAAAAATTAGAAGATGAGATAATCTTTCAGCAGCTTTTGTTTTTATAGGTTGTATCCAATTAAATTCGGAATGTTTGTCTCCAGCATGATAATAGTGCACTGTTTTCCTTCAGATTTGTTGCTGTTTTTCTTACTGCTGATTAAGTGAAGCATTAATTCCAATAAATAGTTGAAAGAAAACGTTGATGCATGAAGACTATTCGAAAATGAGACGATCTTTTATGTAAATCTTTTTGATGTGTAAAACTGTAATTCCATCATCAAAAGAGTGGCTTTTAGGTGTATTTGAGGGAGGTAAAGGGAAATATCCTATCTTAGCCTTACAGAAGGACTCTATTTAATTATGATTATTTTTGACAATGTAGGTACGAAAAACATTCTTCACGTTAGCATTCTGCGACTTTTGTCGAAAGCTGCTTTTCCAGGGATTCCGGTGCCAGACGTGCGGCTACAAATTTCACCAGCGCTGTAGTACAGAAGTGCCACTGATGTGTGTCAATTATGACCAACTTGAGTAAGTAATCACAATTGATTTTAAAGTTGAGCCTTATGTTAAGCTTACAGCTGTCAGTGATTTCTTATATTAAATCTGTAATTCAGGAAGTCAGAGGAGATGCCTGAAAAAAGTAGAGAAGTTCAACTGTTCTTGTGAGACTGCATAATTCATATTCTCTCTGTGCTAGCTCAGACAACCAGTTCATATTTTTTTGCTGGACTGGAAAATGCTTTCTTTGAAGCATGAATGGGGTGGCTGAGCACTTGGCTGTATCAGACAGACTTCTCATTGTTCACAGTTGTTATTCTTAATCAAAACTGGTTCTTTATTATGTGATGGTGAGGGCCCTATTTAAATGTTTAGATGTGGGTTTATTCTCTTCGACCTGAAAAAAATGTTACGAGACACTAGTTTAATATGGTGAAGTTGCAGTTGGTTTTACAGTGATTGAAAATAAATCCATTAGTGAGTTTGATGCCTAGGTAAGAAACATAAAAGAGAATGTCCAAATCAGTCATGTGTTCTTGAATTTAATTATTGGTCTATTTGTGTGAGTCTTTGAGGGGGGTTAAGGATCTGGTGTAAACTGTCTCTGTGTATTTATTTGGTCAGTTTCAGTGGAGGATATTAAGTCTTTTAAATAGACTTTCATGTAAGGAATCCTATAAAATGCTGGGTTTTCCCCCAATAATAAATTTGATTTCTGCTTATGCTGGTATTTTTAATAGTTTCCTTGGGCACCTCTCAAGTTCGTGCTCAGGGCTTATGGATAATACAGTTCTATCCATCTGGCATTTATTTTTTGGCGTTACATCAGTGCAAACAGTAATATCAGGTCGTGTACTCAACACATAGTTATAGGTTGTGCATTCTTGAGGAACCAGATGTCTGCAACTTCAACTAACAGGTTAAAAAATTACTTTCTGCAAAGATATGCTTAAGGCATGATCTTTTGATCCTTTGTCAAGTAAATAATATTTTTAACAAATCTTGCAGATTAATGTGTTAATGTAGTCTTTATTTTAAAATTTAGAATTTGGTCAGTGGGGGGTTGTGGTTTTGTGGGGTTTGTTTGTTTGTTTTCAATCTTGGAGTGTTATATTGTGAAGCTTCTGGGTTTTGCACAAGTTAGGTTGTTTTTGTTTTGTTCTTGCCTCACAGTTTGCTGTTTGTCTCCAAGTTCTTTGAACATCACCCCATACCACAGGAGGAGGCCTCATTAGGAGAGACCACCCCAGCATCTGGATCATACCCCTCAGTGCCCCCCTCAGATTCTGTTGGGTATGACCTTATTCCTGCTGTTTAATAACATAACATTGCAGTACTGTATGCTTAAAAACGCTCAAAATATTGCTTTGCAACTCTTTCTACGTTTTTGTAATCTGGCTTGTCATGCAAATATATCCACCTTTGCTTAACTTCCAAGAAGTGAATGTTTTCATTCACATGAATGATATAAATTAGTAACAAACCTAAGTTAAACCTGTACCTAAGTGTCTGTAGAACTGGGGCCTTGCCTGTTAAATTGATTTCTTCTGCATGGTAGCTTAGACCTGGTCTAAACTGGAAAGATTTTATACTTAAAATTAATACAATCCAAAATTATATCCTCACAAATACTTCTAGTTTGTGTTAAAAAAACTACAGTTTGTTTGCCTTGAAGTGACATACCTCTGTTTCAGAATAAGCCACACCACTATAAGATCAGTGTGAACAGATGCCAATTCCAGGTTTGTAATACTGCTGTAGTGGCTTTTCCACATACACATTCCTTTAATATCCTCTAAAGCAGCTGTCTTACTCCTGTTTAGATGTTGGGATATACCAATAGCATCTCTTTGCTGCTGTAAAATTAGACTTTTAAAACTGACCACAGTCTCCGTTCCCTGTATCTCCAACAAAGATTCTACACACTCGCTCTGTGAAGAGATAAGTGATCATATTTAGATTATGCTCCCAGTAGCTAAGGGATCACTGACATCACCCAGCACTAGGTAGTTGAATGGATCTCCAGGAAACAGTAACTCAAGGATGTGTGTCGAAGTCAAGAAACCTGATGCAGATTTATTAAGAACACCAGATACAAACGCCTTCAGAAAAACATTCTTAGGACTTGTGTTTGCGGCATGGAGATGAACTGAATTTGGCAGAAAGGCTCTCTTGGGATAGTGAGCACTGTGCCCAAACCAAAGCAGAAACACAGCTGGAAGCTACGCAGGCACCTATGGACTCTAACTAGAAGAGAAATCCCCTGGACAGCCAAGACTGTTTTATGAAAGAACAAATATGATGTGTCCCCGGAAAACACATTGACAGTCCTGCAGAGGGAACCTCGTTTGGTAAGTACGAAGAGAGACGATGTGCTATTTTGTGTAGTTTTGAGTAAATTTGGACATGCCTCTTCCTGGTAGTGGATGTTGCCTTTATATCCCATGGATGTTAGTACGGCAGATTGTGGACAAGGCTGCTGCTGTGGTTCTCTAAGCTAAGCAGGCTCTGCCTTTCTCGTGGTACAGCTGAAATTGTAACCAGGCTAGAACTGTTAATCTGGGAAGAGGGTTGTTCATACCAACTGTGTTAGACGCCCACGGATGCCAGGGGCACTGTATGGCCTCAACCCTAGTACCGCTATATGCTAAAGTCTCTCTAAATTTTCAATTCCCTCTGCCTCACGTTTGTGCTTTCTTACCAGTTTATATACAACAGGATGGATTATCTTAATTGATACATGCACTACTTCAGGCAGTCTTAGTTTTGTGAAGTACAAATGGAAAGGAAAACTGAGTCCAAAGCTAGTTAATGCATTAAAGTTTTTAACTTCACATATATTTAAAAAGTTAACATTTAAATATACTTGCCAGCTGAGGTTAAGGAGCTTTTCCGAAGTGTTACATCTGTACATGTTTGTGGTTGCAGCAGCTGTAAAAGGTTTCTAGCTTTCTACTTTTTGCTTTATTGCTTTGCTGTACACTTACGTTGTTAAAAAAAAAAAAAGGCGTACATTATGCCTTGAAAATTCTGTTTATATTATGGTTTATATTTATCATCTGGTGTTCATAAGTAGTATGCATGTTACAAAGTCATGCAATTTTCCCCAAGCATCTGTGTTTGTAGTATTTCCTTTCCAGAAGCAGCTCAGATGCTGCTGTATGAGCATGTAGCACTGTCCATACCTTTCTCCAGTTATCCTTTTGGCTCTCTTTAATAGTACTTCTCTGCTTTTTGAAGACATAATTGTGGAAATACTAATTTCACTGATTTTTATTTTTTTTTAAGAACAAAAAAAATGCTGGCCTTTTGTGTAAAAACATATACTTACCCATGGTTTTGTTAGAGGCTACTGCTATAATATGGGACAACAGCTCAACTGGAATAAAAGAAAAAAGTCTGACATTTGAGGTTGTCTTGTCTGGGAAGAGAGTAGGGGATCAAATTTTTGAGAGTTGGGCAATGGGATAGAATATATGAGGAACTAGCGCTTTGTTACCACTTATTAGTGTAATAATTGTTCCTTTGATTTCTCTGTTCTCTTAGCATCTTGCATGGCGCAGCCCACAGAGGAAAGGATGTTACTAATCGTTTGGTAAACCTGAGGAAAGAGAATGCAAACATCCTTCTTCACCTTTAGCCTTGTGAAGGGATTCCAGCAGCAGGCAAAGTGCCCAAAGAAAGCAAGAGTTTGTGTCGCAAGACAAGCTCAAGAGCAAAGGCGTGTGTGACATACTGAGACATTGCCAAGGGATCAAATGGAGAAGCTGGAAGGAGAAAGGGACATAAAGGAAAAGGCCATTGGACGTGATGCAAACGCTGCTAGACATGCTGGAGAACTTTGTTGCACTTCACTCATGTGTAACGTCGTAAAGCAATCCAGTCCGGTAGCCTTTCGTTCCTCCAACTGTAAGCCATAGGCAGTCCCTCCAGACTTTCCTCCCCAAGATAAGGAAGCACATGTGGTCCCACTTGCACATTTCTGAACCCCTGATAAAAATGTGTCCAACCTCCACATTAGGCCTTTTGTCCCTTTTTAGTTCTTTCAGTTTGCACTATCCTGTTGTGCCAAAGCAGTCATTGTAGTTATAATCTGCGCTTAACTGGAAAGAATTATTAAAGTGTAGGTCTCCCTAATAATAGCCATTTGTAATAAAATTGAAGTACACTAACTGTATATAATACATTGTATTCATTTCATTCATTGCACTTTCATAAAGTTTCTTCTGTATCTTTCCTCATAAAATATGAGCACAGAATTTCTGTGAACTCAGTTCCCTTGATCTTACAGATACATGAATTGAAAAGGGGAGAGGTTAGCTATTCAAAATATTCCAAAGTTGTCTTTTTCAACTTCCATCTGTTCTCTCAGATGTTCTGATGTTGGGTAAAACTTGGCAAACTCATGAGGCACGTGCAGGATAAATAACCTGTGGAGCGGGTGGTGAAGTGGGCACATGGTCAGACTTCGAATAGCACAGAGGATTCAATAGAAACTGAAAGCTGCTGCTTTGCACGAGGCAGAATGCTGGTAGTAAGCAGGTTGGCAACATCTTGGCTTTTTCGAAAAAACAACATTTCCCAACATGCTTTATCTTCTAAATTCGAGGAAGGAAGGGGGCCTGTCTGGTGCACCATTCTAGGAAGCTTGCCAGTCCCTGCCTTAGAGCAGGCTCCAGCCTGTGATTAAACACCTCTGCTTTCTTTTCTGTCTTCCAAATGTTCCCTGATCATTCTGCCTCAACCGAAGTTATTTAAATGTCTAGAAAAGCTTCTGAAAAACCGAGGAAGCAGAGATACAGTCTTACAATATTGTATTGAGTACTACACCACCATTTAGATCCCCATGTGTTTAAGTGAGCAAAAGCTTTGTGTTTTATTGCGTAAAACAATTCTGAACTTTTCCCTTAGAAATTCTGGCACCAGACCTTTTCCAGACCACTCCATGTAAATTATAGCAAATTCCCTACACTATCCAGCTTGATATGCAACCTTGCTGAGCAGAAAAGTCCTGATATGAGAATCTTTAGAAGAATCGCCTTTAGTCTGTGAGGGAAACATCGTGCTCTCCAAAACTTTGTGTGCAGAAACATGCTAGTGAACTGAAGCCTGGTTTGGAGGACTAACAACAGCTGTTTGGGTTCTCTTGATCGCCCCTGATACACGAAGCTGTCAGAGATTTTAGGAAAACATTGCTAAGCTTTCGTCTGGGCCCAAAGGCCCCTATAAATGCACACCGTTGTGATAATCCTGGCACTTGTTTTAAACCTACAAGCCAACATGGATGAAAACAATTTATCATGGTATAGAAAAATGCACTCATCCATATGAGCTTAATACTGTCCTGTGGTGCCTTTGGACCTACTTCACAGGATGCTGTAAGAGTGATTTTTCTGTAGCTTGCAGTTACAAACTTGTACTGCTGTCCTTTTCTCCAAATCAGCATCTGATTTGGGGTTATTGGTTACTTCCAGGCTGCAGAGGTGGGGAAAGAAAAAAAGTACTTTGTTTTCTGGCAATATCTATGGAGTACCAGATAATTATATTAGAACTCATTTGGCCTCCAAAATTTAAAGTTTACCTGCTTGCTAGTCCTTAGCTGTCCCTGGAAACTGCTTGAAAATGGAAGTGTACTTCTTCGTTAACAGCAGTAACAAAACCAAAACAAACAAACAAACAGAAAATCATATCCTGGTGTAAACAAACAAACAAAAAGCCTTGCTACACATTTTAGCTTGCAGTCGGTTTGACTCAGATATGAGTATGCAGTCTGCCAGATGAATAGTGTGTAGTATACCAAGCCCTGTGGCTAAACTGAGATGCACTTGTTCAGGCTTGGAGGGGGTGAAGAAAAATCTCAGTCCAGTAGAGATGCTTTCGTTTTAAAAGGGAAGTGGCACACACCCTATAACTGAAGCTAGGTGAATGTCAATTTTCAGTTTTAAGTATTTGCCAAATTACAGCAAAATAAAAATCCAAGCAAAAATCTTGAAGCCCAAACAAGCCTCTTTTGAGAAAAAAAAAAAATCTTTCCTGAGTAGACCAGCTCTTAAATGTGTGAAACATCACATTGGTGGGTTAAAGGAAATAGAGGGGAATATGTATGAAAATTTATTTTCGTATTTGTATAGTGAACTAACTTGTGTTATTTCAAGTTCTAAGGCGTAGTGGAGATATTGTATATGATTTTATAAAGTTGTTTGTTTATCTATAAAGTAGCATGTGTCCGCACTCTTCAGAGTTACCTTCCTCTTTCCCGTGGGCCCAATTTTATAAAATAGTAAATCTGTGGACACACTGACACTTGCTGTGGTTGTAAAGGGTAAAAATCCACATCTGTCTGCGATTAGTCTTGTCTCCTGACAAACTTCTTTTGTTTTGTATTGATAAAAAGAGAGGGAACAATGTACTTATCCCACATACATGGTCCAAGGAAAAGGCGTGATCTGTCTTACTGCTAGGAAAGGTTCCAACACATTAAATTGAGATTTGACAACTCTCCCAGCTTGTTGCCTGAGAAGCTGAGAACCATTTGTTAAAGGAATGCCCACATGTAAAAGGCTGGAAGAAAGTGTGCAAGATGAGGTGATAGAACCTCTCTAATGTGTTAGAATATTGACTTTCTTACTTGTAGAAGGTCTTCTCTAGCTCAGAGGTTGCCTGTTAACTGCTCACAAAGGCCACAGGAGCAACAGAAACAGAAACTCAGATTCTGGTATTTAAACTGTGGTTTCTGTAAGCCCCAGCCTGCTGGAGCTGTATGCTACAGTAACCAGGGCCTCGCAGCTGTGTGTGTTCTGGTCCTCTTGAATTTTCGGTTGTGTTTTTGGCAATGTGTTTGCTGGCCCTGCGTTTGCGTAGCCTACAGAACTAGTTTTGTAACTCCCCTGGAATAGACATCACCCTCTTCCAAATGGTGATGGCTGGTCCTTTTCACTCCAGTGTTCCTTCTACTCTCCTGGAGTAATTAAAATTTTGGAATACTATAAGAAGGGGCTTTTGGTAGCTCAGAGGATTGGTGCATTTTTTGTGGTGACACATTTTCTGTAGATCAAGACCTTGATGCGGGTCAGGATTCAGCCTTTGCAGCACACAGGCAGAGGGTGGTGGTGATCTCTTCTGAGCTCATTATTTCAGTAGGCTATCTTGGCTAGCAGATCACTTGTGTCTTTCTCTTCACTAGGTACCTTTTTCAAGCAAAATTCCCATTGAGCGAAAATAACTCACCTTTTTGTAAGTGTCCCAAGGGCACCCATTAATGAAATCCTGATTGCATAGATGGAGCACACAGCTAACTGCTTATGAGAGTCCCATCTCTGGATTCTTTGGTGTCTAAAACCCAGGGATCCTCCCAATAATAGTTTAGAGACTCCAAAAAAGAGAGTTCTTTATCAATCTGTAATTGTCTTTGAAAGTTGAACTTGCCCCAGTTAGAATTTAATGAGTAGCAAAGGCTATTCAGATTGTTTTCAAACATGGTATGACATGGCATGCTGTCTGTGCTAGCAACATGATGGGCATGATGACCTGCGACCAGAAATATTTGCAGATTCCCTTAGCAGGTGGCCATTTATGACTCAAAGGAGGATGTATTTGAAACAATACCTCTGAAATTTGGCTTTCTCTCCCTTGGCTTACTTAGGAACACAGAAAATCTGATTGCTTCTGTTCTCATCGTGTGGCAGAGCTCAAATGCTGTCTCACAGTTACTCCTAGTGCAATGAGCTGCTGTCTGTTTTTACACGCCTCCCTTAATGTCATTGTTACTAAGAGCTCTCGGGCAGCGTGAGCAGGAGTTAGCTGTCCCAACAATGACAGGCACTTTTTAGACTTTTCCTCTGAAATGTTTCTGTGCAGCATCTGACGCTCTTGTCTTAAGCATGAAAATACTGTGCCTTAGAATATCAACCAAGTCCTGCACTTGTGACTGTGCAGTGTCCCATCTCCCAGTGTGGGTTCTAGTTGCATGATTTCCTTACAAAAATGTTCAGAAGTTCAAAACTTCCTCACCTACGATAGAAAAGATTTTACCTGAAGACACTTGTTAGCAATGAATTAAAACTTTAGCTATGGACATCAACCGCATTTAAAAAATGTTTCTGAAATTCTGAGCACCTTCTGAAATGCTGGGCTGGTCGGGGCCCTTTCTCAGAGATTTGCCTATTGACAGATTCAGTTCATTGCTTTCCAGTATCTTCCCAGTATTTATATTCTATCATGTGACAAGAGGCAACTATTTATTGGAAAAGTTAAGCAGGGTTAAATCCACTACTTATTCTTCCCCTGCCCCACTTCCCAAACATAATCAAAAGTATTTTTTTACAATACTTACTAGACTGTTGTTTGAATTAATTTGCAAGCGCTCCGTTTTGCCATTCTCAATTGTGAGACTGTTGGCCAGGAAGGAAAAGATGACAGGTACTCAGGATACAGACAGCACCATGTTCTGGGATCAGTGCCAAACTATGTAAACTCTTCAATGAATGGGAGGGTAATAGTCTTTAGAGCAAACTCGTTTCTGAAAAAAATGTCAAGAGATCCTGTTGAAATTGTTAGTTATCCCTAAAGATCTTTGGAGAGGCCAAGGAACGTTCACTCACAGTGCCTGGCGGCACCAGGACCTATTGCTGCCATATGTTGCTATATGGTTTATTTCTGAGGCTTCTCCCTGTGGGCATTGCCTATGTGGGCATGGTAGCTAACCCAGGAGTAACTGGATGGCTGGAAGACTTTACTCCTCTCTTAGGAGTTGTGTTTCCTGTAAGCTCTAGAAACCTTGTTGTCAGATAGCATGTGTGTTTCAACATGAAGTTTTCTTTGACAAAGGTGGCCAATGTTCCTCATTGAGCTTTTGCCTTCTGTCCATTAAATTGAATCATTAGACTTAACAGTGACTGACCTTAACTTGAGTAAGACATAAATGCCAGTTTAATGTACTTAAACAAAATAAATGGATAACCAAAGAAGTAACATTCTGCTTTCCTACAAATGAAAAAGGGAAGTGTTTAGATGTTTTTTCTTCTACATATATGATTCACGATACTGTAAATTAAAGACTTGATCTGCATTTATGACTGGCAGCATTTGCATTTCTTCAGAAAATTTGTCTGCATGGTCTGAACCTTTATCTTTCAAGTCAAATCTGTCGCATTGCCTAACTGTAGCACTATAAACAATGTTTGAAATGTTGCACTATTCAAAGTTATTTCTCAAAGACTGAGGTTAAGCAGTGATATGTTTATTTTTAGTATCGATATTTCATATTACCTTGGCCATTATATTAATTGATTATATTGAGTGAACGGTATGTAATTTTCGGTCTTCATTGAACAATAATCCCATCCATACAGTTTGTTTTGTGACATCTTGTGACTGTAATGTTGATGTGAGACGTTAAGCATTTTTACTTCTCGATGGGTTGCCATTAAAAAGAGTGCATTGCATTAACTATGAAGTGAGGACATTGCACAGTGTCTTGCTATCTGCAGCACCTGTTGGGCTACATTAATTTTACAGATCAGGTTTTATTATAACTAGTTTGGCATGGTATGCTAGGATTTTTTGTTTTAACTCAGAGCACTTCACAGCCATGTAATTAGGTAGTTTGTGCAGCAGAGAGTTGTTGCAGTTGATCATAGAGGAGTAGAGGTCTTTAATTATAAATTGTTTTTATGCAGGCCTTTAGATCAGTTTTTTTTAATGTATGTATTATTATAGTTGAAAAGGACTTACCACACCCACTATGCAGTATTTGAAGCCATTTGTAGACCTAAATCCTCTTTTTCCTTGACTTTGTTTCTCAGACCACCAATTCTCCCTAGTCCTTCTCCTTCAAAATCCATTCCAATCCCACAGCCCCTCCGACCAGCAGATGAAGACCATCGGAATCAATTTGGGCAACGCGACCGATCCTCTTCAGCTCCCAACGTTCACATCAACACAATCGAGCCAGTCAATATTGATGTAAGTATTAAAAATGTTTGGATCAGGAATAGTAGATTTGATGTTTCCCTTGTGAATTATCAGTCTGTTAAATTTATCATGGGTACACCTGAGTGCTGCGTTTCTAAGCTAATCCTTGGTGGTCTGTCAGAATCTTCATAGTTCCCGTGAGACATTTTTGTTATTGAGAGCTGTGAGAACGCGAATAAGCCCTTCTCTAAAAGCAGAAATTGCCTTTTGACAGTTTTGTCCTTTCATTTTCAAATAACATTCCACCACAAACCACTGCTCTTTTTTGTTTATTTGTCTTAGTTCCAAGGCTCGTGCTGCTAGTTGTACCACAACGTTAACAATATGAAAGCCAGTAGCTGCTCTTGCAAACTATTGTATGTGTTAAGCGTATTTCTTTATATGCAAGATAGGGATTTTCAGTATTTGTAATTCGAGTAATATCTCTGGCACTGAAGAAAATTAAATTATTGCAGTAAGCTTGAGTTCAGATTTACTGGATGTTCCTTAGGATTTCGAAAGCCCAGTGTGTATTGTTCTGAGCATTCTTTTGGAGTGTTCAGAAACTGCTACACTTGTTTATCACATTTTTGGTATATCTGGATGCTGAATCATAAATAATAATAATGATTAATATTAAGTATAAGGCAAGCTAGGACCTTTCAAAATGTTGGTCACAACCACCTCTTTCTAATTTTGCTGATGTATACAGCTGGTATTTTACCCTGAAGTGTACTTTCTAGAACTTAGCCATTTGTCAGGTGAGCAGTCTTGAAGTCTGCCTTGGACACTGAGGCACAAATTTTGCATCTGAGCTGAGTGAAAGGTGAAATGTTAGTTGATTATTAAGAATGTGGCCACATAGACATTTGCATATGGTAAATGGCAGTGGTGCAGCTGAGAGGCAGGACCAGCGCTTTTGGCAGCCATGCAAGTGTATAAAGGAGTAAAATAATCGGTTTGTGTGTAACCAAAAAAAAAAAAGTTTCATGATTAAAATGGACGTACAGAGGGAAACTGATAGAATTTTCTAATCTTCTTCCGTTTAGAAAATCCTTAGTGTAGCTTGCTTTTAGTCTGGATACGTTGTGCAAGATACTCTCAGTTCAGCGCAGATTGCAAGTGAAGGAAACCTTGTGCAGTTAGTCATTTCTGAGAAGAACAGAGTGCGCCTGGCTATGCAAATGAGGTGCTTTGTTACCAGAAAAAACGAAGCAGAACTCATTTGACTGATGTACCTCAGTACAAGGAATTGGTGTCCCAGCTTCTGATATGACAGTTCAAATCATTTGTGCCACAGACACTGTAACTAGAACATTTGGTTCGATATTTCTTTATGCAGTTTGGCCAACTGTGTGTTTAAATCAATATTTTCATGTCAGCATCTATTTTGGGTAGTGTACATTTCACTTCACTACTGAGAGGTGCTGTTTTAAAGTAACTAATTTTGAAAAGTTTAGTAGTAGCTCTTTGGAGTTGCTGCTATTAGTAAGCCAGGGTAGGAAACTACTTCTATTTTATGGACAGCATACAAGGTTATGGATTGTCAATTTGATCAATCTCAATTGACTCTGGAATGTAAATGATAATATCTAAATTAAACACTTTTTTATTTATAGGACTTGATTAGAGACCAGGGTTTACGAGGAGAGGGAGGTAAGTAGTGTTTAAACTAGTTACTGTGCTATATTTAATTACACAGCTACTCTGTCCCTTCCCTTTGTTCTACTTCCTTCTACAAAACACAGGCACAAAGGAAAATATGACTAGAACAAAAAATGAATTTGCATTTGCTTGTCCATGAACTTAATATTTGTCTGACAAAGGTTTGAGTCATTTGCTGGTCATTCTGGGAGTGGGGGAGATGGAAGGAGAAAAAGATTTGAAGCGGTACCTAGCTTTTTGGTTTTAAAATTGTCTCGCACCATCACTTTTTTGCTCTCACGCACACACACACTCATTCACTCACGTGGCTGCACATAGATATGCTACAAGTTCCCAGCTCTCTCTCAAAGGTTTTTTTTTATGCCTGTTGTTACCTTTCCACCCATGGAAACAATGGGGATTTTCATTGAAAACCGTCAATATGGTAGATGGACCTTCCACATGAACTGCTGCATCCTAAAGCAGCATCAAATACTCCGGTTCTTCTCCCCCTCTGCCCCTGCTGAAGATGCCGCTTTGCTGTACTGCATGCCTGTGCTACTCTTGGAACCAGGTTGTTAGGACCTTACGCTAAAGCCAGGTCTTTTTATGTTTCCTTCAGTAAGGCACAGCCCTAATTCACAGTTAAGTCAGAACTAGTGCCAGAAGGTTTCTTTTTTCTTCACGTGTTATGCACGGGCCTGTTAAGTTGCTTCTCCCACTGGCTGTCAAGGCCCTGAGAGGGCTTTTTATGTGCTGTATTTATTCCTATGAATATAACAATAATAATAATAGAGAAATAATAATGAAAAAACAAAAATAGGGCAGGCATATGACAGTTTTTCCAAGTCCAAATCATTTATACGGTTGTCTCCTACTAATTATAAGTTCCTTCAGCCTTTAGTAAAGTCTGAATTACCTTAATGAACTCTATCATGATCTCTAAGGTTTTATGCTGTGGGCTATCGCTGACTTCGTGTCTCCCTTCCAAATCTGGTAGTTGGTAGGATGGTACCTACATACTGCGTTGTGTTTGATGGAGCTGCTTTTTCTTATGGCAGCAATGGAATGCTTTTTAAAAACAAAATTCCTCTAATCCTGCAAGCCTACTGACTTAAAGTTGCCATTTTTAGCTATTTTTGGTATGTGTTGATAGGTGTGGCTCTCCACAGTTTTGCCCATTTTGTCCAGCATTTAAATGTTGTGCTATCATGTTGGTTTTAACTTTTGATCATAAACTGTCTGCTTGGCATCTGAAAACAATTGGCTCTTCCCAGTCCTGAAACAGTGTTATTAGTAATTGATCTTTTTTTTTTTTTTCCTTCAAGTACAGAAGCAATCTATGAGTAGGAGTCAAAGCATCCTAGTTATTTCCCATGACTTCTTTCATTTCTTCTATGTGTCTGTCTTTCTGTCTCTGCCTGCCCGTCTCTTTCTCTCTAACAGCCCCTTTGAACCAGCTGATGCGCTGTCTTCGGAAATACCAATCCCGGACTCCCAGTCCCCTCCTTCATTCTGTCCCCAGTGAAATAGTGTTTGATTTTGAGCCTGGCCCAGTGTTCAGAGGTAGTTGGGCTCTTCTTTCTTGTTTTCACCCAAACAAAATAAGTAAAACCACAGATGCTGTTTGTGCCTCACCCTCACACCGTGTGTATGTAAGTGTGTGAGTTTATCAAAACACCTCTGTTTTTTGCTTGGCCTGGCTGGAATGCTTTGAATGTGCTTTTCACACATACTCACTTTTTCACCTTTACACGCTTGAAAATGACTATAAATAAAATCTGACTTAAATCTTCAAAAGCAAGGAATTTCATAGTTGAGGTTTTTGTTTTGACCTTAACGTAATTTTTCTCAACAAATGTCCGTGGATTGTATTACACTGATTTTTAAAGGCAAAGTGACGTCCTTAACTTCGAATTTCCTTGACTGTTCAGTTTAAGTCAGTTCAGTGCTTTAATAGTTTTCTATATTTAATATTCTTTGGTTTGAAAAATAATCTAGGAAATCAAATGTGAATTACAAACAGTTCCATTGATATCTTGTTAGGTCTTAAGCTTTTCGAGTAGTATGTCGTGTCAACTTTCAACAAGTACTTCATTTTGAGAATGTGCTCTTGATAGCACGCTTGGCCCTTGATGGTTTAGACCCTGTGGTTTTTATTTAGTTAGTAAATTTCCAGTGGAATAGTATTTGTTTGTGTCCTGTACCATGTAAAATAAGACTCTTCCATTTTCACGTGGTGGACCCTGGGGGTGATTCAGGCCTCAAGCTGTCAATGGATCTGTTGTATTGCACAAAATGCCAAAAACCTCTGTGGAATTTCCTATGCTGGAGAAACCAAGTATTGAGTAATAGCATGAAATGTAAATATTTGTGTCTATGCATATACATGTGGAAATAGGTAGTTTAGTGCATGTAGTGTGGTCTTCAAATGCTACCATCTTGGCTGTTTCAAAGACTTTTGTTTCAGAATATATCAAGAGCAGTTCAACTTATGAACGTGTAAAGTTTGTCCAGAAGTCTTTGTAAGAAGACAGGTGTTCCCAACAAGCAAACTAGCTACGGAGTAGAATACGTTATGTACAGCTTCAGAGTCCATGCTAATGACTTAAGTCCAACATTATCTGAAGTATTCTACTCTAATAACTTGGAAAACAGGCCATCTGGTATTATTATGAACAGATTAACTGTAACGTTCTACCATGTGCTGTAAGCGTTTTTGGTGAAGGGGGAATATTGTGCTAGTGTTTCTGTATCATGGTATTAAAATTTAAGTAGGAGACTTTAGTTACCTCTGGAGAAAATGCATTCTAGTAGAACTTTGCTATTACAGGGAAAGTCTGTAACCCAGTAAACTCTTGGAAAATTGCTATTATTCTGGGAGCATCCTATGTTTAAATCCACATATGTGTGATTTCAGACAAATAATATAATAAATATATGACAGTATAGTCACTGTAACATGAACACAAGTCCATCCTTCAGGTCACTGGCTTCCAGATGCTTGTAAATGTAGTTAAGATGCCCAATATGCATCATTATTGTTGCTTCAGTGTGTGGGACAATTTATAGATGCTATATCCCATTTTTTATGTGTTGGTATGTCATTATTTTGTGCTTCCGCTTCTAAATGTATGGATTTTAGCTCAGTGAGGACAGGCGGTGATGGATATATATAGTCTGATAAATTAGCACACACTGAGTGACTGAACTCGAGCAACAGTTTTAAAAGTCACAAAGTCAATTTTTGCACTCAAGTTGGCTTTAGGACACACTTTTTTGGTAAGAAAGGGGCTTCTGGAGGAATATGGGGGCTATTGTCTTCTACCATTTCCCAGAGCACTGATGTGAGAGAAAGCGTTGGAATGTTGGAGGTCTCGTACAATGACATACATTGTTTAGCAGAGCAGCATGAATTTAATTAACAGTTGACCCTATTTTATGTCCTTTGCATTGGGAGGGTCAGCATAACCTTGTTACAAATAATTATGGTGTATTTTAAAAAGCAGCGTCTAGTTGAAGTGTTCTATTTGTGAAGAGCCATTAGGGTTCTGAAACACAGCTCGGTTAGTGACATTTTCCTGCATAGATTTGTTTAGGTAATGTATAGGCTACAGATGTACTGTTCTTTTTGTATTTAATGGAATATGCTTCAGATAGCTCCCTAAAGTACTTGCTCTTTTTTAATCTTTTCTACAGTCTAATATTTACTTTTAAATAAGAGCTCTCTGCTTACAGATAGCTTTAAAACAGCCAAATGGTTTTCAGGTGGCACTTGGAGACTCAACTAGAAAACATTTCAATTTTTTTGCATCTAGTCTATTTAGATTCCAAAGTACAGTATTTCAGCTATTTATTGGGTCCCTAAAAGTTTAGCTACAAGGAATCTGAGAGGCAGCTGCTGCTAACTAAAATGCTACTACTTTTCTTCTCGAAGTAACTGATGGAATTAAAAAATAGATTTTTAATTTTTTTTTTCTATTTAGAGAGACATTGTCCTTCTCATAATTCATGAACAAGAGACTGGGGACTATCTGGAATACAGGGATGTTTTCTATAGACTTGTCTCTTCCTGAAATCTAAGACTTGAGCACTAATCCAATATTAGGACAGTATTTCTAGAATATGTTTGTTCTCTCTTAACATTTACATTGATGTTTGGAGATACTGCATCTTAAACACAATTCTTGCACCTAATATCAATACATTCTTGCAAGCTGGCTTCTTAAAGATAAAATTATCCTGTTTCTGAAATTTAGGTTCAACTGCAGGTTTGTCTGCAACACCTCCCGCCTCTTTGCCTGGGTCACTCACCAATGTGAAAGCGTTACAGAAATCACCAGGACCCCAACGGGAAAGGAAATCTTCCTCATCTTCAGAAGACAGAAATAGAATGGTAAGGGAAAGATGAGCTATTTTCATTCATAATATAGTATAGTCATAGCACAGAAATACTACACATCCATATTCCTCTCACTTTTCTTTCATCAAAGCCTTCTGAAGTATTTTGAAGATGAGTACGGTAATGATCAAGGACTTTAAGCCAATAAATAATGGAATATGGAAATTGTGGAACTGATATATAAATCATTTAAATAACTGACTATTCTCACTTTTACTCCATTGCACCCAAATATCTTGGTGTGCTTCATATTATTTCAAATAGCAGCTTAACATTTCCCACCATGATTTATGAACTTTGAAAGTTCTCTAGTGATTCGCAAATGTAACGATACATTAGACTGCCTACATTTTTTTGATTCACAATTGCTTCTTAATATTTACTGGTTTTAACACTACCAGAAACATGTGGCACATGTTTCATGTCAGGAGGAAATAATGTAGTATACCTGTATGCTGAGCTTTTGTGTATGGCTGACCTGAGAAGTCAAATTCAGTGTCTGAAAAATATAGTTCTTTCAGGACTTAATGATATGAAATACTGATACTAAATCTTTAGCAAACGAGCTGTTTTCACAGACATTAATGCACTTGCTTTCTTCCTTTTTATTGTTTATGCATCTATATAAAGAAAACCCTTGGCCGACGGGATTCAAGTGATGATTGGGAGATACCGGATGGACAGATCACAGTTGGGCAAAGGATAGGATCTGGGTCGTTTGGAACGGTCTACAAAGGAAAGTGGCATGGTACGTGGCCGCCATGGCAAACAGTTATTCTCAAGCACACAACATTGCCTGCTGGGGGCCACCCGGCTGGAAAGCAGCTTCGCAGAAAAGCACCTGGGGATTCTGGTGGACACACAGTTGAACATGAGCCAGCAGCATGCACGTGCTGCAAAGGCTGATGATGGCCTGGGCTGCATTAGGCAAAGCATTGCCAGTGGGTGGAGGGACCTCAGCACTGGTGAGGCCACACCTGAAGTTCTAGGACCAGTCCTGGGCTCCTCAGTACAAGAGAGACACAGGCATAGTGGGGGGAGTCTATTACAGAATCACAGAATGGTTGGGGTTGGAAGGGGCATCATCCAGTCCAACCCACCTGCTAAAGCAGGTTCACCCAGAGCAGATGTCACAGGAATGCGTCCAGGTGGGTTTGAAGAGTCGTAAAGATGATTTTTAAAATTAATAAGTAATATGCTAAATAGGTAATGTTAGAGCTTCAAACTCTTTAGAAACTCAACTCTTGCATGTTCTTCTGAATTAAGTAATTGTTAGGGTAAAGAGGGAACGTAGCTGCTAGAAAGGCTGAAGTGTCCTTCTTGATGAATGAGGATTTCAAATGTGTATTTCGAAAGCTTTGACTTGGCTAGAATTTCTCAGAATAAAATAAGAATAGTGTTCATACATTTTACAGAATATTTACATATTTTAATATCGTAGTGGTTTATTTCACAAAAGCTAGCAAATAGGGTATCTCAATATTTCTGATGCTCTGTGTAGCATTTTCTCAATAGACAAATATGTATCAATGGGACTTACTGAGAATTGGTATTTTGAAGGTGATGTGGCAGTGAAAATGTTGAATGTTACGGCACCCACACCTCAACAGTTACAGGCTTTCAAAAATGAAGTAGGAGTGCTCAGGTAAGAATATTTTTAATGGCATAAAATAATGTGTCTAGATTTTTATGCTTCATTAATAACTGAATTTTAGATTTCCATTAGAACATGTTGGTTTTATTCCTCCATAATGATACTTCAGGCAGAAAATATAACTTGCCATTCTAAAATATTTCTTTGTATCCACCGCTAGTCCTTCCTTCCCTGGTATGTGTTTGTCTGTCCACCTATATTGTCAATATATGTATGTCCAAACACTTAAGACAGGACTGGCTTTTGCTATTTTACTATCCCCAAGGCACAGTCAAGCCCAAGTGTGAACTTGAGGCCTGCCTTTCCTCTCATCCACGTTTTGAGATTGAAGGAGAGCATTACTAATGGTTAGTTTACAGCTACAGCACTGCCCATATTATCTGTTGTTTAATAGTTTCTGTTTGGTAGCATTGACTCCGCTTTGAGTTTGTTTTTTTTTTTAACGTATTTATCATAAAGTCACTTCGTGATTTCCTTTTCTCATATCTACTGCTTGTGCTTTCCCAGACGAAGGATTTGTCTTGCGTTCAGTTCTTAAAAGAGAATCCATCCACATGATACAATAGCATATTTATTGGGGAAGACCGTTAGCATCCAAGTGCAGTCTTGAGTATAATTCTGTGTTAAGAAACAAAATAGAAAGAAAATTTTTGCCTCTGGGAAACAAATGTGTCGAAGTGGGTACCTGTGCTGGAGGACCATCCCCAATAAGCTACACAGTGAAAAGGGGGTGGTCAGACTTTTTCCCCAGAGAATCTTAGTTCCAAAACCTCCAAGCCCATAGTTGTGGAAGTGGAGGCTTTCTGGGGTATGCTACTTCAGACTTCTCTGCATTTTTTTGACATGCCTGCTCAGGAGAACTTAATGAAATAAAAAAAACCTTGTATTTCATATTTAGTCCAGATTTTTGCTGGCAGTCCCATAGCTGGAGTCCAGCTTTTCTCCGTTGTTGACCGTTTCAGCACTTTCAGTAGTCAGCTGTCCTGTCCTTTGACTCAGACAAGTAAGATTTACCTGTAGTTGTGCCTTTTCCATTGTACTTCATCATTACGCTCTTAGCTTTGAGGTGGGATTTGCAAGAAACTGCTTATTTTTTGCTCACTCAGCATTTACTTGTACCTCAAAAAGGCACATTCACATAATGTAGAACTGTCCTAGTCTGCATTGCCGAGGGAACAAAGGAGGTTACCCTCTAGGCTCCCATGTTAGTTTTTTAACATAGGAAAATAGGAAGAGCTCTCTCGTCTTCAGCAGCAGCATGTATTTAAGAAGCTACCACAGGTTTTAAATTTGGTGTGTAGGGTTTCATCAACAGTGACCTGACTGCCATTGGTACCAAGCTGTGTTGGAAGAAGATTGCCTTTATTTTTCCTCAGCCCCATGGACAGCTATTATAGGAAATGCTCCAGAATTCTTAGGTGCCTCACCTTTGTAATCTCTCATTGGTATGTTTGGAGGTATCTATTTCTTCGTGTCCATTTGATGATGATAAGAACATGATTGACTTTTCCTAGAGGGTGAAGAGAATCTTTCAGATTTCACAGTCGATCAGTAGATTCTTACAGGCCTTGAATCTACAGGAATATCTGCTGAGAGAATCCTCTCTGCATTGTTTGTTGTGAAGTTGTTCTGTCTGGAGTTGCTCTGTCTTTGGAATAGGTTTGATTTAATCTGGCCAGATCTCTGTGGTGAACTGCAGTCTCTTCCAGTGCTGTTTGGAAATGAGTTCATATCATAACCTTGCTTATGTACAGTTTTCATGCCTGTTTCCATCCTTTCCTGTATGTTCACTCCATAGAAAGTACAAAATTCTTGTCAAATAAGGCACTAAGAAAAACAGAAGCCTTGTCAAGGAAGTGTGTTGGTAGTTTCTGAATGAAAGGGTTGCCCTTCCTGGAAGCCTTTGAGACTGGAATTTCATTTTGGATGTCCTCCTTATGGGCAGCAACATCTTATAGCCGCACTGGGATTACACAGAAGCCGACCTGCCTGCAAACCCTCGCTGTCCCATGGGGACCTGTGGTAGCAGCATCTTCTGAGCAGTCCTGTGCTGGGTGGTTTGCAAAAGCAAGAGGAAACAGTGCGTACCCCAGAATAGCTAATCCATGTCATTATGATAAGTAATGCTAACTGCTGGAATAATTCATTAAACTGAATCTAGGAACAGGTTCTCGTGTTATCTGAGTAAAAGTTAACATTGACCCAACAAATTCTGTTTGGAAAGGTATGTTTAGACTGTGATAGATCTGCCTGGGTTTTTCCTGATTTCCTGATTCACGTGATTTCCTTCTGATTTTTTTTTTCAACAGGAAAACACGACATGTGAATATCCTGCTTTTTATGGGTTATTCAACAAAACCCCAGTTGGCTATTGTTACACAATGGTGTGAGGGGTCCAGCTTATATCACCATCTACACATCATTGAGACCAAATTTGAAATGATCAAACTAATTGATATTGCACGACAGACTGCACAAGGCATGGAGTAAGTATCATATTACTTGTTTGCACATGAGCGTTGGGGCAATGTTTATTTATCACCTTCACACTCTGACTTGACATTGGCAAATAAGGCCACCTGTCTGCTCACTTTGCCAAGCCTAGGATCCTGCCTTGACTATCGAAGCATTTGGTGAAGTGTTTGTGATTTTGATTAGTAAAAGAGACTTTGTGTTCTCTTTTTGGAATGTAGGGAAATAAAAAGCGTCAAGGAAATATATATAGCCTTAGTGAGTAGAATAAAGATAACTATGGTGTAGTTAAACTTTCAGTCTTGTGAGCAAAGATTTCTGTTCCAGGCTTTATGATTTTCACAATGCAGATAGTCTTATGGTAGGAGGCAAAACATAGTTTAAAGAGAAATAGCCTGTGAACGAAAGGACAGAATCCTGCGAGATAACGCAGAAGGCTGTGTTAGCAAAAAGGATCGATTTTTTTTTTCTCCTTTTCTTATAAGTATTGTAGCTCTCTAAATAATAGATTCCAACATTTGAAGAAAACATACCTACTTTGTTCTGAGGACTGTAAGTAATCCGTACTCCTGTAGAGGGCAATTGAGTGAGTTAGAATTTACAAAACTAGCCCAATATTGTGTGTCAGAATCAGAACACTGATTTGTATGATCAGATAAATCACCCTCCAGCTGGGAAGCCACTATGATGATTGCAGTTAATTGTGCCATTTTTCTACTAAGTCTGCTATTACATTTTCAGTCAAGAGGTGGGGAGGGGTTTGCAGCAGCCAGCCTCTGTTAGCCTGCTCCTCTCCCCAGGCTCCCTCTGTAGGTAGTGGAGTTGCAGAAGCTGTTTTATGACTGTGATTCAAAACAGAGACATAAATTGGGGCTTTTCCAACAGGTTCGTGCCAACCTCATTGACTAAACAAGAGCGATGGGAGACTAGTTGCCTAATTTAAGCTGTATCTATGCTGTGGAGCAAGTATTCTCTGTGTCCCCTGCAATCTATTTATTCAGTCTACAATCAGGAGATGGTTTTTGCAGTCTCATACTAAAAAGCAGTCAGCAGACTTGAGTACGCAGTGGGACTGGGAAGCACATTTAGCCCCTGCAATTTAGAAACACCTTACCTAAAACTCCTTGCCCTCAAAGTGTCTTGACAGTCATCATTAAGGCTGGGAGGCAGAACCTTCACCACTGAATGGCATGTCAAAAACTACTGAAGTTTTTTTTTATTTTCGTTCTGAATATTGAGTTAGAACTGAAAAGCAGAAGTTGGTGCATAATTATTATTTCATTCTTCAGTAGCATCAGGTTCGAGCTAGAAATCTAAGGTTTATTTTATGTTTGTTTGTTTTTTTCCTGTGGCTGCTGCAGGAACTGTCATGGGTAACTGAAGTTTTACCACCTTGATAAATATGTGCAGTTTGAATATCTACAGAATTTGTGTTTCAGTAATACAGTGAATTCTGAGTTGTTGATTGGTACAATATCATTTAACCCACCTAATCTATGATGTTCCTTTTCAGTTACTTGCATGCCAAGTCAATCATCCACAGAGACCTCAAGAGTAATAGTATCCTTTCTCAGAGATGTGATTGTGGAACGTGACAGCATTCCTGGTTTTTGTTTTGTTTTTTCTTCTGCCAAAAATGAGCTTGCTCGTGTGGAAAGCTGTTCATGTGTGAATATTTGCCAAGGTGAAATTTTGTTGAGAAAGGGTAATGTGACTAGTAGCAAAGTAAGGAATACTTAGTATGTCTATTAATGTGATTGCAATAACATAGCAAGTTCTGTTGCAGTATCATAAAGATTTTTTCTTCATTTGGTTTCTACGTGCAATGAAAGATTATGGCAGTTCACTCGTGGAATATTTTTGGCTTCTTGTACTTGGCATTTCAGGAATGTTCTTGGCGTGTCAAGAAAGCCACCTGGGCCATAATCTGTTCAGCCCTGGCCCAGTCATTCCTTCTGTAACCCTTAAATACATGCTGGCTGCTTAGAAACCTACTTTATATTAAAAACTCCCTCAGTGGTGGGGAATGGTTAAAACTGTTATGTCTAAAGTTGCAAATCTGTAGCTGTTTACTGTTATTATAGGACAGAACCAGTACTGCTTGTTTGTTTTCCCTTAACATTTTCCCCTTAGATATTTTTCTTCATGAAGACCTCACAGTAAAAATAGGTGACTTTGGTCTAGCTACAGTGAAATCCCGATGGAGTGGATCCCATCAGTTTGAACAGCTGTCTGGATCTATTCTATGGATGGTAAGCAAGGGGGAAGTGGTGCATCTGCTCCAATAGATTTAACTGCCTTTGGCTAAAGTTTCTAAGACTGTCCCTCCAGCACACTGACATACACAAGCTGTCTTAAGCTGGACAAGATAAGACGTATTATGAAGTACCAAGCGAATGCTTTTCAGTTCTTCTTTAAGCTCATGTTTTCCAGTAGTCAGCAAAAAAAACCCTTTAGTTTATTTATCTCTTATTCTGAGGTTTAAACTGAAAAGAAAATGGTGGCTAAGGAAGAAACATATATGATTAAATCCAGGGTTGAGGAGAGGGTGAGAAAGCCATGCAAAACATCTTGCAAAGGAGGAGAGGAACTAGTTCAGCCAAAAGCAAGACGCTCTTAAGTTTTAAGGATTCAAGCATTGTTACTCTCAAGAGGTCATACAACTTAATAACTCTTAATAAGAGTTATGACTTCCTGTGCAACTCTGCTTTCTCCTTTTCTCCCTGAAAAAAGTGAAGGCTCTGTTAGTTAGCGTTATTTTCAGTGTTCTTACAATTCCAGTCTCAAAGTAGCTTCTCAGCCTGAACAAGGTCACTTTGTTTTGTCATAGAGGAATAAAGGGATCACCAAGTTACAAAGAACTAGTGGATTTTGAGATTCATGTCAACATCCACTCTATATTAGGACCCAGTAACATCTGAAGACAAGAGTGGGCTTTACACCTGTTACACTCTGGACAAATCCATGGGTTTTTTTGTTCTCGATATGTGAGGAGCAGCCTAATATGATGAAATAAAAACTAACTCTTTCCTTTTATGGTACAGGCACCAGAAGTTATCAGGATGCAAGATAAAAACCCATATAGCTTTCAGTCGGATGTGTACGCATTTGGGATTGTTCTTTATGAACTGATGACTGGACAGTTACCTTACTCAAACATCAACAACAGGGACCAGGTAAAGAGAGCATGGGCTTGGGAAGGGACTGACTTCAGTCTTCTATGCCCTGAAACACAGTGATTCAGCTTTGTGAAGTGCACGTTCTGGTGTATCGTGTGTTTGATTTGTGTTTGTGATTCTGATCTTATGAGATTACATTTCTACATTTTCTAGATCTGCCTCAGCCACGTAATGCCAATTTACTTACTTCTCTTGAGGGTTTTCTTTTTTGTTCTTTTTTACTTCAAGTATAGATTTTCAGCTTCTGAGCTGGTTGCCAGGATACTTATTAGGGAGAGAGCAGGTTATTTAATAGTAATCTGGTTTAGAATAGTTCCGCAAAGGCAAAATGATCCTCCATATGTTCAGTTATTCCTCTTTCCACCCCCCCGCTTTCCCCTTGCATTGACTAATAGTTCAGCAACAGGACTGACAAAATGGAACAGCAATCATCTCTCTGAATGTTTTATATTCATTGCAATCTTGAGAAATGCATGCACCATCTAATTGAATTTCAGGATATCAGCATTTCTCAAATCCTGCTTGATAGAGTATATGACTTTCCAGAATGTGTGAATCCTGTAAAGAAAACTACTTAATTGTGAACAAATATTCCGTAAGTCTAATGATGCCACACACCTGCAATGTATCTTCACAGGACAGGCACATTTGAAAAGGCACATCTGATTCATTATTTCTCTGTCTAATCTGAAAATAGTATCTATGCATCAAGATCTTTGGTGTAAACTATTCCATGTCTGGGCGGTGTTATATTTATGTTGTATCTGTGTCCGCATCCTTTGTTTTTTCACCGTCAGTACTTGAGAATTGCAACCATAGCAACGTTCATCTGTGAATGCCATTTTATAAGGCTGTTTCCATATTTGTCAGAACACTTCATCCCAATTCATCAGATTTGGAATTACTCTTTTTCTTTCCTTTTTTCTTTTTTTTTTCTTTTCTTTTTTTTTAAACTTTGGAAAGAAGGGAAATGTCCAGATTCCTGGCTGGATGCATATGGCCTTCTAAAAGCATTATTTGGGCATTGTTTTGGTTTTTACCTTTTGAGATTTGAAAGATGAACCCAATTATGTGGGTGCTCACAGTTGAATGCTGAAACAAATGTTAAATTGCGAGTGAAGCTAACATATAAAATGCGATCTAATTTCTTGAGTTTTGTCACTCTCAGTCTATTGTCTGAAAAGACGTAAATATTGCTCACTCTGTGTTGATGCATCTACATTAGTTACTATGACACAAGTGAGATTCTTCGTGAGCAAAACAGTGTTCTTGTTACACCTCAGAGTGTTTATCTCACCTTAACAGATTTTTCTAGACAGACTAGGACTGTCTTTGTAGTGATGTTCTCTTTTCTCTAGCTAAAATAAAAGTTTAATCCCTGTATTATTTGCAAAGTATTGGAAACATAAATAATAATGAATTTTCAGTAATTTCAACTGAAGTATCGTAGAGTCATAGAATGGTTTGTGTTGGAAGGGACCTTAGAGGTCATCTAGTTCCAACATTGCTGCCACGGGCAGAGACACCTTCTGGTAGACCAGGTTGCTCAAAGCCGTGTCCTCTGGCCTTGAACACTTCCAGGGATGGGGCATCCACAGCTTCTTTGGGCAACCTGTTCCAGTGCCTCACCACCTCCATGGTGAAGATTTTATTCCTCGTATCTAATCTAAATGTACCTTCCTTCAGTTTAAAACCATTAACCTGTGTCATTGTAGTGTAATTATTTAGAAAAGGGTAACTTCTAGATGATGGCAACTCTCATTGCCACAGGGGTAAGGGACTGGGTAGACAAGTCTTTACTATGAGATGCAGCTCTGGCACATGGGGATTTCTAAAGAAACCATATGGGAGCTTTACACTCCTCCTTGATGCCAACACAGATGTGACTGAATCAGAAAGTTGAAAAAGGACCAGGCTTGTGTTAGTATAAATAACATGTATAGCTTGCTTGAGATATGGGGTTTTTCTGTGGGTTTGGTTTTTTTTTTTGCTAGTGTCAAGATAGGAAACAGTTACGCTTCATTAAATATAAGGTATGATACACCTGCTGGGTCTGCCTGAGTATTCAGAAAAGGTAGTGATTATCTGCTGCAGCATGAATGGATCTTTGATTAGCTAGTTTGAAAGGGCTTTTTAGTGTCAGCGCAACTGCAGCTCTCAAACCGCATTGCATTTGACCTTGGCTTGACGTGATGATGTTTGATTTTTTTTTTATAAATATCCAAGAGAGCATTAACTTTATCTATGCTTTGCTTTCCTGGCTTCTATTACTTTACTTTGTTTTATAGTAAAGTTTTGTCCTTAGGTGAAATATAAGCCTTCCATGTTAAAAGAATTACCCTAAAAATACAAAGCCTGTCTGTCTCCTCTTCTGCAGGGGAGAGGCAGTTTCTCTTTTTCTTTTGTGTTTTTTTGGGGAGTGGGGAAGGTGGTCGGGTGTCAAGAATGAGCTTTTGTGGTGGAAAAAGTATATGAAGGAATTTATTCTCGAAAGGTAAGGGGTTTTAATATCTGAAGTCTGTGTGTTTCTTAAAAAACCCTTCAGTGTGGACTTGCTGTTGACTTATAATATAAAACAGATTATTTATTTTTACAGAGTATTTATTTTTAGGCATTCTGTTCCTGCCACAGAGTTGCTTATTCTTGTTTTTGTAACAGCTTTTGACACCGAAGAACTGTTCCTTAGATGGTTATTGCTATAAATGGTAACCGTTTACTAGCGTTCAAATTTCACAGAAATGTCTCTTAGGAGGAGGAGGAGGAAAAATCTAATTTTTTTTCTCTGTACAGAATAGGTTAGCCAGCATTACTCTAAGAAACTTGGCAATTTCAATACCAGATAGTGTTTCCTGGGAGCAGAAAACTTGCTGCTC
Organism: Pampusana beccarii; assembly: GCA_013399365.1. NCBI lineage: Eukaryota > Metazoa > Chordata > Aves > Columbiformes > Columbidae > Pampusana > Pampusana beccarii. The sequence continues at coordinate 419,321 of VWYH01009266.1, forward strand.
GGACTAAAATGGTCTAGCAAAATGTTCATCTTTGGTTACTGTTTAGTTTATGGACTCATCCTCTTCCCCTTTCATCTTTTTTTTCCCCTTAAATAAAGATAATTTTTATGGTGGGACGAGGATACTTATCTCCAGACCTCAGCAAAGTACGGAGCAACTGTCCAAAAGCAATGAAGAGACTAATGGCAGAATGCTTAAAAAAGAAAAGAGATGAGAGACCCCTTTTTCCACAGGTGAGGAATGTTCCTTTGTAGTTCTCAGTAGACTTTACAATTCAAATATTAAAAATAAAGATCAATTATGAACTCACTGGCCAGCTGAAATTTTTTTGATGAGTGCTGTAGCGTGACTTCATTAGAGTATTGGTTCAGTACCTGGTTAGTTCTGTTTAATTAGAAATGCTTATTTTCAGTTCAGAAAGCAGGCATTAAAATGACTTGTACAGTTGCAAAAGCATTATGTGTTGGAGAAAGTTTCAACGGGGAGGCTGTGAAATTAATAATCGCAATTGGACACACAAATTAGAACTTGCTGTGTATGTTCTCAGAAATCTTTATACACCCCTCCTTGCTTTCCCCGAAGCTTTACAAAGGGAAACTGAGAGTTTTGTCACAAAACTTGGTTTATCATGCCTGTTGGGGAAGGTTTGGATTCTAAAAGCTTGGGGAGACCTTATTAAGCGTTTTCAAAAAATAAGGAGCTCCCCCTGCTGGCTTTGTGGTAAAAAGTATTAATCAAACCTCTGCCGAAGCTGTTTATTTGCAGCGATGGTAGGTATTGGTACTAGTGCATAAACAAGGAGGCAAATAAAAGGCAACCGTTTTCATTATGCTTACAGAGGGAAATCAGTAGAGCCTTTTAAAGAGGAAAATGAGGCCGTTTCTTCCCAAATGTCCTTTTCAGCTTTTTGAGGCTACAAACATCAGAGTGCAATGCAGTAATCTATTTTTTTTTAAGTTTCTGTTTAAATTGGTTACGAATATTTTTCTGTAGCTAATGGGTGTTCTGCCTTTGGTTTTAAGAGAGCATTACAAGTTCGGAACAACAGATTTGATCGTTTATTTTTCTACTTGTTTTAGATTCTTGCCTCCATTGAGCTTCTGGCCCGGTCGTTGCCAAAAATTCACCGCAGTGCATCTGAGCCCTCATTAAACCGGGCCGGCTTCCAGACAGAGGATTTTAGTCTATATGCTTGTGCTTCTCCAAAAACACCCATCCAAGCAGGGGGATACGGTGGGTTTCCAGTACACTGAAAAGAAATGTGAAATCATGTGCCTGTGTGTCCGTGTGCTGGTGTGTTCCTGTGCGTGCAACACACGTGTACGTTCTCAGTTCCAACCAGCCATGTTTTTAAGGTTTACTGAGGGAAGGAGGACTCGCTTCCCAACACTGAGCATTGAATGTCCCGAGCACAAAGTCTGTGTCGGTAAGGAATGCCCTAGGAACAGCTGGCACAAGAAGAATTGTAAAGTCACGTAAGAGAAATGGGAAAAGTCACATCAAAACAAGCAAAAATCCTCTGAAGGTGTCAATTGGGTGTCGTTTTTGCTTGCCTGTGTCGTTTTTGCCTAGTTTATTGATTGGAATTAGTTACTCAGGACCGTATTTGATTTTAATCTGCTCAAGCTATGGTATTTTATTTTTTTACTTCAGTTGAGGTAATGGTGTTTGAGCAATAGGCTTTAGATTCCTCGGTTAGTAATGCTACTCATGTGTGGGAAACAATTGGAAAAATAAACTTAGCTTCAAGACTGAGCACAGTCAAAACTTCTCGTGGTCAGCAGAAGTGAGCAGATACAGCACAGAATCCAAAGAAAGAGCTTAGCGACGTGTGACTCTAATTTTGAAAGCTGAAGTTTAAAATAGTGCTGTTTAGAGAACACCTCTTCCTGCAGAGGAGTGGCAGCTTGGGGTTTTTTCAATTTACTTTTTATTTTTGTCCTGCTATAGCTTAGACCATCTCAAAATGTTCTATTACAGTGCAACATAGAAGAAATTATGAATTTCTGATTTTGCTGAACTGCAAAAATATTACTGGTAATGGGCCGTGTACCCTTCAATTAGCACAGATCTAAAATTAAAAAAAAAAACATATTTTAAATCTTGAGCATAACCGAATACTTTAAGAGAAAAAGGCTGCTAACACCCGTAATAGGAAAAGAGGATTTGAAAAAGTGGTTGTTTTCATGGAAATCAGTATTACACCATGAATTCTGTTAAGATGAAATGCTTTGTTTACTTTAATGTTGTTAAGAATACCACTGAGCGTGCTTCTGCTCGGTTAGGAATTGGTGGGTTTGGTGGTTTTTTCACTTCCATATAAAAGCTGCTAGTTTGACTAGAAGTGAATCTGTTAGACTAGGTATCTAACTGAGAAAGCTGGACACCTTGCCAAGATCCTGTCAGCTCACTTGAAAGATTCTTCTTTTCTCTGGAACATTCCTCTGGAAATGGTGAATCAGAGCAGTGGTTCAGGTCGTATCAGTTTTCGATGTCAGATACGAAAACAATAATGTTATTGACTGTGTTCTCGCGTGTTTTGAAATTAGTTTTGTGGTTTTGTTTGTTTTAAACTGCTAAGCTGTTAATTTTCACAGATTCTTCTGCATCGGAAACCAGCTGTTGCTGCTCTTGTTAGGACTTCAAGGGTCAGGAGTGTTCCTATTGGCTTCTGAGTTACGTATTTATAGGGAAGTTTTGCATGTTACTGGCAATAATTTTTTGAAATAGATCAGGAATTCAAAAAAGGTTTTCTGCTGTCTGGCAACTGAGCATTTTAAAACAGGAGGCAGAGTTAGAGAGTTTGAAGAGATGTAGGCAGTTTCTGTGTTTTCTGGCTGGATTCTAATGGTCTTTTTGGCTTCTGCTGTTGGAGCAGTTTGGGAAGTAACTTCCCTCATTTTGTTAGTCAAGAAAATTTAGCTGTCGAAATCCATCTCTATGGAAATACTTATGGAGGATGAAAGTTGTTATTGTTTCAGAAAATCTGTTTCCCATCTTTCTGGTAGCTTCTCATTTTGGCAGGCTCATCTTTAAATGAAAACAGGACTTAAGTGGGTTTTTCCCCTCTTTTTAATTTTTTTTTTTTTTTACTCTGGGCAGTGAGAAAGAATGTTTCTTAAGGTTTGGGGTATGGGATTTAGCACAGGCTACAATGCCCATCCCAGGAATAGCAAGAGGATGCTGCTGGGTCTTCTACAGAATCTAGAAATGCACCATTCCGGGCAGAAGAGCCTCAGCCCAGCAGGGAGTCACAGCGGGTGCAGAGCCATCCTCACCGCCCTGCCCAGGCATGCTCAGTTCAATGAGTTATTCCTTGGAGCAGCGTTATCCTCCTAGGTGTTAAGATTGTTCCTCTGTGCTATAGGAACTACAGTTGTAGGGGCGGGGGGAACGCTGCCGTCCTTAGACACGTTTGGCCGCGTTTCCTGCGGCGTGGGCAGCGCGTTCGAATTCTTCTTGTGTCGTCTGTTCTTACACCTCCAGCACCGTTTGGGACCCATGGCCATAACGTGATCTTAGCTTCTCACTAAACGTTTTATGAAGCCTGAAAGGAGGCTGGTTTTTTGTGGATCATTAACTTTGTCTGACATAAATGCATTTAGGGGTTTAACTTCTGTAGTTTGTAATTGCTGCTTCAGTGAGGTTTGGGAACATATGCAGGAGAAGATGCCGAAATACACCTGTGGATCTGGGTCAGTGTTCTCAAAGGCACGACCCAGCTGTATTGTTTAGAAACAGATACCTAGCGGTCCTGAAAACAGGTCTATAGAATCTTGGGCTTTTCTGAAGGGATCATTGATACTATGTGAGATTCCTTTTTTCTTTACTTCCCTGCATCTCGGTATAGAAACAAAATTTGCCTTGGTACCATCTAGAAGGACCAGATCCTCATAAATACTGCTGTGTATTCTTCTGAAGATACGAATTATCCACATCAGTGTATGTTGCAGATTTTTATTTAGCCAGTGGATGGTATCCATACTAGAAGTGCAAGATCCAACAGAAAACTGCCTCTTTGTCAATAGCTTTTCCTGTGCCTGTGAATTTAATCCAGCCAAGGTGTTGGAATTTCGTGTTTCCTTTGGTAAGTCAGTTGCTGTCTACTTCAGTAGATGAGGTTGGCACAGACATGGAAGGGAACCATTCCCCTCCTTATGATTTTTCTGAGAAACGTGGTATCTACGCTAGCATAAGGAGCACAGTTAGGATGTTGTCTATACACCTTAGTAATCTCATGCATCCACATAACTTATACATTTGTGAGAGCAGCGATTGGTAACTGCATCTTAAATCCTTACAGGAATCAGGGGCAGCAGGTTCTATCAGACATGTCCTTATAATTTATTCTTTGGACGCCACACGAAAGAACTTGATCATCTGTTTAGAACAGATTTTTTGAAAGTACACATTTGAAATAGTTTCCACTTGCTTTGCTTGTGACGAGTGTGAAAAGACTGTAACAACTAACTTTAAAGGGCTCCATAAGAAGAGTAGATTTTCAAATGCTGCCCATCCTTTTGAAAGGAATTTCTTTGTTACCAGTCAAAGCAGCTGTCTGAAGTTCTGCTTGGTAAAAAGCACATCAGATGTCTGACTCACAATGAATAAGAATGTCTGTTGGGTTTTTTTTCACATCTCAAATCACTAAGTACGTGGTTATATAGCTTCGTGGTGAGCTGATCTCCTTGGGAGCAGCCGTGGCCCAGCTCCTTACCCTTGCCTGGCAGACCCTGTCCAATTCCACGAGTCCATTCCGTGCGGTTGAGCGCGTTCCCCCCACCGCCAACAGAGCAGCTCTCCAAAAGCTGGTTAGGAAACTCTCCTTGCCCACCAGCCTGAGCGAGGTCACCTCCTTGAGCCGTCTTGCCTCGGGCCCAGGCAGTGCCGGTTGTGGCACTACAGGCAAGTCATCGCTCCGCAGCTCAGGTCGGGACGGGGAGCGGGACTGCGGTAGTACCAGTTCAGATTAGCATTGATTGTTACAGAGCTGTGTCCGAACACTTAGCAAGGCAGAATCAGGGTGATCCTGTAGGATCCTGCAGGACAAGGGGTATTGGATCACGTTTCTAAAGCTGTCTTCATTTCACCCGTTCATTGCTTTCAGGCAAGACCACCTGCTAGAAAATGGTGAATTACTTGGTTTACCTCTGTGCGTCTGAGTCTCAGGAAGAGGTTGCTTGTGTTTTCTGTCCCTCTCCTACAGATGGGGTTTCTTTCAGAAGATAAAAGAATCAGCTACAGACGTTTTACATCTTCAGAATAGGAAGGGTGACATAAAGCATTTTAGCTGCTTCTCAGGAAGTCCTGTCAAGACGTATCAGGATGGAGGGTTCCTGTACGCGGATAGGTATAGCCATCCATACTCCTCGTCTGGGGAAAGCTGTTACTGGTGACCGCATTTTATCCATGTTCAATCAACATAATCCCGTTATTAGACGAACATGTTACCTGTTTGGGTCTCCTGTTGATTTGAGACCAGATTAGCACCTGAATTTTGAAAGGGGAGATTTAGCTTGTCGAGAAAAGCTCTTTGCTAAGGTTTTATTTAGATGGAAGAAATATCTGAAAATCACCTTTTTATAGCTACTGTTCTATCTGAAATGCATCTTGACTCCTGATCCTGTTTTTCCCATTGCCCTTTCCCAATTAATCATTCATCTTTTATCTTCTGAAATCCCTGTATGACTGGTAAAAGCTGAATTATTACCAGAAATGGGCAGAAGGACAAGATGAGTAATGAGGGAGCAATCTCTTGTTTATAAATTGATCTTTAATCAGCAGTTTAGGAAAGCAGACTGCAAAATAAATTAAGTAGAGCATGTTTTGAAAGTGTAGCTAAGCATGAATGTCATTCTTAAAAATTAGCCTCACAGGCAATACTTGATGACATTTTTGTCCTTCTTTTAAAAGAAAAAAACCTGGGGGGGCGGAATCTACAAAAATTGAGATGTTTCTAGAAGATATTGTGAAGAGAGCTGAGAGATCAGTGAAACGTGCCAGAGAGAAGCAAGGAAAACTATCAAATATTCAGAGTGTTTTAGAGCAAGGGTTTTATCTGTTGGAAGAACTGGGGAAACAGGCAATTAGACCCATCGCGAAGCTTTTATTCCTTTTTCGTTATATCTTAAAACCACCACCGCAGTCTACCAGGACGCATAGAGCTTGGGGTCTGCCGCAGCCCCCTGTGCCAGCTGCCCTTGCTTTAGACCCTGGCTGCGTTCCCTTCTCATTTCCCAAGGTGCACAGAGCCTTCTCTCCTCGCTCCCGGCTCTCTCCACGTTCCCTTGGATCAGCTGTTGCTACCAGGCCCTGTAGGTGCCCTTTCTTCCCCCTCCCTGTGCAGACTGCTCATCATTTTCTTGGCTCCCTTCTTCATAAATCAAGACATTCCAGGGAAGTAATGCTATCAGTTTAAAATTCTGTTTGCAGGGATATTTCTGGTTTCTTTCCAATATTCAGAATAAGAATCTTAGGAAAAGCCGAAACTTGCTCTCGGGAGGATGGAAGGACAACGAGATAGGGAGCAGTTGTTTGGATGTAATGGTATTCACGTGTTGCTGTCGAACAGAACAAAAGGTCTCATCTGTCTGCTTATCAGTCCTTCATTTTTAGGAGAGCTTTGAGGGGTGCTCTGAAGAAACTAAACCAAAATTCATGTAGAGCCCAACAACCGGAAGTTATGTGCACATTTCTTTTTCTCTTGCTCCTGACTCCTTTTGGTTAAGCATAGTTGGACACCCTTCCCTAAAAATCATATAGAATACAGTTTCTTTGTGGGTGGCAGGAAATTTTTTTCTGTCTAAAGTATTAGATTAAGAGGGTGAGTGTCGTAGTTTCAGCTTCTATTCAATTCTCTGGCAAACTTTTTGAGTCTTTGGGCAGTGATTTTACTCGCTGCTGTAGTTTCATCATCTCCAAAATGAGACTACCAGCCTATCTCGCAGCATGCTGACAGAATTTCAGGAGATCACTGCGTGTGAAAGCGCTGCATAGAATTATTATTTATTCAGTAATGCTGAAGAGAGCATGAGGGTTGCTTCATTCCTTGTGCTCCCAATTAGTGAGACCTAATTTTTGGTCTGGGAGTGAATAGACAATCTCACCATTCTTATTTTTCTCACAGTAGGTTGCTATGTTGGTCTCTAAATCAGATTCTAGCATTCTTTAATAATGGTTTAATATTCAGGCACTTTACTGTATATAGTCTTTAAAGGTTAACGGGTGTGTCGAGTAGTTTTTTGTTACTAAACCAGTTTTACAGCAGAATAGAAATTAGTTTGCAGTCTGACACGTTTATTGCAATTGTTGCTTTTCAGGAGGATATATGTGCAATAGGGAGTTTACAGTGAAATGGAACCGATGCGTTTTATTTTCAAATGCATGATGAATTAGACTTTGGTTGAACTTTCAGACCTTTGTCCTGGGATGAATGGGTGCAGCTTGCTTTCAAGAAATTCCTTTCTGGTAAAATATGCTGGGTCTATATTCAATGTTCTTTCACTATGTATTCTTTTGTGCTTTAATTTTAACAGTTTGCATTTTTTAACATCTTTTATATTCAACCTAATGTTCAACTAGTCTGGAGAAAATCTCTGACCACCTGGTAACTGAAATCACCTACTTAAACCAAGCTCTTGTCCTCCCTCTACAGGAGAATTTGCAGCGTTCAAGTAGCCACAGCACCATGGCAGCACCCACTCTGTTATTTAAGTCTTGTGTTCCTACAGTTTCTTAACATCAAAACTCTATTCTGCTCCACAAAACCTAAAGCAATTTAGAAAAGATACCCGTAAGCTTAAAAGTGGAGCAGAATGGAACTGCCAGTCCAACGACACAATGGGAAAAAAAAAAAAGAAAAAAAAAAAAGAAAAGAAAAGAAAAAGTACCTTTTTAGGGAACCAGAATCCTCTGCTGCCAGTGTTTCTCCTTCAACACAAGCCGCCAGGTGCACTCGGAGACCCGCGGCCGCTGCCCGTGCCATTGGCATCATTCCCCGGACAGAGGAGAGGAGAGGAGAGGGCGCTCGTGGTTTGACTCTGGTGCTCGGGCATGAGGGGATGGAACTGCTGCTGCAACTTTAGGAGACTTTGCTTTGGATGGTCTGCCGGTCGGCTCTCTCCCTCTAACAACGTGCCATCAGAGGCTGGATGTCTGATGAGTGCTGATTTAAAAGAATCCCTCCTCCGTTCTGATCTTTTTTTTTTTTTTTTTCTTTTTTTAACTTATTTCCTGGTGTACTCGCTGATTTATGGACAATGCAGTATCCCCTTTTCACTGTATTACAATGTCAGACACCTAAATCTGTCTACAGTATTGGGTTTTATTACAGTAAAATTAAAATCGCAGGGTGATGGGAGCTGGAGGAGATGTCACTCTAAAGGTGAAGAGATTAATCTGAAGGAAAAGGGGATGCTGCTGCACCTTTTTCAGATTTACTTTATCGCTTCTTCAAAAAACAAACAACAACCACCAACCTTAACCTTTTTCCTTTTTCAGTATTTTCTTGGTGTGTGCATATACAACATCTTTTAGAAGGATTCGGTAGATCCTTCTTTTGTTGGTCCAGCAACAAACTGAAGTTTAAAAAAAAATGTAGCGAGATTGTCCTCTTTTATTTTTTCTTTTGTATCATATGATACAATGTATTTATCAAAGATGCTACCACAGCATCTGAAGTCTGTAGAAGTCCTGATACAGACTGTGAATGGTGTATGTACCTACTTTAAAAGTTTTATTTTAAACGAGGGTGCAGGTTAATGCCAGGTACCTTACCAATATGTAATGTTTTCATAAATGGGGAAAAAAGTTCTCAGGTTGAATTGAATACAAATACAAAACCCCCTAGAATTAGACATTCCGAAAATTGTGTTTTGGTACTTTCAAGAGCTTTTTTTAAAGGATTTTTATCCTGTTAACTAAACGTCCTCTGATAAGCGTGTGTGTAAATGTGGAGCACCTTGTCCTAGTGGCGAGGTGTTCGATCAAAACGAAACGGTACTTGCTGGATCCACGCTGACTACTTCTCCTCTCGTTGCTTTCTTCCCTGTCATCTCTTTCCTTCCGTTTGTCTTTCCCTTTTGTACACTTGGCAAACTGGGGTGAAGGTGGCGGTATCTCCATCAGAGCGCGTTGTTCTCCTGTCCTCCAGTCCTGGTTTTCAAATGGTCGGTAGCTTTTCGACAAGTTACCCAGTCAGGGAAGAAAATAAAAGCAACTCAGAAAGTTCTGCACATCATTTACCTCTAGTAGAATATCTTGTGATGTGATCTGTTTGCGGAGTTCTCTGGTGTGTGCTATTACGTGTAAATTATTTGTACAGAGGCAAGTCAGACCACATTAAAAAGAAATTCAAGATCAGAGAGAAGCTTTCGGAATTAGATTTGTATCTGCCCTGTACCACCCCGGCCCCCCCTCTAGCAGGGAGGTTCTTGCTGGGGGTAGGAGGTGAAGGGGTGTTAGACAAAATCCTGACAAACAAATGAAGGAGTTAAATGTGTGTGAATGTGATGTCCGTGCTAAACGGGTGTATTGGGTAAGGACGCTGTCCTTCCGTCCCTCGGAGGTTTGGACTCTTTGTGTCTGCAGAAGGTTGCTCCCAGGTGACGGGAGAAACACACGTGGGTAGTGGAACGTGCTTTTAAAACCCTGGAGTTCTGCAGCGTTGCTGGTAGGCTGATTGGTTTTGTCAGTAAATATTTACTGGGGTCATAGGGACCGGACTAATCTGAAGTGGGAATTATAACTGAAATACTGTGTATTCATATTAATTCCACAAACATTAGCAAGACAGCAATAGCGAATGACTTAATAGTCACTACAAGAATGAAGTGATTCATGTTGGTACATGAATAGAATTGATTTTGTGTACAGGATGCATTTTAAAAACAAACAAAAAAAGCACAAATTTTTTCTTGTCTGCTGTGGGAGTTCAGATGCTGTAAGGTTTGTTTGTTTGTCTGTTTGTTTTATTCTTATTGAAATTGGCAGGAATTTAAATAGTAGCAATAGCCACTTTCCAGTGTGGAGAAGCTAAAGAGTGAGCGGTGGCGTGCGCACCGGTGGAATCGCGGCGCTCCCCGTGGTCATTGGAAGCCGAGACCGGTGAGGTGGAAGGAGCCTGGGGCTGCTGGGGTCAGCAGGCAGGTGAGAGCAGTTACGGACTCCCAGAGGGTGACACAGTCACCACTCCTTCTCCCTCCAGCCCCTCTGTGGGCTGTGGCCTAATTTGTACCTGTCAGGCATGCTGGAAATGAATATCCTCTTGAAAGACATTGCTATCGGAGCAAGTACGTGCAGGTGGTGTGCAGTCATTCGTTTCACAGAGCTTGTTAGAAGCCCTAGTTTCCTTTCCACGAGGTCATGCTGGTAGAGGATTGTCCGCTAAAATGTAACTGTTAGGAATTTCGTTCTATCTTTGCTTAAAATGAACTTATTTTTGTGAAGATTCGTTACCCCTTAGTCTACAATATGCTTCTTGAGCCCATAGGAAAAGCACAAGGAAAATTGCTATCCTTGTCCATGCAAAGCACTTTATAAGTAACATGTGGTCTTTGGGGTTTTTTTTATTGGGGTTTGTTTGTAGGGGTTTTGTTTGTTTGTTTGTTTGTTTGTTTTCTGAGGAATGTGCAAGTTGTTTGGCTGCTGTTTAGAGAAGTCCTTTCAGGATGCATTTCTACTGGTCTTTATGTTTCCCTCCAGATAGCTGTAGTAATGTGTGTTTGTCTATAGGAGGTCCCACGTAATACTCATGCAAAACTTTGAAAGAAATTTGGCTTGTAAATAATTGGAATTATTATTTTTTTCATCTTTCCCTTCAAGACTTTTTCTGGATGTCTTGCATGCCATCAGAACCAGTCCTAAAGGTGCCCTGTAGATGTTTGGTGAATGGGGAGATCAGAGCAGACAAGAACTGAGTGCCCTGTATAGGAGTGGGGTGAAGGACGTAAACTGAAATAACCCATACGTTCACGTACATTACACCACATTGCTTAAGGTTCTCTGTGGTGTCCCAGACACAAGCACATGTCCTACAGTATAGGAATGTTACAACATATTTTGTGTGCACATTGGGACAAACATCTAGACAGTCACACTGCTTTTTGCTTTACGTTTATCTAGTCTCTAATAATTATTTGGAAATCTACCAGTATCCAATCCCAGCTGTTCATGTCTTCATTAACGACACAGCCACCTTCCCCTCTACCTTCCCTTTTCCACACAGTTAGAAGAGGCCCGTTATCTGTCACATCTTCCCTGTCAGTATGTGATTGTTTCCTGCAGCGTATTTGCTGGAACCAGAACATTGTGGTGGAGCTTAAACCAAATGGTATGAGCGTAGAGGCCTGGTTATTTTGAAAGTAATTTCTGCATGAATTAAGTCTCACACGGCCCCAGATACAGCTACCCCCATCATTTGTGTTTGCTGAACTCATGCAGGTCATTGAATGAATCCACCTCTGCTTTTTCTGCTCACATAAAATCATCTTTCCTCGTACCTGAACGCCTGAGCAGCTGGTGATGATGCAGAATGTTTGAAACCAAACACTGCCATCTTATTGCGGCCTCTCAACATCACTTGGATTAGTATGTGCTCATTAGAGGCAGAATTTGGCCTTCATGACATAAAATGAATGAAATGCTGGCTGTTGATAAGTACCATGTCTTTCCACAAATGCCCAAATGGGGGGGAGGCGGCATACACTGAAGATCACGCATATGTAGGTTTGCTTCTGTGTTTGCTTGGTGATGTAAATGCATCCAGCATTTCACAGAACGTCTGGGGAAGCCAGATCCTCAGAAAAAAAGTACAAGTTGAAGTTTTGATAGCTGGAGGGGCTAAATTTAGGGAAGCAGCATGTAGACATTTCACACTTCTGCAGCCTATAGATTTCATTCCCTTCTGGACTGTGAGTGCAGCATGTGTAGCACAAACTATTCGTAGTACTGTAGACGTGTTTTCTGTCTGTTGAAAAAAGTACCACCAGTAGCACAATGCGACAGGCGAAGCTTCTGGGTACAGCCGAGTTCAGTTAAAAAGCAGTTGCATGAGTGTTGCGGCATCGCTCTGAAGGTGCTGGGTCTTCTGGTTTTCTGTTATGCATTTGACATAGAACTTTGTGAAAGAAACTTTCTGTCTTCTGCAGCCTTGTTAATATGCATTTGCACTTCGCATTTGTTTGGGCATGCATTTTAAATCTCTTTTTTTCATTGCTTCGTTACTTCTCACCTAGTAAATAAAATCATCAAAGTTCTTCTTTGCATTTAAGTTCAAGGATGCTAACACAGAAGCTACTGAGTCAGCACCATGACTGCAGTAAATAGCTACGAAACTGTGGAAGGAGGAAACTGTTTAAAAACTGCAGAATGCAGAGTACATCAAGAGCAAACTGAAGTGAAAACTAGCGTATGTATTTTCTGGAGAGAAGGGAGCTACCCAGACCCTCTGTTAAATGGTTTACGTAGGGATGCCCCAAAACAGTCTTTGCAGTTTGCCAAATGATCATGTGCCTTCGCAACCTTAAAAAGTACAACAGAATGTAAACCAGGTGCTTTGTAACTAGAGCAGTGGCTTTGGTTTACTTCTGATGCAGTAGTTTTTGTATATAACTATCACCATAGATAGGTAGTTTGGAGCTGGTAAACTTCTGTGAAGGAGGGCGGAGTGTTCCCCAAAATACTTACGGTCATTTCAAAGCTAGGAATTGAAGGATACCTAATTCAGTTACAATAAACTTGCTGCTTGAAATCTGCTCTATCAAAAGTTAAATGAGGTTCATTTAACTTAAAAATAAAGAAGCCCTCCTCCCCCTCCAAACACACAAAGATCTTTTTAAGGAAGGGTAATAGAATGCTCCAAAGAGGCCCAAAGTTACACTGTCATAGCATCTTAGAATGAGACAGTAGATGAAAAATGGGAGTTAGGTGAGGAGAAATGGATGGCTAGTACTCATGTAATCACAGTCCACATATATCAGACCATACAATTAATTCCCTGGCACAGAAAGTGCAATTAATTTTGTTTTCTGGAATATCAGCAGGTTTCATTAGTTCTTCCTTGGGCCTTTTTTAGTTCCTCAACAATGCAGGCGACTCTCCAGTGCTCACGTACTGTTATTGCACGTTACCCGTGGAAGGTGGCAGGTGTTTTGTCAGCTGAGGGACAACCAGTAGGTTTGAATTTGATTTGTTCAAATTTCAAACCGGTTACATAGATTTCTGGCAGTACCTACACACCAGTGTCATATTTAACCTACTTGTCCGTAAAGGACAAAATAATGGGGTTTGGTATTAGCCCTTTTTCAGATCTTTTTTTTTTCTTTGGGGCAAACTTTGGGCATAGTTGTAAATTATAAAGTTATGTCTAAATGCACAGTTCACACAATACAGCAGACCAATTTTTACTTGGCTTTGTTCCTTTTAGAATGCAAGGTGTAAAAACATTTTACTAATATTCCAGGCACTACCTGGAAGCCTTCTACCTACCCCAAATTCTGCACTAGAAGTACATGTGTGAAGATGGTGTTTTGTCTGTTTTTTAAGCAAAATCACAAAGAAACTATTTCTCTAAGAGAAGGGAGCTGATGGGGGAGGGTTTAGAAACTTCTAAACTACCTAGGCATTTGCTTCATAGCATCAGAGCAGCAGCGTGTTCAGCTCATCCAGCCTCCTTAAGAGCCAGCAGTGGCCTGTCTGGTCATTTTGTCTGGTTTATCGTGTTTTCAGCAGCTGTACTTTAGAATAAGCCTTGTGTGACATTTGCTTTTGAGCGAGTAAAACACAAAAAATAACTATGTTTTCTTTTTTGTTGTTGTTTGGGTTTGGAAAACGGTTGGGTTTTGTTCTGATAAATGTCATTCTGCGTTGTATTTGTGTATTCACCCTAGTTGAAAAGAAAATCTGTCCGTGTGTTTGGGAGTTCAGTGGAACATTAAGAGAAGAAATGGAGCCCTGCCATCTGGGCACAGATGTTGGGTCTAGGGGGCAAAATGGACCAAACTTGGGTGTTGGGTTATTTTGGGATGCTGGGGGGTTCTGAGGGCATAATTTAAATTAACTCTCTAAAATAAAATGTAAGTGCAATAAATGTGCTTTTTTTTTTTTTTTAATTCAAAGCTGTGAACCTTTAGGAAAAAAAATCAATGACAAAAAAAAATGCACATCATTCCTTCACGAGCCTTGAGTCCTACCTGCCTCCCCTTCCTCCCCCCTCTCCACGCTTCTCCTCAACTGACAGAAACCTGGCAGTGGCCAACTTGCCTGTGTTGGCAACCCAAATTACGTTGCTTTTCTTCTGATCTCATTTGTTGGGATCGGGGGGGAAAGTCCTGGCCCCTACTCCTTGCCACCCGTGGGATCCCTTTGGGATCGCGGGCTCCCCTGTGCCGCCAGAGCCAGGACCCCCACTCTGGGGTGCGGGAGCCAGCCCACCCGTACCGCAGCCGTCCCAGCTGCCAGCACCGTGCTGCTCCCCTCCCTGCCCCGTGTCAGTTCCAGCCGCGGGCTCCCAGAGCTGGGCGGGTGGCCCTTTTTTTAAGCAATTGCAAAAGTCATCAGTCATCAGCTACCTAATTGTGTCCCTTTGTCAGAAGACACGTGCAGGCTGGCCACTGCTGCCTTCTGTGACTCTGCCTTGTTCTGAAGGAGCAGGTCCGTCCGTGTGCGCGACCTGTGGTGCATGGCTTGCACCGTCCCTTTCTTGAGCGTGCGCTGCTTTTCCCAGGTGAGGAAAGGTGCACCGGTCTCTTGGGGGTTTCCACCAGAGGCGCAATGTCTGTGTTTCTGTAAAAGGTGATGGAAGAAGGTGTGGCACTCGGTGGTCGGGCCCTATGGGGGGAGTAAGAGAGGACTGGCTTGTTTAAAGTTTATAGACATACAGATCTATAGCCTTTAAACTTGATTATTTTTATATATAGACAAGACAATAGCATTACCTCATAATACAGAGGCTTGTTTATGAGAGGCAAAGTATCTAATAAGGAGAGGAAAGGGAAATTTATATACAGATTTCTGGTTTTCGTTTGTTTGTTCCTTAGTGCAATGAAATGTCCCAGCAGTTTAAACTCTGTGCTAACACAACATTCCTTTCAGCTGTACTTTTTTGGTTTTTGCCCACCAGAGGTTTGCGAGGGGCTTACGACTGCAAAGGAGAAGGTCCAGTCTGGTTACTTAAAAAAAACAATTGTGTTAGTAGATTTCCATAGCTGCTTTTTAAAAATCTACAACGGAGTAACTGTTTCAAAACTTGTATTTATTTTTTAATTCGTAACAAAATGTTTATTTTCAGTTTCCTGTTACATAGGTCATGGCAAGTCCCCTTCTTTCCCTCTCAACTTTCCCCTGTAATTGCCAATACAACTTATTTTTCTTGTTTGTTCCTTCCCCCTTTACTTCTGTTGTCCCTTCATTTGTACTTTGGAGTTTTTCTCATGTAAATTTGTACAATGGGAAATATTGTCCAGTTTGGTTAGAGAGCATGGAGACTTAAAACATATTAAAATTTGATAGCTGAATTCAGATTGAAGAAAACTATTTCTGTGTAAAGTTATTTAAAGAACTCTGTATTATATAAAACGCAAAAAGTTCTATGTACTTGATGTGAATATGAGAATACTGCTATAATAAAGATTGACTGCATGGAAAAGTCTGAAGGGGATTGCTTGTGGTGTAATTCATAACTCTCCATGAAGTTCTAGAAGTGCAACTTCAGGTGGCTTAAGGGAGTCAAAAATTTACTTTGATAATGTTGCTTTAGAATGTAAATCTGGAGGGAAAGGGGAAAGGGGAAAGAGGGGAAAGGGGAAAGAGGAGGGGAAAAGGGGGAAAGAGGGGAAAGAGGGGAACGAGGGGAAAGCGGGGAAAGAGGGGGAAGAGGGGAAAGAGAGGAAAGGGGGGAAAGAGGGGAAAGAGGGGAACGAGGGGAAAGCGGGGAAAGAGGGGGAAGAGGGGAAAGAGAGGAAAGGGGGGAAAGAGGGGAAAGAGGGGAACGAGGGGAAAGCGGGGAAAGAGGGGGAAGAGGGGAAAGAGAGGAAAGGGGGGAAAGAGGGGAAAGAGGGGAACGAGGGGAAAGCGGGGAAAGAGGGGGAAGAGGGGAAAGAGAGGAAAGGGGGGAAAGAGGGGAAAGAGGGGAACGAGGGGAAAGCGGGGAAAGAGGGGGAAGAGGGGAAAGAGAGGAAAGGGGGGAAAGAGGGGAAAGAGGGGAACGAGGGGAAAGCGGGGAAAGAGGGGGAAGAGGGGAAAGAGAGGAAAGGGGGGAAAGAGGGGAAAGAGGGGAACGAGGGGAAAGCGGGGAAAGAGGGGGAAGAGGGGAAAGAGAGGAAAGGGGGGAAAGAGGGGAAAGAGGGGAACGAGGGGAAAGCGGGGAAAGAGGGGGAAGAGGGGAAAGAGAGGAAAGGGGGGAAAGAGGGGAAAGAGGGGAACGAGGGGAAAGCGGGGAAAGAGGGGGAAGAGGGGAAAGAGAGGAAAGGGGGGAAAGAGGGGAAAGAGGGGAACGAGGGGAAAGCGGGGAAAGAGGGGGAAGAGGGGAAAGGGGGGAAAGAGGGGAAAGAGGGGAAAGGGATGCCTGGAGAATAAGCAACTCTCTTCATCGTCCTTATGCTGGGCCACTGTGCTTAGAAGGCATTTTTACCTTTGCAGAGGGTTTTACTTCACAAGGTTTATTCTGGACTTCGCTAATAGCGAGGGGAGATCCCCCTCACCCCGGGGAAAGCTCGGCAGCAGCTGGTCTGGGCTCCCTTCAGCGTAACTTCCCTTGCTTCTGTGGCCACTGTTACTTGGTGACAAGATTTCAGTAACGTGGCTTCTAAGTTAAGCTTCTCTGCAGTTCTCACATAGACAAGTTATTATTTCCCTCCCAGCCTTTTAGTGGTTATTTGGCAGAGCTTTAATGGTAAGATTCTTACCTACTGTGCATTCATGGAAGTTTTAAATCACTCTCTGAACATGAATATGTCACCTTATTTCTTGAGGGCAGCACATGATAAGTGGAGCAAACATTACAGAAGCTCATGTGGACTCAAGTATCTCACCTCTAAAGCTGTGATGTTCATTCTCCAGAAATACTACGGCACTCAAAACCAAAGTACAATTCAGCTTAAGACGTTGTTTACAGTCAACTTTTATTGAAATAAGGGCCAAGGAGCCAAAGCTTTAGTTCCAGGGACCTCTTTAGTTCCAGGTACCTGCAAGCAACAGAAGAGAATCCTGAGAACCTTTTCCACCCATCCTTTTCCCACCACTGAGGGCAGGGGACAACCTGAACAGTGCCTTGTGCTGCCTTAAGCAGCAGTTGAAGCTGTTAGTTTCACAGAGCCATAATGTGACACAGTAGCTTGAGAGAAGATATTTAAAGAATCAGAAACAAGCAAAAAAGCCCCAAACCTTTAAGGGGTGAATTGCACAGGTCTCTCTCTCTAGTATAATAAGAGAGCATGTCATCAAGGTTAGGTAATGCTGGGTCTACACAACAGCATGAGGAAAGTAATTTTTAACTGGTGGTGGTGAAGCTATGCTACAATTCATCAAAAAATAAGTTGTTACACTGCAGGCTTATGTTGCCAAAACTAGACTTCCCAGACTCAAGTATTATTCAGCGACCCAAGAAAAGAGTGCATGAAGGCAATAAACAGACATTTGGCACATTTACCTTTGGAAGTGCATAAATAGCTGAAAGTAGAGTACTTCTACAAGTACCACGAGAAGGGGGCCAGTCAGCAGAGCCAGGCATGATGCTGTGGCACTGTATCACAGACAGGAGCTTTGAAGTAGAATTAAAGCACAATCCAGGCTGTGTGTGCCCAGTGACTGGGTGTATGGGTTTAAGGGCCTGTTGGAGAGGGCCCAGAGGAGGCCACAGTGTGAATAGGATGAGAGTTGGGGTTGTTCAGCCTGGAGAAGAGAAGGCTCTGGGGAGACCTTATTGCAGCCTTTCAGTGCTTAAAAGGGGGTTTATAAGAAAGATGGAGAGAGACTTTTAGCAGGGCCTGTTACAACAGGACAAGGGGTAATGCTTTTAAACTAAAGGAGGGGAGATTCAGGCTAGGCATGAGGAAGAAATGTTTTAGAATGAGGGTGGTGAAACACTGGCCCAGGTTGCCCAGAGAGGTGGTAGATGCCCCA
>VWYH01009266.1:437854-473744 GCA_013399365.1 Pampusana beccarii
CCCGCCCCGCTCCGCTGCCCTCACTCACTGCCGCAGCCCGGCGCTGCCGCTCCCGGCCCGCAGCAGCCGCCCCGCCGAGCGCCCCAGCGACGCCAACATGATGGCGGCCTCTCCCCAACCTCCCAGCGCCCCCAATGTCACCCCCGCCACCTCCCAACAACAGCCGCGGCGATTGGCCCGCCTCGCCGCCTGGCGCCTACCAACTGCGAGTGCTGGCGGGGGGGAGCGTCGGTGTTGTCCGAAAACTGGGGATTTTTTTTTTTTTACTCTCGAGTCGAGAGATTTGTTTATCCCGTGTCTGCGCAGAGCCGGGTAGTGACATCACAGGAGTAACGTTCATACATTCCGGGTTACCGTTACCGGCACTTTAACAATGACGCTTTGCCGCCCTCGTTCCCATTGGCTCTTGCGACGCCCCTCCCTCTACTTAAAGTGACAGCGCCCTCGCTTTCGCCTGCACCATGGGAGAGGCGCGTTCTGTGGGCGGTTCCGTTCGAGGGCGGGTTTTTTACGAGGATTTTCGCCGTAATTGGAACGGTTCACGCATAGTTCAAGTGATCCTCGCTTGGGCCTTTTCCCCTTCACGCTTCTCGTGGTGTTTCCTCGCTTGGCCTCGTCCTGTTCCTCCTGCCAGGGCAGCGTCACCTGTTTTACAAAGGTTGATCAATGTCCTTTATTTCTTACATACCTCCAACAAATGCCCCCTTTGAGACACAGACGAATAATTCACATTTTGAGTAAGTCTCACTTAGATCTTTTTAACCTGAAATCACCACCTTCGGGAGGGTTGAAATCTTCCCAAAACTGCTCATTGGTTTCTTCCCATCAATATTTATCCTGTTGAGATTTTTTTTTTCTCTGTGTTTTTGTAGGGAGATTTTCAGGTTTGAGGATTTTATCTTCCTCTTGTCGTGAGCAGGAGTACCCCGGGAGATGGCATTAGAGCCATTCACTTCATCATGACCCAGACCTTAAAGTGAAATACCCTGTTTTCCCCCAAAAATAAGACCTACCCCAAAATTAAGCCCTAGCACGACTTTTCAGGAATTTTGAGGCTGCTCAAAATATAAGCCCTACTGCAAAAATAAACTCTATTTACAGTTATGATGACGTTCTGGAGGATGATGACATGACTGTATTTGAATACATGTTGAATTTTGCTCATGAATATTGGTAAATGCATATTTTTGTACATGGGAAAAGGAAATAGAGTCACAAGAAAGTCATGATAGAATTCAGGGTTCGGAGCGCTGTGATGATGGTCCAGAATGTGATGACACGACTATATTTGAATAAATGTTGATTATCTTTGTTGTTGTTGTTGTTGTTGTTGTTGTTGTTGTTGTTGTTGTTGTTCAAGAATAAACGTAGATTGACATTCATGGAAAAAATAAGACTGAAAATCAGCCCCAATGCACCTTTTGGAGCAAAAATTAATATAAGACCCTGTCTTGTTTTCAGGGAAACAGGGTATGACTATAAGCAATACATATGTCAATAATCATAATAATATTACAATTATATAACAATATTACAACATGCCAATAATCACAATAATATTACGATTCTCCATCATTCCTCACCCAACCCCAAACACTCTGAAATGAACAAATAAAGTTAATAGCAGAGTCGATTATGCTGTTAAGCAGCATTCTTTATTTTATTACCGCTGGGGAACACTGGCGATCCTCCTCCTTAAGTGCTCCGTCTGGATGCTCTTGCGTTGCTTACATTCACATAATTACTATATATGCATTACAATTTTTGAAAACTTTGACGTACAATACATCTGTACTAAGAAATAGTTGATGATGTTAGTTATAATTGTTTAGTTTCTCACTTAAAATACACTTATTCATTATTAGTCAAATATAAGCTAAGCACTCTGCTTCTAAACAATGTATCACTTAATCTTCTGTGTCCCTCTTGTCATGCAGAAGGGTTTAAAACTTGGAAAATATCCCCTCGTTTCGCAGGTGGTCAGACAGCACTTTTCATGTCAATTGGTTAAAGATGGGTACGTCTTTTGTAACTCAATCACAATATACATTAGTGCGGCAGCTTCTCTTCAACCCGGCAAAACGCTCTTTTCGGAGCGGGGGGGAGAAGGCGGCGCCAGCTGCTTATCTTTAAGGAGGAGACTAAAGAAATAACCCGCACTTCTTTTCTACCCCCCCTGCCCAGGCGGCCCAGTTGGTCCAGCCCTCAGCGCCTGGTTGCGTAGCAACGGGGCACGCGAGCGGTAACGGCGGCTGCTGCGGCGGGAGTGAAGCGCAGAAATACCCGCTAAGGAGTCTCACACGGGTCCTGCGTTAGGAGAGAGCTGCACGTGTGAGCGGGCTTTTGTTCCTTCTTTACCCTATTATTATTAATATTATTATTTTTAATATGTGCTAAAATGGCGCGGCTGCCCGGTGAGATGTGCGCTCAGCAGCGTCGCTGAGGCAGTGGCCTGGATTCCATCCCTGCGGTTCGAAAATGGCGCGAGTGCTGCGAGCGGCTTGGCCGTGGCGTTGGAAGGTGCGGCCTGCCAGCCCGTGTGTCTGTTCTCCGACGTGCTCCCGGACCGAGAGTCGGAGGAAAGCTGCCAACTGCTTGTGGGGGACAAGTTGCGTCCAGTGCATGTCGTGTTCCTTCTGGGAGATTCAGATGGTCATGAAAGAAGCAAGCGAAAGATAACGGAGAAAGCAGCCGGACATTCCGGGGGGGTCCTTTCAAGCATTCAGACTTCCCCCTACAGCTTCTGAGAAGGTATACCGCTAAGATTAGTGCCTACTAATTAGTTCCTCCTGAATCTTTGTTGGATGACATTCCACGAAGTAGAACTGAGGAAGATGTTCTGTGACCCTCCGGAAGGGTAACCTTGTTTTGCCTGACAGCTTATGAAACAAAGCAGTCTGTGGACAAATGTTTAAAATAGGTTTAGCATCTTTGTGACAGGCTGTACCTGACATCCCAAGCTGGCGTATCCACCCTTCTAATTGTATATTACTTGTAACTTAAATCTCAGTTTGTGAGAAAAGAGCACTTCACATATACTCTGAGCAGAAGGCATCATCAACAACACTTGGGTTCAAATTTGGGTATATCTTGGTCTAGCGCCATTTACTTTTGCACGGAAAGACTCAGCCTGTAAGCTGGTCTCACTGAACTTCACAAAGCAGCATTTGAAAAAATGTCTCTCTCACAGGTAAAGGTGAAGATCCCAGGGGAAAGACAAATGCCTTACTTTGATTTTACATTTTCTTTACTAGATGACTGTACAGCTTTGTCTACAGACAGTGTATCCTGATTCACAGACTTCAGTGTTGTTTTACTCCTAGGTGAGGGTGGTCAAATACCATCTTTTAGATAACAGTATCTTCTAAATCCGTTACAATCGCAAACAGCTGAAGTCCTCAGCTGAAGCAGCATAGGTTTTACATGTGTACCCTGGAGTTATCCTTGTAGTTAAGGGATGTTAAGTTCCTTGCACTTCTGAATCTCGTAACAGCCCTAATATACTTTCAGCAACAGTTTACAGGGAATAGCAGCAAACTATTCAAGCCCTGTTTTTACTTAACATACGATTAATGCAACATGAGTTTATCTTTTTCCATAAAAGCTGAATGCTTTAATATAAGGTTCATAGTTTTGTTGTCAACTCCAACTCCCTTGCATTTTGCCTTTCTCCTTTCTCATAGTCCCTGGCATTTCGTTCCCTGTGTCAGTGTTCTCAAACATTTCACATTTTCCATCCTGCTCAGGCTGGATGGCTCCACCGTTGGCTTTGACCTGCCAAGGCAACTTTGTCTTCTCAGTCCCCACCTTCTTCACTTTTCCTTGACTTCATCTCCTTTTGTTGACCTTACAGCTCTTGCTTGCTCGGAGAATTTGGACGGCTGTGTGACAAGCAGGGTACAAGAGGAGACAATGCTCATGTAACAACTGGCTGTCCATCAACTATGGTTTGAGAGCCAGGAGCAGACAGGCAGGGGGAAGACAGTAAGGTTGATATGTCTGCATTGCTCCTGGGGATGGGAGAGGCAGCTCCAGAACTTCTCCCCTGTCTCCATTCTCTTCCCTGTTTCCAAGCAGCACCTCATCCTGAGAAATTGGTGTGTTTTCCAGGTTCAAAACTCTTTACTAAAATCAATTAACTAAAAGGCATAAGAATTAGTAAGCAATAAAAACCGTTCCGATTTAAGAATCATATGCTGAGTGCTTCCTTCACAGTAGAATAAAATGATGATAGTGAGATGGGTCAAAATGAATATCTACTATAGCTTTGTGTATACTTGAAATGACACGTTGTCCTTTCAAGAATACATCTCATCATGACTGAAGAAACAGTGACACACTTGCTACATATCTAGCAGCTGAATAGAAGACAGGTGAAACACATGGGATTTTTTTATCATATAGTTATTACGTGGAGTTTTTTTTAATACTTCTTCTTTTCAAGCTTGATTTCCTAAAAATCAAAAACATTTGTGATGAGCTTACAGATAGACAGCATAACAACACAAGATATGACAGAAGAATTAAAACAAAGAGAGAAGTGATATACTGGAAAGTAAATTTCAATTTTTAAAATAATATTCCTGTTTAAGTATTTAAGTGTTCAAAAATTGTCCTCATTTTCTGCTTTCATCTCCTTCCTCCCTCCAGGTAAGCTCCATGTCCATCTCACACATCCAGTGTTGTCACACAGCTAGTAAAGATCCCTGTTGCTTTCTGTGTCCAAGATGTCCAGTAACTCAGTAAGTTCAAAATCTATAGATGGGTCAGTGGAAATGCAGAGAAGAAAAAAGCTGGGAAACAAAGACAGTTATTGCGGGTGGGTGTCCTATGTGGATCTGGTTTCATTTCATTGCAGCAAGTTGTAGAAGTTCTGTTGCCAATGTCTTCATTACTTGTATTTCTGTTTTCCACAGCTTTCCTGTTTGTGCACAGAACCCAGATTTCCTTTCTATGCCCTTGATATCCTCAGCAAAAAGGAATGTCATTGATTCATGCCCAGAGGCTTCCCGTTTGGTGAGAGGGGCTCGTGTGTTGGCAAGGAGAGAAGCTGATGGCTATTACTACCTGGGCCACATTGCCCAAGAGGTGAAGGCAGCTGTTTATTTGGAACTGTGATGTTTAGAGGATCTGTGTGCCTTTTCCCTGTTCTTCCTATGCCTCACCAGTGCCCTGCCTTTGCTGTGGGGTGGTTCTCCTGTGACACAGTGTGCTTCATAACCAGTAATTCTATTTTCATCTGTTTCCCAATGATGACTGGCTGTTTACCGTGGGGAGTCCTGCAAGCAAAAGCATCCTGGAAATCAATCCATTTCAGTAGTTCTCATAAGTTGTTATTCAGAGACCATCAAACAAAATAGGTCGCTTATCCCTACTGTCTACTTCTGTCCAGTCAAGCAGCAAAGCCAATTAGCTAAACAGCATAATAGTAATCCAAAATGTCTGCCTCCAGGGACCACCTTCCCCCTTACCAAACTGAGAGCTTTCCTCATTGTCTTCCATCTATCTTTCTGGGATTTGTGAGATGATTTTGGATGCCAGATAGAAAGTTCCCCCTTGCAGGCTTTCTGTAAAAATCCAGTTCATTTTACAGTTCACAGGTTAGTTAAATAGCAATGGCAGTAGAGGTGAGGATGGCTTTAAGCTCCAGCGTGGGGTGCAGCAGGTGCGGACAGCTAACAGCATGAATGACATTAGCTGGAGTAGGAGCTGATGGCGTTATTTACGTAAGTGTAACTCATAGATCTGCAGAGAAGGCTGAGATTTTGGTTATAGATCTTCCCCACACCCATTGCTGAAGGTTTAAATTTAAACATTTAAATTTATGACAGTTATGACATTTTATTGGTTTGTTATCCTTTGTTATCCCTTCGATTACTATGAAACAAACTGCATCAGACAGCAGTTTGTTTTGGCAACTCTCTTTCTGATGGGAGGTTTTCCTGCTAAAGTTCTGCCTTTAGTTCTTACTAAAATCCGAGTCCCAAATGAAAAGAAGAGAAAGGCTGTCAACTTCTTAACCCTCAGCTTTTTAGTTACTTTTAAAGTTCAATATTGACACAGCACAGTGAAAAACCTGGTAGAAGAGGAAGGCTACATTCCCAGATCACATTCTTTTTCCTGGGATTTCTGCCACTTCCCTCTTAGTACTTATGTTTGGCTGCTAATTGGACCCAGATGTCTGTCTTGCAAACCGCATGTTTTACTCTTGTAGGGCTCCAGGGAACGCTTTTTAATTGAGTTTGACAAAATTCACGCTCTGAAAGGCAAGGTACAGCTTCGCATGCAAGAAACCCCTCTCTACGACATTCTCCACTACGAAGATGCCAGGCAACAGTCTCTTGCTCCAGGAGACAGGGTCTTGGCACCATGGGAGACCAGAGCTGAACGTTTCGGCCCAGGCACTGTGCTAAAGGTTACGGAGAACAAGGAGGCACATTTAGGTACGCGGTATTTGCTTTCTTAATAGTGCTAGACTCGCCACAGTTGCTGGTCACTAGACAGAAAAGTGAACGGTCTCAGTCATGGAGAATTCACCACCTGCTGCTCGGGTTCTCTTTGTCGTCTGATTTTTTGTTGTTGTTAGCACTAAGCAGCCGGTTCTTTTTTAGTGCCAGAATAATGCAGCTCCCAGAATCGGTCTTTGCTTTGTTCTGTGAGTGGAAACTTTTAAAAAGTTGGGGGCAGAGGGGGGGCGCACCCTCCTGGCACATGAAGAAGAATGTCCCTGGCCCTCATGAGTATTACCTGATTATTTGTTAGTCAAATTTCCAGCTTTTGCAGGGTAAAATCCTGGTTTGCTGTGACAAGCGAGGATTTTGCTCTCTGCTGTCTCTTCATAGGAAGTTTAAAAGAAGGTCGAATTCTAAACCCATAAAGAAAAAAAATCTCTGAAGTTGTTACAAAATTGTCTGAAACACAATCTGTTACTTTTATCTGCTGCTTTCTAAGAGATAAATCACACAGGTTGAAATGCTTCTGATACGTTCTTTGCCTTTTTTAATATGCACAGCACACAACAGAAGGGGAGTGCTTGTGAATTTCTGGAATGGACGGACTAAGGAGGTGTCTTCTGACCAAGCTCTGAGGATTCCTCTGCCCGTAAGCGAACGCATCATCCTAGAACTGCAGATGCCTTTAGCAGCCAGGCAGATGGTGATAGATTCAAGCTTGGATTACCCATACATCGTGACACCGGGTTATAGAGCCTCAGGCTGTTACAGACAGGGTCACTCAGACCTGGACTGCTGGCCAAGGGCTCTGTGTTCGACTCAGCCATGTGCTAAGTGCAGCTGTAGCTGTACCTCGCTTTGCCGCTGCTGCCTTGCAGCCTGGGAACCCACACAGCCTCCAGGGTGCAAAGTGCAGCAGGAAGATGCCTTTGTCTCACGAACAAGCTTGACTAAAGAAGAGCTCAGCAAGAAAATAGAAGAGCAACTGCCTGAAGTGAGGATTTCATCTTCAGAAAGTGCTTCTAGAGAGGAAGAGAAAAAGGAAGATAAGAGATTGAAGACAGAAAACGTTCCAAAAGATGTTCAGTTTTGTTTGGAAGAGGACAACAAGGTTATAGAACCTAAGAAGGTAAAAAGTGCTTCACCCTGGCTCTTCTGTTAACATGTTCTACCATTCGTATAGTGCCTGCTTTGTTACCCCAAGTTTTCTGCTCTTGGTACCAAAAAGTTACTAGAGGTTTTAGGCCTGACCCTTATGTATACCCGCTAAAGAACTGAGAGACTTTGCTCTGTACTGTCTTCCTGATTGTTTGATCGAGGAAAGAGCTGGAAACCTTCATTGTCACTGGCTGGAGCAGACTCCTAGAACCTCTTCCACGGATGCAGAACATGAGAAGTGTTGCGTAGCCCAGTTCCTTTACATCCTGCCTCTGTGTAAAAGAGGTAAAGGCAGCAAAAAGTGTCTGGCAGAAGACTTCACACCAGATAAGGATTACAGTAAGGATTGCTCCATACCAAGGCAGTCCCTGAGGTAATTCTGTTAAGATATTTCTCCACCCTTCTAGATGCATCACCTCTCCCAGTCAAAGACCAAAAGACACTTCTGTGCTCCTTGGTGGTTGATTTGGTGCTTGTGAACAGGGCACTGGATGAGGATCAATAAGGAGGAGGGTAATGTGCACCAGCTACTGCCAAACTCCTCTCCATTGCTCTGCATGGGTTAGAATCCTCATTTCTGGCACATGCCAGGAATGTTACTATCTTTCAGCCAGAGTTCCTCTGGCCTGATCTCTTTTGTACCAGTTTGGACCCTTCCAGGCAGACGTACTGCCAGTTTTAGGCCATTTGAAGACACAGAGAAACCCACAAAGTGTTCAGAAATTATTTTACTTAGGAGTTGTTTCTTTAGTAAAGAACACCCCCAGGTTATTATTTTTTTTTAATTATTTCTTAAAGTTCATTTGCAGTTTGAAGTCTTATGCTGTAAATTCATGAAACTAACCTATTCTTATCAGCTCTGGATTAAGATTGCATTTCTTATTATTTCTAGAGTCCTCAGAGGCAGATGGCTCATGCTATGGTTGATACTGCTCTCAACACAGACAGCTGGTTAATGGAGACAGCCCACAAGGAGGAAGCAGACAGAAGACAGCAGGATGCTGAAACTGAGGCTAATGTTAAACACGAACACGGTATTGAAATCGTAGCTGTTTTATCCAAATGTAAGACTTGCCACACAATATCAGTGCAGCAGGCCATCATGTCAAAGATCTGTTGCCATGGTTCTTAATGTTTCAAAAGAAAATGCTGTAATGGCGTGCTGAATATAACCACCATAATGTGGTATCATGCAGGTGTTAATGGTAGTTGTTCATCTTCTCCTCAAGGTGAAAGTACTTTCAGATGGAAGTTGGGGGTTCTTGGCTTTTACAGCTACTACAGTAGCAGCTTTTGGGTTTTCTTATCCTTTATCATAATGCCTGCTATAAATACCGTGTATTATAAAATTTCCTTCAAACATTAATGTGTAACATTAACTATGACTGCCTATAGCAAAAAGGTTTCACCAGGACTGTTCTGCAGAACATTCCTCTGGGCTGAAAATGATTGCTTTATAATGTCATTGAGTAAACTTTTGTTCCCTTATCATCCAAAAGGGGCTGGATCATGATTTTAATCAAATAGTTGCTGTTGTCATTAAACTAGGTTTATGAAAATTACAGGCATTTAAGTAAGGACTCTGAAAGCCTAAAGCTTTTTCCAAGTGTTATTGCTTTGCTCTGTGTCACTGCTGGCAGAGGGAGAATTAAAAGTCAAACTGGAGTGCACATTGCCTCCCAGCTGGTGTTCCAGCATCGTTCCATGCAGCAATTGCCTCTTAGGTCCCTGCTGTCTTTAGCAGAAAGGTGCAAGCAAACTACTTACGTTCTCAGTTACCCAAAAACTGTGTTAGCACAGTGTTGTGCTCGAGTTAATTTCTCTTGTCTCTCAGCAGGATGTGTAGCTCAGGCTTTGCCTTGTCAAGAAATTTGTAATTTTTGATTGTCTCAGAGTATTGGCAGAAGCAGCTCATGTTTGTCTGCGAAATACCGTGTGTACAACCCCTTAACCTGAGCAGCTGCAAGTACCACCAGTGATCTTGTATTACCAGGCAAAACTCTGGCTTGACTGCAATGGTGAGCTTGTTTTTTGAAAGCTGAGACTTGCTTTGTGAAAACTAAAAAATGTCCCACTTCTTCAGAGGAAAGTGTTGGTACTAAGTTATGAAAGTCTTGCTTGAGTTTATTTCATATGAGAAGACTTTGTTTTTAATTTGCTTTCTTTTTGTAAGCTGACTATAACCTCTTATGTCCCTGCCCTAATTTATTTGAAAGGTGTTTTTGAATCCAGAGTGGCAGAAGCTCCAATCCAGCATTCCCAAAGGAGCCCTTCCCTGGGAACCCAAGCTTTGGTTCCTTTCAGGCACCAGAGCTTCTTTGACCAAGTGAATCAATCACTAGAGAAAGACAGCCTGACCATAAAATCAGCTCTGCATGTACAGAGACCACACAGAACATCCAATGTGCATGCCAGGAGACCCACAAATCTTCTAAATCTTCTAAAAGACAAAAGCATTACAGTAAGTATTTGGTCCAAACTAGATTTAGTTATTAGGATCAAGCAATTTGGTTATGTCATGTGAGAATATACTCTCCTTTGATCTCTTTCTCAAAGGTTTTTACTGCAACAAAAATTATGCCTATGTAGTATAATGGTTATGGATAAATAGAAACATGAGGTTTCCACTTGGGAATTAGTGTTGTACATGAACAGAGAACTTCTGCTATTTTTACTCAGTACTTTTGATAAAGTTTTTTTTTTAGTTTAGATCTAGTTTTTCTAAATAAACCTCTCAGCCAGCTCTACTGGATAGCAAGAAAAAAATATTCCTCTTTTACAGATACTGAAAGCAAAAAAGAGAAAGTCTAGGTAGTCAGCTGAGTCCCATAGCAGGGAGTGCATGTTGGGGCTGGGATGGAACTTCAACTCTCCTAACCTTTAGGCCAGTCTTTTATCTGCTAGATGACACCATTTGTTTACCTGCCACCTATAAAACACCTTTGATTCTTTCTTTGATCTCTCCTTATGTTCTTAAACACAAACCATCCACAAGGTACAGTTTTTGCAAAGAATAGCAATGCACTGGAGAACAAAGTTATTTGCTACCCCATGGAAGCCATACAGATCGATGTGGTGGGAGAAATCAGTCAAAATGCTACATGAGACTGGTAGGGACATTATCTGAAGGTCCTGTAGTGTTTTCCAGATTGTGGTGTTAAACATATCCTCAGGAAAGAACCATTCTGTTTTCAGAGGAGCAGCTAGTGGCAGGAACGTGCTAATTGCAGCTGAGAATAGAAGGCCTAATGCATTTCAGAGAGGAAAATATTTTGTGGAAACTCTGTTCTAGCCCCAAACAGCTCTAGCAATGTAAAATGTGATGTGTGTTTTAAGCACTGGCTCAATGCTCGAACAATCAGAACAGCACAGCCTATTGACATGTAAAGAGCTCTTAAAATACTTGGATTTTCAGGCACCTCTGTGTTGTTTAAGCCTAATCTTTTGTACAGGCTTTACCACCGTACTCAGTATTTTCACGGGTGGGAAGTGACACTATAGTATTCATGAGGCAGTCTGGCTTCCAGAGCTGGGGAGTGACATTAGAAGACTAAGCTGTTCTGGTTTTGTAGGTTTACAGTTCACATTAGAAAATCATACTGATGAGATTAAGGGTTTGGTTTGCTTTTTTTCTCTTAGAAATCAATCCTTCGTGGTGCATCTCAGGAGAGATGGAAAGAGGTGGACTTCAACAGAGCCAAGATTGAGCACAAAAGGTGGCAAGAGGAACAGAGGCAGATGAAGAGGGAGCAGCAGCAAGAGGCAGATGGCATCCGATGCCAGCTGCGCAGGGACAACCAGAGGTAATACCTAGGAGCTAATTGGGTTTTGTGGTAGATGTCAGAAGGCTGGTAATGCCCACTCCCTGGTGCTCTCATTCAGTCTCTGAACACCACGCATTGTGCCTCGTGATAGTCTCTGCGGAGCACTCATGGTGGCTTGCTAATGGAAATAAAATCAATGCTCAACGTATGGGCGAGTGGGTACGTAGGGACTCATTGCCTTTAGTGTTTCCTCCAAGGGCAGAGTCTCTTCAACCTCATCCTCAGATCCAAAGTCCTTTTGCTTCCAAAACCCCCGATCCCTGCCTCTGACCTCACAGTTCACTCAAGCTTAGCAGGTCCTTGCCCCCATGACCCACCTCCTTCCATTTCTCCTGTTGCCCATGTGACTCCCACCACAAATACACGCAGCCACCCAGTTGTCCAAATTAGTCCTATGGCCCTGTCTGCACAATCCATTTCCTTGGTTCCTGGTCTTCAGAGCTGAGAACTCACCGCCGCACCAGGTTATGCAGTCAGGTGAACAGATGACTGCAGTTAGCCAACATCAGGCACCAGTCCATTTGGGGGTTTTGCCACCTCTGTTCAGGGCACAGGTTTAACTCTCATAACCTAACAAAAAGTCCTGGAACATTAACTGAGCACAGATTGCCAGAATAGCTATTTTGTGTCTTATGCACTGTCTTTTTCTGTTATTGTTCCTTCTCTCTGAGAAACTTGAGAAATTCTGTTTTGGAAACAGGCAGCGATTGCATCAGAGGACATTGCAAGGGCTGGAGAAACAGCTGGAGCACACAGACAGAGCTTTGCAGCACCTGGCACTGCTCCAGGCTGCTGGGGCAGAGAGAAGCAGGAAGGAATCCTTCTTGCAAGAGGAGGAGAAGAGAAAAGCAAGTCAGAGGCTGCAGTTCTTAAAGGCACAAAGTTTGCAAAGGGAGGAGTTGCAGGCACAACACAATAAAAGGAGCTTTGAACAAGAGAAAGAAAGGCTGGTAAGGGCAATTTCAGAAATGTTTTTCCTGTACTACCATGTTTTCAGCAGTGGCACCATCCAGAGTAGTTATCTTTCACCTGTTTTATATCCAATATAATTATATCATTTAGAGACAAATGAAGGGTAACATTTGTTCTGATGTATGTATAAAGTTGAAAGATGGGAAGTAAAATTCTCCGTCTCTGTGACTGAAAGTCTTCCTGCTTGCAAGGAATAAATTTCTATAGATTATAACAATTTCTGAATTCTGCCAGTGGTAACTGTGGATAAAATTCAGCATGCAGGCTGGCTGTACAATTGTAAATGTCTTTATTTTTACGCAGGATTTTCTCAGGAGCAGAATGCAGTCACGGCAGGAAGTGTTGAAACAAGAATCACAGGCGCTGGACAGGCGACAAAAACAGCACGAGGCTGCCAAAGAAAGAGTGTTCCAGAGCAGAGACCGTTCACGCCAGAAGATGGA
This sequence comes from Pampusana beccarii, assembly GCA_013399365.1. Classification (NCBI taxonomy): domain Eukaryota; kingdom Metazoa; phylum Chordata; class Aves; order Columbiformes; family Columbidae; genus Pampusana; species Pampusana beccarii. The sequence goes on from VWYH01009266.1 coordinate 450,704, forward strand.
AAAAGAAGGCCAAAAGCTCTGTGACCTCCAGCAGTACCTCAGAGAACAGAATCTTTTGATGCTCCGGGCATCACTGCTGGCATAAGGAAGCTGCAGAGTTGGTAAGGAGGCCCTTGAGCAGTTCACAGACCTGCTCTGAATCTTGTGGGTGTGAGTCAGCGTGCTGGAGCTTGGGTGCTTGAGTGCAGTTGTGACAAGCTTTAAGATGATTCCGGAGAATTCTTTAAGCCCCCTTTCATTGCAGGCAGCATGCATTTTCACTGCTCCATCCTTACATGCCTTTGTTTCTGGAGCTGCTGTTCTAGTCCACCTATGTCAAGTGAAATGGCGGAAGCACAGGCACAGGTTATGGCCTGCACCTGCAGGCAAACCAAATACAGGCCTGAAAAGGCTTCTGCATCTGAATTCTGGGAACTTTCTGTGTTTCTTGCAGAGCAGTGCCAGAAAAGACTTTCTTTAAGATCACTTACACTTAGAGATCACTTAACTACACTTTAAGAAGTGTAGTTGCGTGATGCTGTCATATTATGCTGACTTACCTTGCTACGTTAACCTCACATGAAGTATGGGATAGGAGAGCTGAACACAAGCTGGATGTTAAAAAACAAACAAACAAACTGCAGCAATGAAAATGTATGTGCTAAAATACAATGTAAATTATCTACTGCGATTTCCATTATCAACAACTGACTCTGGCAAGTGTCCCATGGCACCCTGAGTTGCAGAGACCCATGACACGGTTGTGGTACTTCCTGCCAAAACTGCTGTTAGGGGCAGGGCAGGGATCCAGTGACATGAGAGGTGCTTTAGAAAACCTGAGAAGATAGCATGGAACCCTCCAGCCTGGGCTTCAGGTTAAGTGTGGATCTTCTACTGTCAAGGCATACGTACTGTATGTAATACGTAAATGTTTGTTCTGTGAAATACCTGTATTCAGAGAATCACCAAACCCGGTGGTGGACTTGAGGGTCCGTTTTGCCTACAGGCTTTGAGGTTGGCAGTCGCCAAAAACAGGTAACCTTATGTCAGCAAGATACTCCAATATCTTTGCAGGTAAGGTGCCTGGTCAGGCTAAACATACTTTTTGTTCACCATGAATAAATGATGGCAATTCTACAAAGACAAATGAATTGGTAACTTGACAGTTAAATTGTGTAAGAAACCAAGGCAGCCAGTAGTGCTATAAGAGAAGAAAAGTTCACCATGCAGGCTATAGGGTAGAACATAGTAACTGCCTGGGGTCCTCCATGCAACTTGCTCATGACTCCTCTGATTTTATAAGTGCATTACTGATTCTCCTTAACAAAGCCTCTGGTGTCAGCCACTCCTACGGACAAGCTACAGGCTTTTCCCCTCTGCTGAGAGGAGACAGTAAGGCACACCAAGAGACAGTTTTTTCCAACAGGAGAGGGTTTTTTTTTTTAACGAACTATACTCTGACAAGTGGAGGTGCCTCCTTTCACAAGGGGGAGGAAAAGGGTTACACCTCTCACATCTTGAAGTGCTGCCCCTCTTCCTCATACTATCAGAGATACAAAATACAGCAGCTTCGGGCAGCCAGAAATGTAACTGTTCTTTTCACAGCGGTATTTAAGGAGAATGGACATGGCACAATTTATTTGCTGGAACACTCAGAGCTATAATATATTGCAGGGTGTTCTTATTTTACACAATTTTATCCTAAAAACATATATAATATTTGAGATACCTTCTTTTAAGCAATACCTAGAATGAAACTAGATACAAAATATAAATGTTGCCTGACATTCTGTGTACACTTAGAAACATGTTACACATTTTCTGGCACACCACTCAGCAAAAAGCAGTAGTATAAAATTCACCCTTTTTACAGAACACAGCACTAGTGATAACAGCATTTAAAAGAAAAAATAAAATAAACTTCTAAAAGGGAGAGTCTTTGAAATTCTGCCAAATCTCTTGAGTGGCCAGCAGTTTCTTAGCATTAAGTCTCAGACTGTGTTCCTCTAGAGAGAACTGAGAGTCTATGCCTTCAGCTTTCCCCAAAAAGACAGTTAAGTCTCTCATCCAGATATTTACAAACTATTCTAAGGCCTTGATAGCTAAAATGGCTATTTTTAACTTTAGGATCCATAATATGCATGAGCCATCCTGAGACTTTTGTTTAAAAAAAACAGGGGGAAAGGAAAGAAAGATGAACCTGTATACTAGGTGAAGGCCTTGGGTTTTTTGTTTAAATTAAGGTCTGAAAAAATTATAACTTGCTGCATATATGGAAACTACACATGAAGCACAGCTTTGCATTTTAGACATGGAATTCTATCACTTGTTTTAAGCTCTGTCTAGCCTCTGGAAAAGTTGGCTGAAATTTGCTCAGGAAGAACACGGGTGGCTGTGCCCAAGACCTGCGTAACTGACGGCCTGGGCCCAGGCTGCATGCCCTGCAGGGGACTGCGCCAGGGCTGTCTACCCCCCCCAGCTGGGTGGAAATGGGAGGCAGCACACACGCTACTGAGGAAAAGGGGGTGCTGGCAGCACATGGAGATTTTCTTTAAACTTTGGGGGTTGCTTGCTTTTCTTCTTTAAGTTCTCTTTTACACAAAATCACGTGCTAGTTAGGACAACAGTATACCTAGTTATGAGTTTAAAGCCAGCTTACAGAAACAAGCCTAAACTTAAAAGACATTAAACTCTATTGCTGCTTTTATCCTTAAGCATTTGGAAATGGAATATGTGATGATTAAAGGAAAGTACATGAAATATATCGAGCAGAATCTAAACTTAGTTTTCAGACTTCATTTATATGTCATTAATCATTGCTTTATAATCACCATAAAAGAGCAGATTGTCTGCTTATATACTTTCTCATCACTGCTTAATCATCTGAAAACAGACCACTGCAGACACCCTGTGCTGCTGCAATTTCACATGCAGCAGATCTGGGAATGTATTTAGTATTACAGTATTTCAAATCAATCATATTCATTAGAATACAGCCATAAGGTAATTTTAATACTGCTATTAAAATAATAATTAAAAAAATTAAAATAATTGACTGTAAAAGCCCTGTATGATCTAGCTTTTTTTGCAGGCTTTGTTTAATTTTAAACATTCACAATGTGTTTTCCATCCTTTAGGAAAATACTTGGACTCCTTGTTTTGCAAACTACTGGAAACAAACCCCAAGCATTTGCATATTAGTTCAGGTTTTGAGTTGACTAGGGGAGCAGGGGGGAGGGTAGGAGGAAGGAAGCACATAGAGGGGCAGGAAAAAAGAAAAAAAAAAGACTTTTTTAAGCTTCGGGAAAACAAACAAACAAAATGTAAGACCAATACAAATACTCCCAAAAGTTGTTTTTTATTATGGAATTTGATTTTCTGCCTAGGCAAGCATTTTCTTTTGCTGTTTATAAGCCAAATTCCTATAGTATTTTGCTAGAGTACAGAAGTTTGGGAAAAAAACCCAAAAAACTGACTAGTCTGTTTTTATCATCCAAAATGACTAAGAACAGACCACTCCATGCAGGATCTCAGGACACTTCTGCAACAAAAGTAGAAGTTGAAAGTACAAAAGACAAGAAGGTTTATTGGCTTTTTTCAGTCAGAATTAGTTGCTTAGGTGGTGTTAGAACATCATTTCTCATACCACAGCGACAAATAAGTCAGTAAATTAACTTTAAATACTTAACCTGATATATTTCAAAACAGACTTGATCAATGAACATCTTTTTAAAGACTTTCAGACAAGTAAGTCTGCTTTTCTCATCAGGCTGCAATGATCTTGTGCACCTGAGCTACATGATACGTTTTTTTAAAAACTACCAGAGCACACTAGCTCTCAGAACTGTGCAATGAGTCAGAACTCTTCAAGTCTGCAAAGTCTTCCTGGTTTCTGGAACAGTCCTTCTAATCATCCCACGCCTGGTGCTTGGCTGAAACAACTAAAGGCAACATTAATGGAGAGTGACCACTGCATGGCACGTCCCCAAGACACATGTGACTTCTCACCTTCAGCTTCTTTCTCTTGTCAGCTCACAGACTGTATGGGTAACCCTGCATGGTGAGAAGGCAGCAGCTACAGGAGTCTATTTGAGGACAGAAGCTGCAGTTTTGATGAGCAGTGGTTTAGCTGCCTCTAGGATGTCCAGTTCAGGGTCCAGTGAACGACCAAGACCTTCCAGAACCATAATGGCAAAGATGATGGAAGCAAAATTGCTCTCGAGCTTCACCTAGAATCACAAAAGACTACATGGACCTTATTTTTTTCTGAGCCCATTCTACAGAGGTACCAGCATTGGCTAAGCTGAGAGGGAAGGGAAGAGGCAAAGGAAAGCATACACACACGATACACACAGAACTCACTGAAATGCAGCTGCAGGCCCAAAAAGAAGGCAATAGTTTCAGGGTATATGCCCCAAGGGAACCCATGAGCTTGTATTTCAGTTCCAAGAAGGGGAATGGGATTTTTCCTTCCATACTGGAACAGCAAGAGCTTAGGAGAGCTCATCATTGACAATGTAGTTGTAAGCTGCAGTAGTATCCAATATAGTTCAGCACATACACTTGTATAAGGGGGAGCTCACCTTCTGAATAGCTACAGAAGACCCCCACAGATCAGAGAGGAAACAATCCTCTGCTCTGCATGTGAACAAACTATTGCCCACTTTCCAGCCAGGATTGTTTTGAGGCATACCAGGGCATTAAGAATTCATGGAATAGGGATGACGTGCTTTTTAAGGGCCTAAATTACATTTCATGTTATTAGAAACCAGCCTAATGAGGCTTAATGACAAAAACCTCTAAGGAATGTTTGGAGAGACCCTTCCTTTGCAGGCTGGGCAGCCCTGTAGCTGATAACCTTTTCATCTCCCCTAGTTCAGGCTACCATAGCTCCGTTGATTTTCAAAGTTGTTTGCAAACATGGAAACTGGTTCCCCAAATACAATCAGTTATAAGAAGGAATCTGTTCTCTGAATAACTCTTCACTTTTGAGCACGCTAACTAACCAGTAAAATGGTCCAGTGCTGTTACATAACCCCGTACTGAGAAAGAGGTCCAGGGAAGAAAGCACATAATGATGTACAAGAGGAACATATATTAGACTTCAATTTCTGCTTCTAAGGAACTATTCGAAAGGATAGGAAAAACTATGCATTACAAAATTATTCCTTTTAGCAAATAATATCAACTATTAAATGCAGTATTAAGACAAACCCCAACAAAACAGAAATTGATCTCCATAGGGTGTGTGTTAAGATCCAAGAAACACCAACCCTGCCACACCTGGATGCATTTCTACACTCCTCCTCCTAGCTGTTTGTTTCTGAAATCAGTCCTCCTCCTTGTCAGCCCTTCACGTTCCCAGTAGTTCTCCCTCCCCAGATGAACTTCCTACTATTGAGGGCAGACAGTGACAGGACCTCACCTTATGGGTCATCAATAGTTTAAAGACATTGGAGAGGAGATTTGCCACCTGAAGCTGGAATACAAAAGGAGAAGTTAACAACTGATCGAAAAAAAAAACCCACTTGTCAAGAAGAACGAGCCCTGTGAGCGTCAGGCAGGTTTCTTCTAAGTGTTTGTTAGCATTTGGCTCTACCGAACAAGGTTACTGGGCTGATAACAGCCAACATCAAGGTATGATCCCCTTCACCCTGCCCTGGATAAAGAGTTCGGCTGTGACCCATGGTTCTGCTTACCTGCCAGCCCAGAAAGGCTGAGAATGTCTGACCTCACAGCAATACACGACATGCATTAATTTGCTCAATACCACCACGCTACATTCTCTGAAGTCCCCAGGCTGGCCTTAGCTAACAGGATGCAAGCAGTAATATCAGGCTCAGCAGCTCCTCACAGGGAGTACTGGTTGGTGGCGCTGATGAGATCAGAGCGGCCTTTCCACATGGATTATTCTGAAAGCCAAGTTGTACTGAATTACAGGTAAGTGAGAGTGGGACACCGTGCACTTGCCTTTCCTAGGGCAATGGTGTTCCCCCGGACCTTGGTCACTAGTTCCGCCATCTCAGCTTTGAATCGCTCGATATCCTGGCACTGGTTCGCACGGGCGTGATGAAGGATCAGTTCTGCCACTCTCTCCCCCTGTGAAACAAGTTGAAAACCAGAGTCAAAACTTGATCACTGATACCATCAGGCCTACAAGGAGCTGCACATCATTGTCCCTGAAAGGCCTCTGCTGCAAAGGTCTCTGGAGGAGATGCACTGCAGGGAGAACTCCCAGGGCCACGCTTTCCCATTCTGGCAATAAAGACCCAACTTGCACCCATTTTGCTTCCTCTTCTCTACAGATGCTGACACAACAGCAAAATGGAAGATGGCGTACGGGCTTTCCAGCAGCAAGGCTGCAGAAGGGAACGTGTGTGGAAGACCAAGATGATAATCCCTTCTGCAGCAAAATCTGGCAGATTCTGCAACAGGCTCTGAAATGTGAGCAGCTCCCAGGCAGTTCCAATCTGCATCAGAAGCACTCCTAGCCAGGGACTGGCAGCCTATGCTTCCCATTTAACACCTTCCATTTTGTGGGCCACGGAAATCTCTCCACAGTGGCAGCTTCCTTGCTTTAGCTGAACATCTTATCTCTGTGTCTGGTATAGCTTCCATGCTAGCAAGTCTCCTCTGCCCTCTTAGGGAGGATTGTAAGGGGAAGTAGAGACAAAACTATCAGTTCGGCCATCAGACTCTTCAGCTGTGTCCCTTCCCCAGCCTCAGCTCCACAGCCCCACAGCAGCAGCCTCACCTGGCCCTGGACCACAGCTGTGAAAACCGCCCGGAAGTTCTGCAGGTCAGCGCTCTGCAGCTCTGCCACGATCCCCGCATCCAGCAGCACCAGGCAGAGCCGCCTGAGGGGTGGCTGCACTTCCACCACGAGCGTGTCACACAGGTCCACGATGGCTGTCTGCTCCTTGCAGCTGGTGCTGACGTGGGCCGTGCCCTGAACCAGGATGTTCCCAGGGTGCAGGTCAGCATGGACAAAGTTGTCAACAAAGACCTAGAGGATGGACAAGTCTTAGAGCAGCTTGTTCCAACCAAACACGCCCACACCAAAACTCCCAAGTAAATAGGGCCACCAAGATGATGAGAGGGCTGGAACACCTCTCCTGTGAGGACAGGCTGAGAGAGTTGGGGTTGTTCAGCCTGGAGAAGAGAAGGCTCCAGGGAGACCTTATTGTGGCTTTTCAGTACTTAAAAGTGGACTGAAAGAAAGATGGGGACAGAATCTTTAGCAGGGCCTGTTGTGGTAGGACGAGGGGTAATGGTTTTAAACTAAAGGAGGGGAGATTCAGGCTAGACTTGAGGAAGACATTTTTTACAATGAGGGTGGTGAAACACTGGCCCAAGTTGCCCAGAGAGGTGGTAGATTCCCCATCCCTGGAGACATTTAAGGCTGGGCTGGAGGGGAGTCTGAGCAACTTGATCCAGTTGAAGATGTCCCTGCTCATGGCAGGGGGGTTGAACTAGATGACCTTTGAGGGTCCCCTCCAGCCCAAACTGTTCTATGATATAGCAGAGGTTCACTTCTGATCTGTTCTCTGTCATTACCAACGTGCATCACATTGGCAGCAGCAGCACAGCAAATGGCTTCTGCTTGGAGACCGGCTGTCCTGAAATGGCACGGGTGCTGCTCACTCTGGGAGTGTCATCAGAGCTGTGTGAAGCAATCCGCTGTGTTTCCTCAACATCAGGTCAGGCAGCCAGGAGTCCCAGCAGGGACCAGTAGTACTCTTTGGCAACTAACTCTAAACTAGGGGCATGCTGGTGTGTCTTGGCAAAGTAATGCAGTAATAGGCCATTTGCAATTCAGTAGCCTGGGTTTCAGTGAATGGTTAAGTTTGCCTAGTCTGGGACATCAACCCACATTACAGCTGTATTGAAAATGGAAACAATGGGAAACAAATGTATGTAGCACTTCTCTGCGTCTGCTAGCAGTTGGTAGCAGAAAGGACAAGCAAGATGGCAAGCACAAGGCAGTACTGCCTCATTAACCCTCCTAACCACGTGGGACTGCAGGACTTCCTGCCCCAAGGAGGTTTTCTTTGCATTTCATGGATTTATCCTACAAATTTGTCCAACCGTCACATAAATAATTAGAGCTGTGTGAAAAAATGATTTTTTTTTAGGTGTTGCCCGAAAAAAATGGCCTCTGATAATCCTTGTTGTTCTGAGAAACCATATACAATAGATGCATACTCACTCTCATGCACTCGTGACTGCATATCTCTCTGTCATAAGCTACTAATTTCTCTGCTTTCCAGAATTGCGTCCAAATTATTTCACCATTTCAGTAGGGAAGCCACTCCACACCACTAATCATTCCATCTGCCTTCCTCTGCACCTCTTCTAGCTCTATTACAGCCCTTGAAATGGAGGATTCTGGACAGCGAGGGACTAGAACTGCACAGAGTATTAAGAAATAGGTAATTGCTTTACTTTCAGCCATAATGTTGTTTCTTTGCTCTTTAATTCTTTTCTACTCTTAAAATTTCAGAGTTTTGCTTTGCTCCTAATCATTGAATCCAACGTTAGCACAAACCTATTAATAGTTCTACCATTGCTTTTCTTAGTTTTAAAAGGTATTTCGGAGTCTGTCATACTACAGAAAGTCAGAACTGCAGGCCTCGCCATCACTCTAGCATGATGTTGCAGTTATCAACTGAATTTCATCTCACACTTACTGCCCACGCGTTCAGTACCATGAGGTACTTTTGCAACTCTTCACTGCTAGTTCTCACGGCTCCTCACAAGCCAATTGTGTCACCTCTCAACTCTCCTTTCCAGATCATCTCTGACTATTTCGATCACAAAAGAGCTACACAGTCAGAAGCTGAAGCTGGCCAGGTTTGTTTTCTTTACTCCATATTTAGTTCTTCCTTAAAAAGGTAGTTTTGTAGGAGGGGTCATTAAATGAAGAAGCTAGCTAGCTGTTTGCCCCATGAGTTGCATCCATAGTCTCTGCAGAGACTGTGATATTTGCTAATTACATTGCACTTTATAACATTTGGGCAATATGTGAATATTCATTACACAGATTAGTGGGTTTCCTAAGCAATGCCCTGATCAAGTTGCATAGGAAGACCCTACTGTGTGCAAGTAGACCACCCTTCTGTAGCGGAGGAAGCTCCATGTCAAAGCCTACAGCAATGGTTTATCTAGTCCAGGCTTACTCAAGACTTTGTGTTACATTGCACATGAAATATAGACCCTCACTCTGCCAGTTTGGGAGCTGCCCTGGTCCTGTGTTACTGCAAGATACCTGGCACTCAGGTGCTAGCTCCAAAAGGCTCAACTTTATGTTTGAGTCCATGGGGAGAAGGGTAGAAGATGTGGGAAGCAAAAAGGTTCTCTCTTTAGCCATATTACTACCCCAGCTGAATAGCTTCTGCAGGAAAACAAGCTTCACTTCCAGCCTCGGCCAAGTGCCTACCATCTTTAGCAGCATGTCCATGCCCATCTTGGCGAGTGTCTGTCTCAGCTCGGTGGCAATCTCGGCGTGCAGGTAGCGCGAAATAGGCTCACTCTCCTGAAATAAAGACAGAGCTGGAGCCAAGCACACACTGTGTCCCACCTTCAACTGCACCATTACCTAGGTGCCCAGAGTTGAGGGAAGGCAATAAGAACACCCTAGAAGGGACCTGCTCAGTAGAGGCTGCAATGGAGAACATGAGAGAAGCAAGGGGTTGTTCTTTGGCAAGAGGGTGTGATATAGCCTGGAGCAGAAATACTCTTGCCAGCATCATATGCATGAAAACTAAGGCTGAGAGAAGCTCTGGCCTGTGACTCAAACATCCACAAGGGAAGTGAGGCAAGCATCAGAAAGTGTCAGATTGCTGAGCTCCTTGCTCTGACCCACCACAGAGGAGAGTTAGAGGGTGGTGTTGGTTTGCAAAGCACAGGCAAGCACATGGTGTCTGGACACACTGCAGGCCTGCTTGGTGTCAGGCCTAGTGTTCACTTCTATATGGAGCTGTCTGCCACCTGTCTTCTGGGATGCACTGTTTACAAACAAAGAGAGTGGAAGAGACACTGAGGAAGGACACCAATCTCTTCAAGCAAGTAAGAGAAAAGCATCCTTCTGCCTCTGATTGCTCCTCAGAAAACTCCTCCTTGGCATATTCTCCTAAGGGCCTTCTCCCTGCTACCACCACTCCCAGACCCTGCAATTCTTACCTCAAATGTTTCCACTAGAACATCTGTCGTTACCAAAGGCCAAAGGGGAGTTGGGAACTTCACAAAATCAACATCTAGGAAATTTTGTCGGAAGCGCTCCAGATTTCTGGCTTCGTAGCGTAAGTCAATCTCAAGGGAGAGAAAGAAAAAGGAGTTTGGGAATTAGATGCAAATAGAATCAGATCTTCAGGATCCTGTATGAGGATGTGACTGTACAGAGCAGTACAATACCAACAAAACTTGTCAGAAAACCAGAACGAAAACAAAATAGAGAGTGGTGCTTCTTACATGCTTATAGCTTTCCTGATGGAAGAGCAGAGTAACAGACTAGGTAACAAATGGCCCGCAACCCAGCACCTTTGAAATACAGGTTACTCTTACTATGAGTATGATGCCTCAAAAAAGACCAGGACTGCATTATTTTTAAAGGTACGACAGACCCTGAACCAAAGTTTACTGTCGAAATAGCAGGGTGGGCAGGCAGACAGGATAGAAGAACTGTAGCCCTAGCCTCACTTTGCAGATAAACAGCCATAGTGGGAAAAAATTTAGTGTAACACATACAAAATAATCTACTCTGCAAAGCCTCAGCTCCAGCTCTTCAGTGATGCAGGGCCTTGACACAAGGGCATCTCTCCTGCCCGTTCTTTTACCTTCTTCTGTCCACTGCTGCTGCTCAAGTAGGCGGGAGGGAAGATAACCTTGCCTCTCCTCCTTTATCTGGCAATGGGATATATCCCAGGAATATTTCTTGTTCTTTCAAAGAGAAACAAAATGATGACAAGCCTATCAGATGCTCTCCTAATCCTAAATCTTCAGAGTATACACCAAAAGCTCTGCAGAACTAAACTGGTACCCATGACCTTGACTCATACCTGAATACAGTCAACAGTTTACAACATGGATTTATTGTGTAGATTTTTTGCAATAGTGGAAAAGAATTACATCTTTCAAAAGCTTATACCAAAGTTCAGACTTCTGCTATCTAGACAGAAAAATGAATTTAGCAGATAAATTTGGCAGTAAGGACATTTCAGGATTACATTTTTAGAAGACATTAGTGAATCGGGACATGTTTTCTGATCTATTAGTAAAGCTTAACTTTACCAATACCATCTGTCTGATGACAATACAATTTAGAATGTATTATTAACATATGTAAAAATATATTAGTTATGCCAATATATATACTTCAGTGCTAACAAACGTGACCAGTGAGTACAGATTACAAACACATGTATAGGATTAAAGAGAAAACACACATCTGAGAACTTGTTTGGAGAGATTCTTTTCCTAAGGAGAGGTCTCTCATCAGTGTTCATCCTTCACAATGCTGCACAAAGGACTCCGACTATGACTACCTAGCCGTTCGTGCTGTTCACTAGAAAACATGATCAAAGTCTAAAAAATATTTTCAAATCTAATAAGGATTGTTAATTTTTTTCATTGCGTTGCTATTTTACTGTCAGAATATAAGCTTTTCTACAGTAACATTGCATGAATGATGAGAATAAAGACTAATAACTAAAGAACAAGCAAGCCTTCGTCTAACCTTTTAAAATGTAGCAATATGAACAGGGCTAGAACCAGCCACTAGCAAGACAAAGGGCAGTTTTGTTCCAGTACACGTGGACCATGGCATGGCACACACCTGCTGAATCATAAGCTTTTCAAACTCCTCCACAATCTCTGTCAAACTGAGCCACTTGAATCCAGGGAGAAGTCCAATGATGTGGCTACCCATCTTCATGAGAAACAGATCCATCTGGACTTGGTGGACCAGCCCAGGGTGCAGAACCTGCACAAGAACAAATGGTGGCAAGATCAGCACCCCAAACAGTGTGAAAAGGGCAGTCCCATTTCAATCAGCTCAAGTGACACATTCCAAATAGACAGAACCCAGCCTACTAGACTGGGAGCTAACAAAGCTTCCCCAGCTAGTTCTCAGAAGAATTCACATTTTGCCATGAATTAAGTTGTAAAGAAACATTTTATAATTGTCAAATGGAATATATCTGTGCTGGAGGCTACAGTCTCACCCAATGCCATTTTCCAATGCTTTCACACTCCCATCCTCTCCCTACCATGTAGTACTGACTAGCACCTGGAGCAGCTCAAATAGAAGATTTCTTTAAATAAACTTTCCTGGAAAGAACTTATATGTTCCAGATTTATTTATGTGAGCAAAGAAGGGGTTTCATTTTCTGGAAGGTGAAACCAAGCTTAATGTTCATTCTTTTAATGCAAACTGGGCCCTTACAGGCATTTCTAGTATCCACATGCCAGGTCAAATGGTGCCACAGGAAGTATGCGTACTCCAGCTCCCTGGGCTGGGAAGAGCTGGGGCCACAGCAAGTCTGGATTGCAGCTGGCTGGAACCAAAGCATTGAGAAAAGACACCAAGGGTTACAAGCACCCCTTCTCTCACTCTGCTTGGCCCTCGCCAGCTACTCATCTCCATGGGAATTAAACTCTGACCCACTTCATCCAACACGCTCCATTTTCACACATCTACCAGTCAGATGTACAACTTACTTTAATGGCTACAGGCGTGAGATGTCTGGCTGATAAAGGATTTGCTTTCAGGAGTGGTTTGGCCATCTGCTCCATAGCGGGTGTCCCATTCACAGGGCTTTCCCGGGAGCATTCTGCTGGGCTCAGCTCCTCACTGCTCCTCTCAACCCGCATCTCCTCGCTCTTCCACCTCCTCAGCCACCTGAGGAGGCCTCTAAAGCTTGACACTTCCCACGCTTCAAAAGCAGACCTTAACTTTGAGCGTCGTGCTAGCTCCTTGGCTTGGGAGCCGGTGATAGCCGTGAGGTCAGCGTAGGCTTTATACACCTGGGCGACACAGCCCGAGCCAACCGGCTCCTGGCTTTGGAACTTGAGGATGCCCGTCCAGTCCTCACCAAAGGCTTTCCTGAGGAGCTCATCTGTGTGGCCCCACGGGTGCGGGCTCACCTCAACGTGCAGCTTGGAAAACTCATCACAGAAGGCCTCGGAGAAGAGGTCCCTCCGGGTGCTGGCCCACTGTCCCAACTTGACACAGGTGGGGCCGGCGGCCTCGGCCGCCCTCCGCAGCAGCCGCAGCCACAGGGCGCCCAGGCCGGGCCACAGGCGGCTCAGCGGGTAGAGCAACAGCAGGGGGCCAAAGCGCAGCAGCAACCCGCAAGCCCGCAGACCCAACCGGAGCGCCAGACCCAAGCGCCACAGCAACCTCCGGGGCGGTCGCTCCGGGCCGCGCTCCCCCGCCCACACCGGTCCCCGCTGTCCCGGTCTCTCCCTCCAGCCGGTCCCAGCGGGCACCGCCAAGGCCACCGCGACCCAGCGCCCGGCACGCAGCCCGCCGCGCCCCGCTGTCGCCCAACCGGACAGCGCCCCCCTCGCCCCGGCGGCCCGCCCGAGGAGGGGGCGCGGGAGCGGCAGCAGCCGCACAGCGCCGCCCGCCACCATCACCCACCCGCCGCCGTTACCGGCCGCTAACGGCCGCCCACGGCGGGGGAGGAGGAGGAGGCGGGGCCAGCCAATCAGCGGCGGCGGGCGGCGGTGGCTCCGCCCCTTAAAGGAACAGGAGCCTCGAAGGAACGCGAGGTGGGTTTTCCCGCCTCACAGATGATACCTGAGCCCTGTGAGGGCGTGACTGAGCTGTAGCCTCAGTCGGCTAGCTGTAGAGCAGGTGCGTTCCCTCAGCTTTGGGCTGTGCCGGAGGAGGAGAAGAGAGAAGGGGCCCATGGTTGCGCTGCTGACCTTCACATCTCCGCCCATTTTGACAGCTGAGGTGGGCTGCTGCCACCTTGGATTTGGTCCAGACAGAGTTCATGGTGAGAACTGTGGGGTTGTCCTGTGCAGGGACAGGAGTTGGACTCGATGATCCTTGTGGGTCCCTTCCAACTCAGGGTGTTCTATGATTCTACGATTCTGCAGGTGAAATGAAGGGGCTGACAAGTGCAAGGGGTACTTCAGCCATTGCAAGGTGGCAGCTGCCTCTCCTCCTTTTTTCCCATAAAAAGAGAAATTAGCAATGACCTCCTAATTTTAAGCACAACCTGAGGCTTTCTTAGGTATTGCCTGACACCGGTAGGTGAATTTTTGCAATTATTAATGATTTCCTTAGAGGGGCATGAATGGAATAATCAGTGCTTTGAGTTATGGAAGTATCTGAGGGCACATGGCAACACATCACTACTAGTAAAATAAATTAAAACTAAAAGCAAAAGCCTGCTGAGGTGATGGTGATAGTTGAGTAGAGCTTACGAATTGCTCTGAACCCTGGGCTTTCTGCTCTGCAGAGGGGCTGCTGATGGCAATGCCAGGTCTCCCACTGATCCCCAGTCAGCTGGCAATGTATTCACCTCGTTCGCAATCACGCAGCTACAGAGGGTTGCTCATTTCCTTCACAATGGACACATGCCTTTTACAAATCAAAACTAGTGAACCCACTGCTGAGGATGCAGCTGATCAGGACAACAACATCATCCATCTCACCCTTTTCAGGAGCTTTTGTGTATGTAACCGCAACGCACCAAAGGACACGTTTTAGGGAGCAGCCACAGCAAAGGTGATGATGCAATTTGTGTGGCCATCGTAGCTTTTCAGCAAAGCTACTGTCTTGTGCTAGGAGCTGTGGCCTTTCACACCTAGAGTTTGGCTGGTTCCCAGCTCTAGGTATGTGTTACCAACTGCTTACTTCTACTCAGAGGAAAAATCTCCTTCCCACCATTTTTAACGTACCATGGGTACTGAAAACCTGTAGGAAGAATCAATCCACTCTCCAACCCAGATTCCTCCCTCGCTGTAACGGGTGGCTCGGATCCGACCGAGTGAAATTCTGTGCCAGTAGGGAGCTGCATCGCGGCCCTGCACAGGCGAGCAGCTCTGCTGGTGGGAGCTGTTCCACAGGCCTGAGCCTTTCCTGGCCCCCCACTTTCTCCTCTCTGTGAGCCCCTCAGGTGCCGTGACCGGTTCATTCAGCGACGGGAACCCGCTGGAGTAACCGGTGCCGTTTCAGTAGCAAGTAGGGACTTTTCTGCTTCCTCTCGGATATTTCTGTTCGCAACTAGAAAGGCGTCTCGTGCACCTCATCTGGCTTTTTAATTTCTGGCCTTGCCACCAGCAGCCGTCCCTCCCTCCCCTCCCCTCCGTGTGCCCCCTCACCTCGGCGCACCCCCGCCCGGCGGGGCGCCGGCTGGCAGGCAGCACCGGACGCGGTATTCCCCCGAGCGGGGAGGAGGGGGGGTGGGCGCGTTGCCGTGGGGCGGGGCGGAGCGGGGCGGGGCTGCCNACACGGCCCCACACCCCCGCCGAGGAAGGTAGGGGGGCTGCGGAGAGGGCCGGGGTTACGGGGGGAGAGCGGGCAGAGGTGCCGGGAGGTAGCGCCCGCCGCCCGCTCGTCTCCCGTGGCGGTGGTCGGGGCGCGGGGGATCGGTGCTGCTCCACAAAATGGCTAATTCCTTTTTCTCTTCAGCCCTTAAACTGGCTTTTCTTCCCCCTCGGTACTGCGTTCGGCTGCTGAGACGGAAATCGGGGGGGTGTGAGCCGAAGTCCCCCACCCTCCCTGCCGCGGAGGGCACCGCCGCTCGCCCGCGCCGCTTTCCCGCCGGGCCGGGCAGGGCTGCCGCTCCCTGCGTCCCCGCCGGCTGCCGGGGGGGCGGGTCGGCTGCCGGAGCGGCTCTCGGCCGCGGATCGGTGGGAGAGGAGCCGAGGGGACGTGGGGAGCTGCTAAAAAGCCGACCCAAACGGTTCGGGAGCGGTGGGGTGGAGGAGCAGAGGCAGCCCAGCCACCCAGTATGGAGCCCCTGCGTGAACTCAGCCCTGCTTCAGTGTCCAGCAACAAAAAAGACGGAAGAAACACTAGGCAAATTCTTTGGGGGGAACACAGGCCCTACTGGAGCAATCCTCAGAGTCCTCCTCAGTTTCAGCAAAGCCCCGAATCTCTCTGTGATAATAGCTCTGCATTTCTCTATTTCTGATCCAGATATCCAGTTTTTCTTCTGCTTTGCTTTTAGCAGGAGGAAATGTCTGCATTTGGGTGCAGCCTGTAGTTTAGGATGGCATTCCTGACTCCTGCTTGAGATCCATAAGGATATTCACCTCTCCTGGGGAGACATGCCAACTTGCCTTCCTGCTGTGGTACCCAAGGATGATGGGTGCTAATGGGTTAGGCGTGGAGTTGGTGGAGGGGAACAGTGGTTGGGAAGGGAATAGGGAAGAATTTAACAGCTGTCTGCTGCCATGGTGCCAGGGTGTCAAATGCAAACTGGAGGGTAAACCGTGCAAGGTGTACGTGGGACACTTTCAGAAGTTTTGATTTTATGAGTCTCCAAGGAGCCTGGCTCATGATGCTTGGTGCTGGAAGAGGGATGGTCTAGGAGGGATTGAGGGTTTCTGAGTGCTTGGGGCTGCACTGGAGCCTCCCAGGAGCACGTAGTAAGTGCTAACATGGGACGTTTAATCCTGCTCTTCGCAAAAGCACAGTTTGTTCCTGGATGGGTCAGCGAGTTGTATGGAAGCTGTTCCTGACCCTGAGGTGTTCCCAACCACCTTTACTCTTGCCATTTAAGTAGGGTTGTTGCTTTTGGAGAAGAGTGTTTCCAGCCTGGAGCTCAGCTGGGAGGATAAAGAGAGGGGCAGAGGGGCTTCTACAGGGCTTTCATTTGCTGCTGGGAGTGGACCTGCTGTTGTTGCTGGTGGATTAAAAAGCTGTTTTCTGTGTTGGCAGTCACTTTACTGACCGTTCATTCTTGGTGTGTGGTAATGAAGTCCAATAAAGTGTACTGGCTGCATTTCTGAACCACCAGAAAGGGAGTCGTTACTGCATCCTGCCAGAGGAAAGGAATGTATTTCCTCGGCCCTTGTGTTATATTCAGAATTGTTGTTGTCGGGGTAGTGTTTGTGGGGTTTGGTGATTTTTGTTGTTGCTGTTTTGTTTAGTTGGGTTTTTAAAATAATCCAAACAGTGTTTTCATTGTGTGAGAATGTGTATCTACCATGTTGGGACAGACTTAGAAACAACTGAAAAACTCTTAAATATGGAAATGAGAGGAAAGCCACAGGATTTCCCAGGGTAATACAGCATCTCTTTGAGAAACGGAAGAGAAAGCACTTGAAAACAAAGGGCGCTGGAGCGACCCGGGATGTAAAAAGCAGGCTGAAGATTTATGGCTCAGCTGGGACCTCTCTTTGCCTCTGGGTGAGAAGGTTGTGTGCTGAAGCTCAGGCTGGCCTTTGGCACATCCCGTCCTGACAGTCCACGCAGAACTTGCTCCCTGTTCATCAGCTCGGATCCCCAAGCATGATCCTCCTTGTAGACCACAAGTGCAAATGGAGTGTCTGGAAATTCTGCTTTCAGCTCGCTGCCTTGGGAAGTCTTTTAGGACATTTTGTCTGCAGAGACAACCACGTGATACTTTCTGTTCTCCAAAAACAAGAAGGGCATTTAGATCCTTTGTCAAGCACTTACAATATGCTTGTCTTTCTCCCATGCCTGGTGTATTTACATGTTAGAAATGTTCGTTTTTACAAGGAGATGATAAATAAAGACCACATAAGTTGCAAGGCTGTGGTTTTCCAAGGCGATCTTAATTCAGTAGGAGCTTTGCCACTAAGTTCTTCTGAATATCAGCTGTAATAACTAATTAATATGGACAGGAATTAAACCTCTGTTTTGCTGGGTGGTCTAGAGGCACAAAGGCAAATGCAATCCTTGCCCCAAGTTTAAGAAGTTTGACAATGAGTTCTTCATGCTTTAGAGACAGACTGTTAAACATGGGCAGATACTGGGCATTTCAGAGGTGCCTCGTAAGTGTCATTTTCTTTTGGATCCCCCTGCAAACATCATCCAAGGCAACTGGTTCTCTCTTCATTTTGCGGCACCTGACATTTATTTCCTGATTGGAACTGTGCTGAAGCTGCCCCTTCCTAAGTGGAGGCCAGACCAAGGGGAGAAAAGGCTCTGCAGTGCACCATTAAACACATGAGAGTGGAGAAGAACTTCTCTTAAGCTCTTGTTGAGGCTGGTTAATTTTGATGATCAGCTCTCTTAAGCATCCAGAACTGGGGTATAAGCTCTTTAGGGAAGCATTTTTTAGCGGAAGGATTTAAGTACTAGTGGCTGATATGTCTATTGGCAGGATCCCAAGAGCTGGCTGGAAGAGGCCTCTGCTATGAGGGAAATGCTGAAATAGGACTTTCAATGAACTTGCATAGCTGTTCCTTAAGGATTGAGAAGACTCTCCACAGGGAAGAAGGGAGTGCAATGCAGCTAGGAATTCTTTGTTACATTCAAGTTCTGATAGGAAATGAGTGAGCCCTGTTTTACCTAGATACAGCTCAAATAACGTTGTATCTGAGGGGTACTCATCTGTAAGCACCGTTTTACCCAGGCGAGGCTGGAGAAGGGACAGAGTTTTCTTTATTGTAGCTCTGCAGGACAATGGAAAGGACAGCAGCATGCTTATTTTGCTTATTGGATTTTTCTCTGGTTTTCACCTCTAAGCAGCTTTACCAGCTACTGGAAATGAAAACCAAGGCTTAAATGTGTGAACATGCATGCTGTTCGGTGGTGGTTTCAGCCCAGGTTTTAGCAGAGACCGCTTTTGTTCTCAGTGTCTGTGGTCAGCCTGTGTACACCAGAAGATTGAACTCCAGGCTCCTGGCTTTGTGAAGGCTGTGCTTTTGAAATGTAGGCTTCCACAGCACCCTTGAGTGATCTTGAAGTTGGGTGCCTAAGACAAAGAGGCCAGAGTCCCTGGAGCCGCTGACCTGCTGCAATCTGGGTTTTCAACTGAGGGCGGTGTCCTTGGTGGAAGCCTGGCAGAGAATGGGCTGAGGACCAGTTCAAGGTCTCTGTTGTCGGTGTGGCACTAGAAGGCATCGTCACTGTCTTACATAAGTAAATCTTTAAGGTCCTGTAGGTCAGTCCTATTCAAGATCTGTTCCAGCCTGTACGTGGTTCACCACCTAACTGGGCCAAGGTACTCTGTATCTACAGACACAGGACTGATGAGGTGAAAGTCATGAGTCTCCAGTCTGGTTCCTGATCGAAGCAATGCTGCTTATGCCTGCTGCTTATGCAAGTCGTGAGAAATCTTCCTTGTAAGAAGTTTGAAACGCTAGGACTCCTTTTCTCAGTGTATACAGTATGTATTGAGAACCTCATTTCTGTCTTTTCTGCAAATAGTACTGTTCCACAGTAAAGCTGAGGGGAAGTCAAGCATAGTTGGGAAGATAGAAGCTTGAAACAGTAATGTCCTGCTGGAATGAACGCTGTGAGTGACGGTATAATCTTCATCCTTTCTTTCAGTGGTTAGGGAAACCAGCTGCAGCTGGCACACTGTTGGTTCCAGGGATTTAGCAGGGCAGATTCAATAGTTACAGTGGTGATTAAAGGTCATTTTTTACTAATTAAACTTGTTAGAAGCTAGTACATCACTGAGGCCTTCCCCTACATTTTGGACAAGGTCATCATCCCACTGCTGGGACACTGCCTGGCAGATTTGCTTGGGGTCTTTTGGTTTTCTTTGTTTACTCATTTGTGCAATCGAGAATTCATCTTGAATGTTACCTGTTATCTTTATGTGCTGTCACACTTGTCCTTGGCTGAATGTGAGATACGTCTGTGCTGGCCATCTGATGCGCAGCTCATGGGCGGTTGGGGTAAAGCCTGGGGTTGCTCGTTGGGAGCAGGAGAGGCCAGGAGATGTGGCAGTTGCCCTGTGGCCAGGCTGCTGTCTTCAGCCTGGTCCTCAGTCACTGGTCCGCAGTCCCCCTGCGCTGCAACCAAAGCTCTTGCTCAGTCCTGTGCTCCTGGGCTGGGAACTGGCAGTGTTTCTGCGACGAAAGGGAGCAGAAGATGGCTTTTCCTGAGCACTGCCTTTGCCCATACATGTGCTGGCCCAGAGCCAGGGTGGAAAAACTCTGTCCTCATGAGCAGAGAGAGGGAGATGGGAGGGGCGAGAGATGGAGAGGGGCCCAGAAACAGAGGGAGTTTAAAATAAAAGCACCAGCCCACGCAGAGAAAAGCCTCTTAACAGATGGGCCTGGCTGTTCCCCCGGGTTCTTCACACAGTTGGCTTCATGTGCAGCACTGACGAGGTCTCATCTAGGAGTGTGGGTATGGGGCATGGATCATTTTGAGATACGTGATGGAAAATCAGAGTAAAAAGGCAAAAGGAAAGAAGCCAGGCAGGTAAGTTAGCTGTTCTTCAGCTCTATCCCTGATGCCTGAAGGGGTTTGTGGGCTGCTGCTGGTGCTGATTCTACTGATAAGGCAGATGCTGCTGCATGAGTTGTTGGAGGAGCATTAATTTGTTTCCATCTGTGGTATCCTTTAACTGCGGCAAGTCTTGTCTCCTCTGTAAAGTAGTATTGCTAATGCTGATGGAGGTTTATTTCGCTGGTCTTGTTCATCCCAGCCCTTTACAGCAGAGAGCTATTGATCTGTATTGAGACTAGCGTTAAGATAAGTTCTGCAAGTAGATGCTGGCAGCTGTATTTTCCTATGCCCAGCTCCTCATTAGGTATTATGGTAAGTAATCAGATTTTCTGAATAGTTCAACATACAGGGTACTGACCTGGCTTGGAAGAGTCTTGCCTTGGTTAGCTATCTGTGCAGGAGACGGTGCCTGGCAGAAAATCTGGTCTTAGAGAAGCAATCAGAAATGCTTGGCTCTGAGCTTGTTTGAAAATCTGGTGCAGACACCAGAGTGTGGATGATGGTTAGGGGCAGCTCAAGTGGGGAAAGGTGCCACCTCATTTGGAAGTGGACAAAAGAGTTCTGGGTGGGACCCTGCCAGGCACTGAGGCTCCTGATCCTGCAGATCCCTGAGAGCAGATGGCTCCTGACCAAGTTCAGGCACGTAAGTTGTGTCTTCAGAAACTTACTGGGGACTCTGGCAATCCGCCAGAGAGACTGTTTCAGGGGGCAAGGATTTATTGCTCTTTGTAACAAGAATAATTTTAAATGGCTAGATGGTCTGTGTTTTAATTAAATCTCCCTTTGGGAATAAAAGTGGTGAAGTGTTTCTGTGATCCTGCTACACTTAAATATTCTGTAGAGTACCTCCAGTTTGGCAAATCGTTTAAGCAGACGTGTAGGTCTAAGCGCATGCTTAAATCCACCCAGCAGAGTGCTTTGGCTCCCAGTGCAGTACATCATTCCCACTCAGGGAAGTTTGGACTGGACTTCATGCAAACTAATTGAAGATAGTGGGCTTTGAGCGTAGGCTTAAAATTAAACACCTGCTTAGGTGTTTTCCTCGTCACAAGTGGTCTCTCACACACCCAGTTGTATTTGGTAGGATTATTTTATATTGGCAATGTCATTGAACATTGCTTTCCTCTTAATATCCTGCGAGACTTCTTGCCAAGTTCTTGCTGACAAGCTGTGTTACTGTGAGCCGTTCAGGTGAGATGCTGTCACAGCCTTGGTATTTTGCTAGCATTGCGAATCGGCACGCATATGTCAGTGATTAAATCAGCCCATCAGGGTGTCATCTGGAGAGAAACAAACGCTGAGCTTTCTTTGCAGGCAGGGGGAGGATGAGATCCCCCTCTGTATTTTTTGCCGAAAACTTTTCCCGTCTGCAGATGTGCAGCTGCTGAAGCTCTTTGCCAAAAGCTGGCCGTGACTTACAGAGCTGGGGAACGTGCACACATCTGTTTGCAGAGGAGAGCAGCAAAGGGGCTCAGGTCTGCTGTCTTGGGGGATTATGTTCTCGTGATAGATAGCGCTGACTGTCATGGAGGGAAACAGCAAATTTCACAAGGCACTGTGAGGGCACTTCATAATATGAGTTTGCTTGCCAGTGTCAGCCAAACTCTAGCTTGCTAAATTAAAAAGGAAATACCTCCTAGAGACTTTTCAGACTATTGGAGGTTTTTCTTTAAAAACATTAAGCTCCCCACACACACACCCCAAAGGTAGGTATGTTTTCCACATACAAAAATACGATATGTTTCAGCTGTGAAGCATGCTGTGAATATAGGCCTCAAGTTTTCATTTGGGAAACGGGCAAGTCTTGGGTTATCCAGAGCTCAGAGTGGCGTAGTAGCAAATGGAAATAAATTCCTCTTACTAAAATCACGAAGAGTAGGGTGCCTTCTCCAGCACACGTAGCACTTCAGAAATCAACATCTGGCCAAAACCAGACCCTGAAACATCCTCCACGGTCTGCTGAAGTCCATGGGAGCTCTTCTGTGAATTCAGGGAGCCTAGGATCAGGCTGTAATTGAGAATCTGTCTTTCCCTGCCTTGAAATGCAAGGCTGTATGTGCAGCAATGTGTAGTCAAATTCTGCAAGAGAATATTTTACTAAAAAGAGATGTGTAAGGTATTGAGCTTTTTCCAGATGATGTAGGAATCCCTTATCTAGCTGGCTGCCATTTTTCAGCTTTGTCAAACTCTGTGAGAGGCCTGAGAGGTTTCCTACTGGGAAACCAACATGTGGTATCTGATTTCTGTCTCTGTCCCCCAAGATTGTGATGAGTGACCCCAAAGTGACGTTTTGCCATGGTGTCACCCCTTACATAGAACAGTCCTGTACTTGTGTTGGTGAAGGCCACTGAAGGCTGTTGCTGCTTAGTCTGTGCTAAAGCTTGCCCCATCAGTATCCTCTTGTTTGCACAGTAGGAAATTTTCCTTGTAGGATGATTTAGTGTACACAAATTCAGTGGGAAACCGAGGTTTCTCCTGTTAAACTCCTAAATTCCTCCACTAGTCAGAGAAAGATGCTTTTCGTTGTGTTTCAAGGAAAAATAGGATTGCCACTAAAAGGCATAAATTTCTAAAATGTTGTCAGAATTTGATGAGGTGCTTTTTTTTTTTTTTTTTTTTTTTTTTTTTTTTTTTTTTTTTTTTTTTATATTTTTTCTTTTTTTTTTT
>VWYH01009266.1:474317-492543 GCA_013399365.1 Pampusana beccarii
TTTTTTTTTTTTTTTTTTTTTAAGCTAACTTATTCTGACATGTAATATATTGCTTCATGTCCCACTTGCTTAATATGTGTTTGCATGGGGTTAGATGATTTTTCTGTTCCAAAGGAATCTGGAAACATTATCAGAAACAGAGGCCATGCCCTGTCAGAGCACTGAAGGACTTCAACTCTTACCAGCAATCCCTGCAGGAATAAAAATTCTAGCTTTTCTGTTGTTCAAACCAAACTATTCACATACACCGATCCCAGTGCCTCTGCTCATTCATGCTCAAGGCAGCCTTCCATTAGATTTTTGTTACGATGATAGTTAGTAGTATAGAATAGAGCAGTTCAGTAGGAAAGGACCTATAATGATCATCTAGTCAACTGCTTGACCGCTTCAGGGCTGACCAAAAGTTCAACCATGTTATTAAGGGCATTGTCCACATCCCTCTTAACTACTGGTAGCCTTGGGGCATCGACCACCTCTCTAGGAAGCCTGTTCCAGTGTTTGACCACCCTCTCAGCAGAGAAATGCTTCCTAATGCCCAGTGTACACCTCCTCTGGCACAGCGTTGAGCCATCCCCACGCGTCCTGTCACTGGGTACCAGGGAGAAGAGCTCAGTGCCTCCCTCTCCCCTTCCCCACCTCAGGAAGCTGTAGAGAGCCTTGAGGTCACCCTTCAACCTCTTTTTCTCCAAACTAGACAACCCCAAAGTCCTCAGCTGCCCCTCAGAGGACGTGCCCTCCAGCCCTTTCACCAGCTTTGTTGCCCTCCTCTGGATGCACTCAGTATCAGTATTTTATTTTTAATTCAGGCTCCTGGTAAAGATCTGCTATTTGAAAAACCGGCCCTGACCTTGGGTTACATGGATGTTTCTTTCTTTCTACTTTTAAGTAAAAAAACATTTTCAAAAAAGCTTGGAAATAGGTAATCATCAACCCATTATTTTTTCCTGAAGGACTTAGGAAAGTCAGCTGTCTCTTGGTTTCTGTTGCATGTGTCGCTTTTTTTTTTTTTAACTTGTGAATGGTGTTTTGCAATAGAGGAGATTTTGGTATGGCTTGCCATGAAATCCTTGAATGCAGAATTAAGCAAAAGATTGTATAATGCAACTTTTCTTAATCGGTCACTTCACAGAGTCAGCACAACTTGGTGATGCACTGATGAAGCACAATGAGCTGTGTGTGGATGAGATCACCAGAAACATAAAGTGGTGTCAGCTGTTGTTGCTCCATTAACTTTAGCTGAGCAATGACCTGGAAGGGAGGCTCGGGGCTTTTTGGTGCTTTGAAGGAAAGTTTGTGGTATTTCTTTTTCAGTTTTGTGGTTGCATAAAAAATTATATAAATAAGTATTTGAAGAAAGGTGGCAGGGTAGCCCCATCTCTTCCCTCTCCCGCTTTTTTCCCTTCCAAAAAACTATATATCTATGGAGCGAAGGAGGAGAAACCTAAACAAAGTGTTTCAACTCCTTTTGAAGGAAAGGTTTAAAATACATACCCCCAATCTAGCTAAATTTTGGTGGGAAATGTTGTCATTTCAAAATAAAGAACCTAACTCTTGTATGCTTCCTTCAGATTACATCAAATATTTTCTTGAAAGTGTCTTATGTTTTTTGGGTTTTGGTTTTTTTTTGGCATAGTGAATTTAGGTTGAACTTGGCAAAAATTGTTTCAGAAACCACAAGTAATTTCCTCAACTCAAACCTGTTTGTGATTTATGCAAACTGAATTGCTGAGACCATGCAACTGCATTTCGGTTATGTGAGCAGGATGCACCTCACCCAGATAAATTCGTTTCTGGATCCTTTCAGTCAAGTAAGAGAAACAGACATTTTTACAGTCCGGTTCAGAATTTGTGGATGCCTGCCCTGGGCAGTGAGAGTACTTCTAGAGCACAAATTACCTCTTGGGAGTATTAAAGAGACTAAAAAAGTAGCTCACATGTGGATATCAAGAGTTAGTTGAGATGGATCTGGCCATCGTTCTAGCTTAATTCCTGCATAGAAAATTCTGTTAATCTGAGGTATCCAGGAGCGTATTTGGCCTGTGAACTGTTTGCTCTTATCTTAGTGCACAATATTTTGAAAAGTCAGTGTTGCCAAACATCGGACCAGAGTTAGGACTGATTTCTTACTCATCACCCTTTTTACCTGTCATCAAAAGTCAGATTCGAGTGAAGAAAGTCTAGAGAAAAGTGTTTTCTTAGTTTTATATGATAACTATTTACAGCACAACACATCTCTAGCATTCCTTTTGCTTGGGAAGGCATATAAGCAAAAATAACTTATTTCTAACCTATTTCTAGTGTTGACGTTTCTTCTCTGCGTTATTCTTCTTTTAAATATGAATGTAGTGAACCCACTTGGAGAAGTGGATAACAGATTTTTATTAAATACATGCTATCCAATCTGAATGTTTGAGGTATTACATGTGGAAGAGATGGGAAGATGATTGCCCACTTGAATGTCAAACTTTTTTCTTACCAACCAAGGGGTAAATCGAGTGTAGCATTACATAAGCTCTTCTTGCGCCTCTTCTAGTTGAAAACGGTTGGGGAGTTTCCCCTAAAAGATCGAGTTTAGGTTTAGTTTGCCAGTAATGTCTGTAGATATTCTCTTTCCAATAAAGAAAAATCTGGTCGCTATGAAAAGATCCACTGTGTTTAGCCACAGAGACGTGAAGCAACACAGCGCAGCTTCTACCTTTGCATAAAAGAGGTGGCTCTGGTGAGGCCTATCCGTCCAACTGGCCTGTTCGCAGGGTGTCTAATCTAGAGAACACGGGTGTTTGTTATAATCACCATCTTCTGCGGGGAGAAAAACATCTATGGAGAGCCTTTCCTGAGCCTGATCTTTAGGGCTGGGTGTGTAATGCTGACATTTTTGGGGCAGGGGGATGGGAACTTCACAGAGGAACCTGCATATCACTGGGGTGTTGTACTGGGAAGGTCGTTTGTCTCTGAGTGCTGGTCATCTGCTGGGCGAGACCTCATTGCCCACCATGCAAGAAACCTTTGTAATCTTTAACACCACCTGAAAACTTAAGTCTTGTCCCCTCAGGAAAGACTTTTTGGACTTGAACTGAGGGGGCTCTGCTTGAGTTTCTGTGGACCTGTGTTGGTGAGGAGCAGAAATGAGGTGAATTTGGGCAGTTGTGGGTGAAATGCAAGCTGCACCAAAATCACTAGAGGCAAATCAATAGTTCCAGTAGAGCTAGGATTTTGCCTCGTGTTGGACTGGAAGCGAGATGTTTATGAGCATTTAAGATGAAAGGGGATGGTGTTTATTGAATTGTTCAGGGGACAGGGGCTTCCGCCAAGGGTTTGACTCCAGAAGACTCCTACTTCGATATTTTGTTCTGGGTACTGTAAAATATGCCCCTGTGAAATGCATTCAGCGCTGGCCACTTTGTAGTAATGATTTTTTCCTGTGCACAATAAACAGTATCGGGGCCCAGTCCAGGACAACATTCAAACATCTTGGGTGGAGTATGCCCTTGTGGTTACCCTGGAATACAGAACTTGGATGCATGTTCTCCGGGCTGGAAGCTTCTGTAACAATAGCTCTGCTTCGGTTGTGAGACAAGGGCCTGATGGAGGAAATTGTACATGGGTGCTCTGCTTTTGCTCTGTTATTGAGCAGTTTGATGGATGTGAAAGGAAGTGAACAAGGGAAATTAAAGCCCTCTAGAGTATGCATTGCCTTTAGCACATCCCTTGGAAGAGAATAGTGAGCAATATATGCCTGTTTGATAACTCCAGTTTCTAGGTTTTCTGCCACGAGAAACCCAAAGAAATGCTTCAGCAAAGAAAAAAACCCAAATCTCCAAAATAAATGGTTTCAGTATTTCTGTGTTTTGGTTTGGTTTTTAATTTAGTTGTGAAATAACTTTAAGCTTTTCAAAAAATTGTACCCTGTTTTCTCTGAAAGCGGAATGAATTCGGGAAGAAAATATTTTCTTTTTCCAATAGTGAGAATTCACAGGACTTGTCGGTATTTGCCAAGACAGTCTTATTGGTGGATTCATGGCCTCCCTAATCGCTTCCACTGAACTGTTGAAGTTTGTTAGACACTACAGAATTACTAGGGACAAAAGACTGTGGATCTCAGAATTGTTGGGGTTGGAAGGGTCCTCTGGAGATCATCCAGTCCAACCCACCTGCTAAAGCAGGTTCACCAGAGCAGATCACACAGGAATGCATCCAGGTGGGTTTTGAATGTCTCCAGAGAGCGAGACTCCACAACCTCTCTGGGCAGCCTGTTCCAGTGCTCTGGCTCCCTCAAAGTAAAGAAGTTTCTCCTTATATTCAGATGGAACCTTCTGTGTTTTGGTCTGTGCATCTCATCCTATTGTTGGGCACCACGGAAAGGAGTCTGGTCCCATCCTTTTGACACCCACCCTTGAGATATTTGTAAGCATTTGTAAGATCCCCTCTCAGTCTTCTCCTGGCTGAGCAGACCCAGCTCTCTCAATATTTCCTCATGAGAAAGATGCTCCAGACCCCTAGTCATCTTTGTAGCTCTCTGCTGGACTCCCACCAGTAATTCCCTATCCTTCTTAAACTGGGGAGCCCAGAACTGGACGCAGCACTCCAGATGTGGCCTCACCAGGGCAGAGTAGAGGTGAAGGATAACCTGCTGCGACCTGCTGGTCACACTCTTCTAAATGGACTACCGGATACTGTTGGCCTTCTTGGCCACAAGGCCACATTGCTGGCTCGTGGTCAACCTGTTGTCCACCAAGACTCCCAAGTCCTTCTCTGCAGTGCTGCTTTCTAGCAGGTCCATCCCAAACCTGTACTGGTGCCTGGGGTTATTCCTTACCAGGTGCAGGACCCTACACTTCCCCTTGCTGAATTTCATCAGGTTTTTCTCTGCCCAGTCCTACAGCCTGTCCAGGTTTTGCTGCATGGCAGCACAGCCTTCTGGTGTATCAGCCCTTCCTCCCAGTTTGGTATCACCAGCAAACTTGCTGAGGGTGCGCTGAGTCTCTTCATCCAGGTCATCGATGAACAGGTTGAACAGGACTGGACCCAGTACTGACCCCTGGGGAACACCACTGGCTACAGGCCCCCAACCAGACTCTGCACCGTGGATAACAACCCTCTGAGCTCTGCCATCCAGCCAGTTCTTGATCCATCTCACCGTGCATTCATCCAGCCCCCACTTCTTCAGCTTGCCTGTGAGGAGGTTGTGAGAGACAGTGTCAAAAGCCTTGCTGAGTCAAGGTAGACAACGTCCACTGCTCTTCCCTCGTCTGCCCAGTCAGTCATGCCATCATAGAAGGCTACCATTTAGGGGTAGTATAATTGTCTATCTTGTTTTAGCAGCCATTTTTTGCTGCTTGCTTGCCAGTCAGTTGGCGAAAGGCAAAAAATACCTCTTGGGGAAGCAAAGGCATCTAGTAATAGTGTTTTGAAAGGGATTTTTTGGCAGTTTTATGGTTGGTTTGTTTGTTTTGTTTTCCATGGATAAAATGAGAGTGAATCTCTCTTTTACAGTAATTAATGACAGGTTATCATAGAATAATCCAGGTTGGAAGGGATTTCAGGAGGTCTTTACTGCAAACTCCTGCTCAAAGAGATTTAGGTTTGAGTCCAGAGCATTTCCAGTTGGGTCTTGAAAACCCCCAGCGATGTTTCAGGGCTGTTCCAGAGCCATATTACACTCATGGTGAAAAAAGAAAATTTACTCATATTAAGTCTCTAGGTTGTTTACACTTGTTCATGTTGCCTCTCATCTGTTCAAGAGAGAAGCATCCAAGAAAGCAGCTTCAGGTCACACACTGTGCTACACCAATGGTTTTGTTTTTACAAAAAGTCCCAACAGAATGTGGAAACCTGAGTCTTGTTTTCTGAAAGGTACTGGCACATGTGGGTGACAGTCCAGATCCGACTTGGACACGTTTAGGTGCAGAGTGTCACTGGGTCGGTCTGTCCGTCTCCTGAGCTGCCAGGAGCTGAGGAAGCTCTTCAGACCATGTCTGGATTAATCGGTTCTTCCGGAAGTACCTTTTTTAGGGCTGTGACCTGTTACCTCAGACATCTCCCACATTAACAAGTCCTGCAGCTCCTTGGAGCTGGATCTGGCACCTGGTAAGTGCCAGAGTTTGCAATACGTGTAGGCGCATGAAGGCGCAGACAGGTGTTTTCTCAGTTTTGCCAGCAATACCGAGATGTCTCCCCTTGCAAACAGTGAAAAAAAGAATGAGTGCTTACCGTTGCTTCAAAATGTTAGCTTCCTTTACATTTGTTTAAAAAAAAGATAATCTGATCCTCAACAGTTTTGAAAATGGGTCTTAAACTTCAAAGTTGTGTAGTCACTTCTGAAAATTTTACGTTTCCCGATTTCTTCAGGGCTTTTCTGTCACCAAAGAGGCAGAAGAATGTGCTACCAAGCCGTCACGGTGTTGTGCCAGCATTTTTGCCTGATGGTACCAGAAGGTCAGATCTTTTTTCCCTCCTGTTAAATGGTTTTCTTTTATAGTCAGAGTGGCACCGAAGCCAATAGGGGAGACTGTATTCATGGTCATAAGCAGTAGGCTTGATCCTCACACTCCACCCTCGTCTGGTGGGTCAGGAAGCCAAAGAGCAAAGGATCCTTTCCCAAGCTGTTTTGCGTTTGGATCGCTAAATGCCTGGTTACTGAGAGGAATGGGGGCAGCTGAGCAACCCAGTGATGTGCAGTGATTTGCTGTTTGTGTTGCTTTCTTGTCCAGGGGTGCCAGTGTCAGAGCAGGAGGAAACCTTTGTGTTTCCCCAGGCTGCTGCCCTCCTGACACACTCTTCTGTCAGGCCCCTTCGGCAGTTCCTGTGCTTGGGATCACCCTGGGAGGGAGAGAGTATTGAACCGCACGTGAGAGTGAAAGGCCAGACAAGGAAGAGCGTTTTTGGTTTGTTTGTTTTTTTTTTTTTCCCCAGTATTTGAGGTTTTGGTTAGGGTTGGGTTTTTTTTCCACTTTTATTGGCCGTGAGTGCGATGACCGCTTAACCGCATGGCCCGGGCTGGCTGCCTCCCCCACGCTTCCTCTCCCTGGCAGAGCACAGGCGCTCAGGTTTCCTCCCAGTGCGGGCGGATGGCGGCTCTCGGCTACATTCCTTTTAGCGCAAAAGAAAAGGAAAAACTGCTCTCCACGCGGGCAGATGGCCGACTGTTTCCTGGCAGCTCCTCTCCAGTGTCCTTTTTCCTATTGTCCTAACAAGCACGCACGCACACAGCCACAGAGAGCAGCTTTCCTCCTGGAAAAACAAATAAATGCAAGCCCTCTTTGCAAAGGTTTTTCTTCTTTGGAGCTATGTGGGTTTCCTCCTCGTGACTGATAAATCTGTGGCAGGTCGCATGCTGCCTGGCTCTGCTCTCTGCTGAGGAAGGTTGAACAAGGGGGTGGTGTGCTGTGCTGAGGTTGAAAGATTTCAGTAAGAAATAAGATCTGCAATAAGCAGGTTCTGTATTTGTGATGGCCAAGTTATGTGGGAAAGTGAGGGTAGGAGGAAAGAGGAGGTTGAGCAAGACCAGGGGGAAGGGAGGTCTCCAGAACCAAAACGCAATCTACAGGTGACTCTCTGCTGGAGCTTGGAAGGTGACGCTTAGTAGAGACAGAGTGTAGCAGCAGTTCATGGGCTTGGAGCTGGTACAGGAAGGTCTGGAGCACACAGCTACCAGGGCTCTGCAGATAGTGCCCCAAGGTTGTGGTGATAAACACTTCAGGAAGCTGTGTGCTAAATCCTCATCAGGAGGGGCAGGAGTCAGCATCCTGCAGGGTGAAGGCCACCGAAGGAGAGATTTGCTGAGGCTCCATTTGTCTTCCCTGATGATAACTTATTTTGGATGAAGTTGAGGTTCTTCGTTTTAATGCTCTCATTTCCTTTCTGAACGTGAGACAGTTTGTCTTTTTGCCAGGAAACTCTTTGCAGAATTGCTCCTTGAAGGGACCTCTTTGGGTCCCATTTATGCCACAACAACAGACATTATCTTACCACATCAAAAACAAATTCCAGTGTGGCTCATGAGCTGAACACTGTATTTTAGTGGCAGGTTGTTTCCTATGCTGTCAAATGTTTGCATTTCTTATAAGCGTAATAATAACAACCCTGAATCCCATTTATTTTACACTAGAGGTGATTCGTAACACAGCCTTCCTATCAAAGGAGAGAAAGTATCTACACCAGTTGGCTACACTGGTAGAAAAGCGTATTTGCCAATGTGGTTTCGTTTTTGTTGGGGACTGAAGCCAGTTCCACTGCATCTGCTAGGAATCCTCCCTCTCAGTGTGGCTGATAGACGATTCTGCTGGCAAATGCGTGCTCGTGTAAATCTGGTCCATATTTCTTTTGTTTTATTCCATATTGACTACAGTCGTCTTGTATGTGGGTTGTTTCAAAGCCAAAGAAAACAGGTATGAAATGCTGGCTCCACTGATGTCATCTGCAAGCTCGTGTTCACTTCAGTAACACAGGATTCGCCACTAATGTCTTCTTCAGTGTTGACTTCAAGTAACTGGATTTTCATTTATTAGGCTGCAAACCATAAGTAAATATTATTCCACTTTGAAAGGGGCTGAGCAACCCCACTGTGTGCACACATGGGCTAATGCAAGATCTAAAACACAAGGAGATGATGTAGCATTGCCAAGAACCGTCACAGAAGAGCTGTCCTCTACTCCTGCCTTCACTTCCCAGGGTCTTGGTTTTCTTCATCTGGAATTATGTATTTTAATCTTTTGTTCATTACTTCCTTGTAGAAAGCTTAGCCTGAAACATGTCATTCCACTAAACATTGTAATTAGACCTCATTTTAGCAGCCAGATTGGGAAATAATGGATCTTTCTTTTCCTTCCCATGTGATTTTTTTCTTAGTATTTGTTAACTTACCTGCAGGAATGAAGACCCACCGTGTCTCTAAGCAGCAATACAAACCATACTTGCCACCACAAGGAATAACAGTATTTACTGTCTGTGCGTGCGGGACTTAATCTGTGCTTGTGAGCAGTGAATTAGAAAAAGAGCATTGCTGTTTTGTTTGACGTGACCATGTAACATCCCACGGCTAACCCTGTGTTTTCTAGCTGAGGGTGTGGTTGCCTGAAAGAAACTGGAGGGATGTCGGAATACCCTTTGAGTTGTTGAGGTTTTTTTCCTGTTTGTTATGTGTTTAGAGGGAGGAACAAAGGGAAGATAAGACAATGGGAAATTTGAGACAAGCCTAATAATAGTGGGTGCAACGAGACCCACCTTTAACAGAAGACAATTCACATTGTGAGGCGCTGTTTTCGATTTCTGTCTTCAGGTCATTTTATTGTTTGTTTCAGTCTGCAGTTTTCCATGCTAAGCATTGCCTCCAGCAGAATTACTTTTGAAAGCCAAGATGTTTCAGCTGTTTAAAAGAGTGAAGCTGGGGAGAAAAACATGCTTTTTCCCCTGTATTAGAAAGTACATCAGGCTTTTGTTTTGCTAAGGCTAGTCTTGTGCTTTGAAACAGAAATGTTATATGCTGTTTGGATCAGGAATTTGTCCTTTGTCACTTCTGTGTCACCTCTACCTTAACTTTTCCAAGGCTCTGTGGGAAGAAAATTTCAGCTGGTATATGATCAGCAGAGGCGTTTACTTTTAGTAGCTAAAATTTTCAGTAGTTACCTTGTTCCTAAATGTGCTTTCTAGCTCCCTGTGCCAGGCAGCTGATGCTGGTGTATCCTGTGGAGCTTGACCTACAACCTTCAGCAAATGGGTGGTGGAGGGAAGTAATGGAAAGGAGATGTGAGTAGTTTCTCAATGGTCCAGCTGCTTTACTACAGAACAGGGGTGGCCTAACAATGCAATTGAGACCCAGGGTGACACACCAGTATTGGCCACAGCAGATCCTGGTGGCTCCCCTCTTCTCGTTGCTGAGGGTGAGCTTCTTCCCAAGCAGAGCCTTGTTGCCAACCCAGTCCTAAGGCTGGTCCTGTCATAAAGCCCCAAGCTGGGAGTTGTTTGTGGATGGATATATGCCAACTGCAGTTCAGAGCCAAAGGCTGGCCGCCTAGCCAGCAGTATAGAGTAGGTTTCTGGGGTTTAGTGGGATCTCCTTGTAAATCTCTGTCCAGGAACAGTGGACTAGATTACCAGGAGCTTGTTTCTCCTGTGCCATCAATTATTCCACTGGCAGTGTGGCTGAAGAGAGGCGGAAATTGCTTAATTTAGTAGTATCTGGAAGAGGCAAAGCCTGGACTATGAAGGAAGGGAAAGAAAGATCCTCGGTTCTAGTCAAAGTCAATGATTTGGACATAAAGATGCAGTCATTCTGTTTCTAAAGAAATAATTGCTGCACTATCCATGCGTGGAAATGCAAAGAGAGAGAGGTGTGGGATCCGCTCAGGGTATTGACAGTGGAAATGCGCATATGGATTCCAATGACTTCAACCTGTCGGTGTAGATGGTCTGCATAGGGCAAGTGTCTCAGATAAGCACTGTGGACATACAGAAGCTGTATCCAGGAGTTGGGGGTGTTTGGTAACCAGGAGAAAGCTGCAATGGATCTAAAACCTGGGGAAACGTGCAAGCTCCTCAAGCTCGGCTTTGCAAGGGTGGGCAGAAAGGAGGTGCTCAAGCTAATCTGGTGTCAAGTGGCTTTGCTTTGGTGCGACTAGGCCTGGGGGCAGGTAAAAAAAGACTGGAAGCTGTAGGGAAGCAGCTTTTAAGGTAGTAGGTTGAGTGGCAGAGGTTTCTTGAGGCTGGAGGTGTGGAGGGGAGGCGGTTTCTGCTGGAGCAAGGAGGTAGGACAGGGTGGGTGAGGAAAACTGAGGCAGGGCTGAGCGCTGGTTAGATCTGGGAGAGCCCTTAGTTTGGGCAGGGAGGGGAAGTCAAGGAAGGAAGGGTTTGCAGCTAAGAGCCGTCGTAGAAAGTCCTGAGGATGGAAGGAAGGTATTTGGGCTAGCTATGGGTAGAGAAGGACTGGCTAAGCAACGATTTGACAGGACAAGTCTGGAAAGGGAGGCATGCAGGGAAATGGTGATGGGGAGGGGCAGAGAGGGCCTGGCTGGGACAGCTGATAGTGAGTGGGAGGAACATGAGTTTAGCAGTGGGTGAGAAAACTGGTACTCGAATAGCGACCTAAGAGAGTTAAACTTGGGCTGTCTGGGCAAAGGGAGATCTGGGAAGCAGGGACAGCTATTGAATAGGTGAGGAAGACCACATGTAACAAGATTCTAGTGGGAGCAGGTGAGAGAACAGAGGACAAACTTAAAAGTAATGGTGTGCTCTCCACAACCTGCTTCCTTCCAAAGCCTGGAATGGAGCCCGTGGCTCCTGAAGGTCCCTGCGCCACTGGCAAGTGTGTGCAAAACCCCTGGCAGAACATCTGTCCCATCCTCTTCCAGGAGCTTCTGCTAACTCAGGTGTCGAAATCCCTGTGTTGGAGCCAAAGCATCCAGCTGTCCTGCTGACTCTGTGCCGTCCTACTCCATGGGACTCCAGTGTGGTTTTCTTCTATTTGCTTTTTAAACCAAACCAGCCAACCCAAAGCTGAAACTTCATTTGTATTCTCCAAATGCAGTTTCTGTAGTTGTGAAGCAGAGCACTCAGGAACTGAGAAGTGCCACATTTACGGTTGTCCACGCCGTTTCAGTTGTGCCTTCCACATGTGTGTGCCGCGGCAGTCAGGCTTGGCTGGAAGGTCACAGTCGTCTGTTTGTCACATCAGTGATCTCCTTCAGTGCAGCAGAAGGGGCCTGCTCTGGATGCAGGTTGAGGTAGTGTAGCAAGTGGAATAGGTGCCTGCAAGGGTACCTTGCTTAATTTGGCAGGTAATGAAAGAGAAATGGCCGGGAACCTCCTCACCTGCCCTCCCCAGAGATTGCCACGATGTCAGACAAACCCTGAAAACTGAGTTTTTGCTGGCTGTAGCCAACTGTGTATTCCCTGGTTTGGGTACCAGATGTGGGGCCGTGGGGCTGGCCCCACGACTGCTCATTAAGTCTGTGGGGTTTGCAGTTGGAACAGCCTGAAAAATCAAGGCTTGCTGATCCCTGTGTTAAGAGCAAATTTTAGTTTTGCCTGTAGTCTATGCAACGCAGTTTGCCATTTATATGGTTATATGGTGAGCAGCAAATATCCTTGAAGGGAAGGAGTGAGGAGAAAACGAAATATTCAGTGACTCTGTCCCAGCAATATTTCATCCCTTCCCTTCCAACTGCTTCAGTGTTCATCAGGTTTTCCATGATAGGTGACTGATGTCGCTATCTGAGCAGAAAACTCTTTCCTTTCCTCTCCTTTTATTTCTTTGCTGTTTTAGTGACTTGAATTAGCTAGCTTGCTAGCCCTTGCAACCTCAGAAAGGGCTTTACAAGCGTTGGTGCTGATAAAAAGAAAGCAGGAGTAAGAAGGGAGGGAAAAAGTAGGCACATCCTTAGTCAATGGGAACTATTAGATCTGATTAGGCATGTCTTTTACCAAGGACAGGGATGAAACCACGATGCTGGCAGCCAAGGGAGGAGCAGGGGCCCTGGGAGAGGGAGAAGCAGGGCAGTCACTTTAACCATGGTTATCTTTTAAATCAGTCTAGTGACAAATAAGTGGGCAGAGTTTGTTCTTTGGGTTTATAGAGGGAGAAGGTCAGTAGAATGAATTATATCATGAAATTGAAGACATATCATAACACACAACACAGCTTTTCTGCACAGAGGCTGAACGCCGATACTGTGAGTGTCTGCATTCCTTGCATTGCAGCGTTGTTCCTCTGACATGGGGTGCAAGCACAAAGAGAGAGGTTGCGGTACATCGATTCCACTTGGGTTTCTTGAAAATACAGTTTGTTTTGACACATGGGATTCTCCTGACGCCCTTGTAAGCCCTGTGGTGCAAGATACAATAGATCAAAAGGAAAAGTTAGGGCAGAGTGGGGCGAGGCGGGTGAGGCTGTGTAGGATCTGGGTTTAAAAGATACCGCAGGAGCAAATTGCTTCTCAGTCAATGGCCCTTCATGGATATGTTTACGTGAGTTTTTCCTGCTTTTTTTTTTTTTTTTCTTTAATAAATAACTGGGGCCTGCCGGTCTACAATTAGGATCCCATTACAAGTGTGATGAACTGAACAATCCTGCTGTTAGTGTCTTCAGTCTCTGTGGCCTGCAGGAGACTTGCATGGCCAGGACAATCAGTGCCTGCAAAGAGGTGACAGCTCACATTGAGCAGTGTGCTCAGGACGTTATCCAGTCCAGCTCTCAGTATCTCCAGGGATGTAGACTCCACAACCTCTCTGGCCAATCTGGGCCAGTGCTCAGTCACCCTCTCAGTAAAAAAAAGTTCTTTCTTGTGCCTAAACTGAATAGTCCTTCCAGTGGTTGCCACTGAGAAGCCCTGCTGGTCCAGAGGTAGCCCATCCTCTCAGAGGTACGCTCGTCTGCC
Source organism: Pampusana beccarii (assembly GCA_013399365.1). Lineage (NCBI taxonomy): Eukaryota > Metazoa > Chordata > Aves > Columbiformes > Columbidae > Pampusana > Pampusana beccarii. The sequence continues at coordinate 487,688 of VWYH01009266.1, forward strand.
GGGCTGACTGGGAGAGGAAGGGCGGCCTCGGAGGAGAAGCTTGCTGCTCGCACCTGGGGAGGGCTTGTGGCACGTGTCATGGAGCTTTGGGTCAAACGCTCTGAGCTCAAGTTTCAGAAAACCCTTTTTATCTGCCTGCAAACACCCTTCTCCATGCCAGAAACAGCAGAAGGGCAACTAGCTGATGTCCTGAGTTGCTGCACCCTGGTACGTGAGACTGGAGCACATGGCTGTGTGACCAGCATGGACACGTGTGAGCCTGGGGTGTCCTGCTGGAGGAGGCCACCCAGCCCAGTGGCACCAGGCCAGGTCGGGGAGGCCAGCCCAGGGAAGCACTTCCCAGTGGGCACATCCCAGGGCTGCAGCAGGGACCTCCTGCTCCTGGGAGCCCTTGCAGTGGAGGGAAAGAGGCAGCAGCCCCGGGCCGCCGAGGGTTGAGAGCCACGGCAAGGGAGCATGAGCCCGGGGTCAGGCCTTTGTGTGCCAGGCAGCCAGGGCAGAGCAGGCTGGCCTTGCCTTGGCACTGCAAGAGTCTTGTTTTGCCGAGGGAGCCTGCTTTTGGGTCCTGTTGCTCTTCTGGCCTTTAGCTGCAGCCCTGCTCGGCTGGTGTCCTCCCTGTTGACGCAGCTGCTGGGGACCCCGGGAAGGCAGCGTGCTTGTACCCAGGGACACTGCCTGGTGCTGGGACTGTGCACAGGGGCCCACGTGGTGGGCTGTGTGCGTTCGTGCACAAGCACGCGTCCTCATGCCTCTTCCCCCAAAGGGAAGCGGGCTCCGAGCAGAGCAAGGGCTGGGGGAGGGAGCCTTGAAGGCTTTAACTGTTGGCTTCCCCTTACTCATTATTTTCCTGTTAGTGTTTTGTCTTCTTGGCATCCTTCCTGTTCTTTATATATGTATAATATGTTATATATTGTTTTCTTGTCATTGCTGTCTGTTTGTTGCGTCCTTTGTTCTGTAAAGCACAGGAGTGGAGAGGTGTTACTTGCAGGCTTTGGCTGCTCAGGGTTATTTGTGAAAGTAACTGGAGACACCATTTCTGTGAGCATCAAGGAGAATAAAGTGTGCGTGGGCTTTAAATGCAGCGTGTCTTTTTTCTTCTTGAAGGAAAGTTTTACCAGCTGTGGGTCACTCTTAGTACTGTGAAGCCTTATTGTTTATATACACTCGCGGTGTAACCAGTATCCAGTTGCAAACTTGGATCTGATTTTTGAGTGAGGTGCAGAGTAAACAAAGCAAAGAAAATCTTGAGACCTGGCCTCCAGCACATGGCAGCAGTAATACCCATCCCCAAACCACAAGCCCCATTGATGTATTCTTGGTTTATTCCCTACAAATGACATAGTGAAGAAGGAGAGGCCTGGGAGGCTTGCTGCCATCACTGCCTGACCTTATCGGAGGTGAGGCTCCATGTGTGTGACCTGCGCGTTGGCTGCAGACGTCTCTGATGATGTGGACTGCACAGCATTGGGTGCTCCTCTGCCTTTTGTCATCATCTGGTGGCTGCACCAAGTGCAGTGGGTAAAGCTGGTTTCTTCCTCTCCCTGAAGGAGTTTATCTCTTATTCTTCTGGAAGATTTCTCTGTTCTTTGGGGATGGGAGTGTGCCTACTGTCAGGGCCTCTCTTTTTTTTTATTCACCGGCTTCTTTGAAAACATCGCATAGTATCTTGTGCCCTGAACCAGATGTGCGTAGTCCAACCAGCATTTTGGTCGGAAGTGGGGAAGAGGGCATCGGGGAAGAGGGGGTGGGAGGAAAACTTAAATTAGAAGAAAGCCAAACAGCTATTGCCGGAGACAGATGATTACAGCTCATTTCAAGGCTGTTTCCTGCGTGCCAATGATAGATCAGTAAACAAACGCCTCTTTGCGAACACAAAGCAGGCAGGAACTCTGTTTGGAAGAGAGGGGTCGGGGTAGGTCTCACTTGGCTTGGTAGCAGGAAGCCCCTATCACATGGCCCTGGGAATCGGGAGGCCGGGTGCATGTGGGAGATACGCTGAGAGGCTTCTGCTGGGAGACTTCACATCCGTCCCAGGGTCCGGCCAACAGGTTTGAGAGCTCCCTCCCGTCCCTCTTTCCTCCCGCCTCCTCCCCTCTCCTTCCTTTCCCAGTTTAATTTTGAAAGGATATCAAATGACTGCTTTGTTCCCCCAAACAATGGCAAGGATTACTGAATACATTTCAGTGGTGAGGCTCTCCAAATGGGGCTCAGCATCTTCTCTCCCCTTTTATGTCCTTGCTGCTCTGGGATGTATGTGCCAGGAGCAGCGGCCCTGGGTTTGGGTTGCCGCAGGGCTGTGCCTCCCTTTGCCAGTAGAAAGTTCTTGCGTGGTTTTTAGAGAAGGCACTAATTGGTCAAGAAGCTCCAGCTTGATGTATGTGTGTCCTTCTTGGGTCTCCTGTTTGTTTCCTCTGGGGCCCTGGTCACATTACACATGAGGCACGTAAGCAGAGCATTTTGGATAACTCTTCTGAGCCTCTGGCAGGTTTCCCTTCCCCATCCCTACACACACACTCTGATGCTCTCTCTCCCCATTTCCTTCCCTCCTTCCCTCCTGTCCACACAGTCCCATCACCTCCCTTGCACCAGATCAGGTGTATGCTGGACCCCTTCCACGAGCTGCTTTGTCTAAAACTGTCAGCGAGCTATAGCAGTTTTCACTTTGCAGTGAACTGTCATGTTAACTCTGGGTGCCTTGTGGAGCCAGACCTCAGCAGAGAAGATCTTTTTGTTTTCCTACTGGAGGAATTTTCTGTCACTGCCATCCCAGCTTGTTCTTGTCAGGTCTTGGCAATGTCTGTGAGTCAGGCCTGCAAGTCATTTCAGGTGACCTTAATAACGGAAGAGGTGATCCCAAGCACCTTTGAAGTTCAATTTGGCTTGGGATTGGCCCCAAGCAAATTATCTGACTGTTGAACTAATTGGGAGGCACCTTATTATTTATTTTCTGCTACTTTATTCCAGAGGTGACTCTTTTTTTCCCCTCATGTTTTCCAGTGCGTTTGGATAAATATTTACTCTTTTGGGCAGGACCAGCTAATGCGCTACAATAATCCCCTCGGCGATGCTGAGGACACCCCATATACCCTGCTGCTCAAGAGTGAAGGCACAGCAATCTCTGCATCTCCTGGGCATGACTTTACTCCCCTGACCAGCGTGTGTCATCAGTGGGGGTGTCAGTGTCAGCAGGTACCTGCTGGTTGTCACGTTGCAGCATCTGACATGTTGCTGCTTTGGAAGCTTCTGGTCGGCTCTTTAATCTGCCTAGCGTGAGTGCCTTGCTTTGGTTGCTCCTGCCAGACATGGTGGCTGGGGGGGGGCAGATGTCCTTCTGGCCTCAGCTCCGAGTCCTGCTGGTTGCAGTGATGCTCCTTTCACAGGAGAATCTTTTGCAGCACTCAGCAACTGCTTTGTGCCTCACTTCTGCCCACCAAGGGCGATGGGGTCTGTCCCGTCCACTACAGATGAAGAAGTGAGTGCACCTCTTATTCTGTATTATCTTCCTTTTGACCTCTCCCACAGGAGGTACATGAGGCAGGTGGTTGTGCTGAGCACCAGCACACATTTGCTCGTACCCAGATGTTTGTTTTCAAGGCAGCGCTTGTGAAGGGGCTGTTGGAAAAGGCTGAGAGATGGACTTTCCTGGTGGGGAAATTGTGTGATCTTACCAAGACAGAAGAGCTCGTCCCAAGTAGACATTTGGCGTTGCAGCGAAGCCGCAGGGGTTACGTGTGTGCTGATTGCCGTCGTCCTTACGTGTCCTACTGCTAAAGGTAGAGCCGAGGAGCTCCACTGCTGACCTGGCTGTGCGAGGCACTAAATAAATGACGAGACCATCCTTGCTCTGGGGACGGTGTAAGCCAAGCACAGAGCAGCTGCTGTTGCAGCTTTGCAGGACTCCGCTTTGGCTGCCTGCGTGAGTCATTCTTTGGCTGGGGACGTGAGCGATCATTAGTTTTTCATTATTCTCGGTCCATAACAGTTAACGGATGGGTGAATAGATTTTGTTCCTGGGGCTGGTAAATTTTCTTGACAGCGTTGCAAAGCTGCTCTGTGTCTAGAAGTGAAGTGAGTGTTTGTTCCAGTTACTAACGAGGAAGAGAAGCCAAGGGGGTTTATTGTCTGGGGAAAGAGAGTCTGCTAAATGGTTAGCAATGAGCTGCCCCAAGTGTGTACACATTGAGTTGACCCAGAGTTCACTCCTTGCCTCAGGAACGTTGCCAGTGTGGGATAAAGGGAGGGAAAGAAAACTGGGAACAAACAAGACTGTTTTATATTTTTTTTCTTTTTTCCTCTCTCTACCCAAAATACTTGAATAGTAGAAACGAGAGATCCTTTTGTTCTTTACTGTTTCTGGTGTTGTGGGTTTAGTTTTTTTAACAAGAATCTACTAAACTTCCGAAGGCGCTCACTCTGTTGCCAAATGCTAGGCATGGTGGGGCAGCATCTGACAGACCAGCCAAGTGGACAGAGTTGAGAGGACTTCAGTTTTTCCAATCGTTGCCTATGAGATGGTGAGCCCCTTGTCACTGCAATGCTGCAGAGCAGGCAGACCATGTGAGGCAAGATGGTGCTGCAGAGTAACAGAATCACAGAATGTTAGGGATTGGAAGGGACCTCAAAAGATCATCCAGTCCAATCCCCCTGCCAGAGCAGGAACACCTAGATGAGGTTACACAGGAAGGTGTCCAGGCGGGTTTTGAATGTCTCCAGAGAAGGAGACTCCACAACCTCCCTGGGCAGCCTGTTCCAGTGTCTGTCACCCTCACGGAGAAGAAGTTTCTTCTCATATTTAGGTGGAACCTCCTGTGTTCCACTTTATACCCATTACCCCTTATCTTACCATTGGTTGTCAC
>VWYH01009266.1:492732-540454 GCA_013399365.1 Pampusana beccarii
GTCCCTTTCCCCTACACTGCTCTCTAACAGGTCATTCCCCAAGCTATACTGGAACCTGGGGCTGTTCCTACCCAGATGTAAGACTCTACACTTTCCCTTGTTATATTTCATTAAATTTTTCCTTGTCCAACTCTCCAGCCTGTCCAGATCTCACTGGATGGCAGCACAGCCTTCTGGTGTGTCAGCCACTCCTCCTAGTTTGGTGTCATCAGAGTAATTCTTTTATTTTGTATTTAGTGAGTAAGAGTATTGTGGGGTAATAAAAAAGAGGGAGGAGTCTGCTGCATTGACCGGGTAGCAGCAGTACTCAAACGAAAGAGAGGGACAGTCTTGCTCCATGAATGCTAGAAAGCGTGAGGCAAACAGTATGACTCATTTTTGTGACTAATTTATCTTAACCCCACAAGGAGTTGTCCTCTGAATACAGATCAGTAGCAGCCTAACACAGCTCACCAGAGGGAAAAATGTAAGGTAACCAGTTGCTGCAGTGCAGTGTCTCTTCAGCCTAAGAAAGTTTTCTGTCGTAAGATGGGGACATTGTGACAGTGTTGCATCCACAGTGACCGCTTAGGTCATCTGGCCTTAATGCACATCATTTTAAAATCATTTTTGTGTTATTCTTCGGTGGGGGAGGAAAAAGAAAGAAGTGCACACCAACACAAAACCAAAAAAACACCAGTACTGAATCTCCTGAGATTCTGGCAATAATAAAAGCCTTTGTAAAATGTGCTCCACATTCATTCAAGTCGTGGTACAGCAGCTGATGCTGAGTCAAAGATAATTTTTGCCTTCAAAACCTGTTGACTCCTCCCTGGGCTTCTGAGGGGTAACACTACCACCCCTCTTTCCATTTCATGGAGGAGAAAACAGAGGCTGTCCTCAGAGAGCTTGTCATGTCTTGCTTCTGCTCTTCTCCTGGATTTCAACGAGAAACATGTGCATGTGTATAGAAGGAAGAGAGAAGGATGCTGAGCACAGAGCAACACCTTTTCCTTGTATCTGTCTGCAGGTGACCTGCTGCCCAGCTGTGTGCTGACATGATGACAGCTAGCAAGGCGGCCGATGCGAGCAGCAAGTCTGAAAGCAGCGTCTGCAAGTCTGTCGAGAGGTGAGAGCTTTCCGTGTTTCGGTGCTCGGGTGCTTTGCTTGTGTTTATTACCCCCAATAGAAAGAAAACACAAGGAAGGAAATGTTCTCTCTGCTCCGCACTGTCCCTCCCTCTTCATACATTAAAACATGCCTCTGTATGACTTGAGCAGTTTCATTGCCATTTCAGCACTGTAACACTTTGCATTTTAGTGTCCAGGCAGACTGGTAATGTCCTAGACTCACAGTGCTGGAAGAGATCTGTCCCAAGGCAAAACCATTTGTGTCCATGACATCCTTGTCAATGTTTGCAATGTCTGTGCTTGAAATCTTCAATGTTGTAGACTCCATGGACTCTTCAGACAAGCCCTACTGTCCCCATCCACTGCAGGTTTTTCCTGGTGTCCTTCTACTGCGTAGTCCAGCCACCACTGGCACTGCGATGCCCTGCTCCCTGGGAAACACCATGGTGTTCACAGTGCCAGCTCTTAACCAAAGCATGATGTTGTCACTGAGGCAGCCAGGAGTTAAATATCTGTGAGGCCAGGGAAGAGCAGTATCTGGCTCGGGTCCTATTTCTGCTCAAAAACAATCCCAGACTCAATTTGCACTACAACTGAGTCTGCAATGGCTGCCAGCTTTGCTTAACTCTAGGACAAAGCTTGATGCCCGCCAACACGCAGGGTGTCCACGTGGATGCTCTTACAAGTGTGCTGAGGTCTGGGAGAGGCACACTCAATACATTTAAGTTAATAGAATAATTTCCTGAGTTGAATCTCAGTGTTGGTATCATGGTTAAATGGGACTAATGAGAGGGATTTTCATGGCAGTAACTGTGTTGTGTTGTCCTGGTGCTCCTTCCCAAGCCCAGGCAAACCCCAAAGACGTGGCTAAGTGCTTTGGTTCAGAAACATTTTGTGTTAAAATGACTGTCTGTTCAGCTGGAACGTTACTGTGTTGATAAAATATCAAAATATTGATATTGTGATATCACACACTTCAAAATCCCTAGATTAAATGTATTAGGGATTTTTTGATGCAGTTTGGACTCAATGAGTGAAGACGTTTAATCGTTTGCCCTAAGAATGTTGAGTCTGGTGTTTGGGTGCTACATCATGTGCTCTAGGCCAAAGGAGTGCGCATGGGAGCTCAAGCCCATGTGTGGCCTGGAATGACGGGGCCATAGCAATGTAATAAGAGTGCAGACTTTGTGCATTAATGCATATTTGGGGAGCATTTGGATGGACCAAGAGAGATCCTCTGAGCAGGCACTAGAGGAATGCCAGCTGAATCACATGGTTTCTCCTCTGTTTAACAGCAGCACTTTTGGTATTGCTTGCAAATGGTCCATTTTGGATTTATTTGCAATGGATCTGCTTAATGCACCAGCAGTATCCAAAACACACACACAAAAATGTAGGCGAACCTCTCATTGATATCGGCATGTCTGAGGTGCAAAAATTATCTCTCACCTGCCACCTACTTCTGCTACAGAGTAAATTTTAATTTCCAACTCTGTCTTATAACAAGAGGAGAACTTTGTGTTCCGGCCATAAGGACCATTCCCTGAGTGTTCTTCCCCATAAGCTCATCTCTCAAGTGCTTGGTCTGAGCATCGTCTGCTGTTACCAGCTTTATGAGTAGAGCTTGTGGAGCTGACAGACTAGACCAAGGGTGGTGAATGTTTCTTTTCTTTTTGTCTTTGGTGTGTAGGATCAAGCTTGCAGATAAAAACAATACAGCAGCTGTGAAGGAATTAGAAAGACCTTTGTGTGGATTTTTGAGTGAGAGATGTTCTGAAGGTGCCTCTGTCACCCTGGGCTTAACACTTGAAGCTGAACCAGTTTCTTCTGTGGTGAAGAACCCACTGGGAGCCTTGGAGAACTTGATGCTGGATCCAAGGCTAGACTGCTTTCAGCAGAACATGCTTAGTCCCAAAATGATCATCAATGACCCATCTGTGGATCTGAATGTTAAAGAAAACAGTAAAAGCATCAGGAGACAGATAGGAGGCACTCAGAATATACGGGCACCTGGAAAAATTGGCTTGAGGAATAAGTCCTTCAGCATCAAGGACAAAATTTCAGAATGGGAAGGGAAAAAGGAAACGCAGTCTGCCTCTCGCAGAGAGGAGGAGCAGGGAGTTAAAGAGGAGCACAAGATGTCCTGTGTAACTGAGAAGACAAGTGGGGAAGCACTGGTGACTCAGACAGTGGAGACCAAGAGACTTCTGAGCCGGGAAATGGAGTGTAAAGGGACAGGCAAAGAGAATGAGCGGAAAGTAGGAACTCCGAAAGGCACAGGGCAGGCAGCAGAGCGAAAGGGGGAAAGCAAAAGGGATGCGGGAATGGAGTCCAGCCCTGGCAAATGCAAGGAGGTGAAAGGTGGGAAGTGGGAGGTCCAGAAGGAGAATCTTTCAGTGCTTAGTCAGGTCAAGAAGCTAGAGCAGGCTTTGAAAGAAGGCTCAGCAGAGCTGCAGCCGCAGTTGCCTGGTACTTACTACTCCCCACAGTGCTTGCAAGAAAAGGCAACACAAGGACACAGCGCTCCTGAGAGCCATGAGAGCATATGTGGGGCTGAACTCAACAAAAGACTTCTTGGCTTAGACTCTGAAATCAGTGAGCCAATTTTTGGGACTTTAGAAGAGATAAGAACTTCTCGTGTGAAATCCAAGGACTGCATGGTGGAGAACGTGTACACAGAGCCAGGGGTGCCAGAGAGGAAACCCTTCATTAACCCCCTGCCAAAGCCCCGGCGGACTTTCAAACATGAGGGAGAAGAGGACTGGGTGCCAGCAGCCAGGAATAAAAGAAACTTACCCCCTCTGCCATCCATTCCTCCTCCTCCTCTTCCTTCCTCTCCTCCTCCATCAGCTGTCAGCAGGAGGCTCTGGAGCGGGAAGCACAAGAACGACGCTGACCACAGGTACTCGGGCTGTGTTTCACAAAGGTGTTGGTCTTGTTGGTAGAGTCCTGCCTTCCCGTATCTCTCTGGGAGAGATAGATCTTCCCTGGTCACCTTGCTGGCCATAACCAGTACTGAGTCATCTCTCTGAGAACATATGAATAGCCAACCCAGCTTCACAGGATAACTGTGAAGGGATAAGTCATGGCAGATTTGGGCTTTAAGGTCACTGTATTACATGGCTTAGCCCACAAACCCAGGATTGAGGATTTTGGTGGTTTGGTGTCTGTTTGGTTTTTTTTAGCAGAAAATCTATTTAATTACAAAATGACTACAGCTGGTCTGGAACAGGGTCTGGAATTATAATCTTTAGACTCTACCACAGCATTTTCACTGTTCATAGTAAACCTATTTCTTTAACCAATTCTGATGTGTATGTATTCTTCTGGAGTGCTTTCTCCCCTCCCACATGATTGTCACGCAGTTTTGGGGTGCGGAGCATAAAATGCAGACCTGTTTCTAATGCCTTCTGCGTGAACTGTCACCTAAAAATTCCTGACTTGGGTGCAGGAAGGAAATCAAAACTTTCCAGGTTTGTCAGTGGAGCACACTTAGTAGTTTTTACCCTTTCTACCATCCTGCAGGTGAGTATTGCTTTCCTGTACTGCTCAAAGAGAGCTGATTTTGGCCTCCCCAATTCCTGCCAACGGTGGGATCTGTGCTGCGAATGGGACCTCTTACGGCCCAAGGTTCTGTACCATGTTGCAGGATGTGCCACTTAACACTTGCATCTTCGCAGCGCACTGTTACCATGACAACCCGGGTTATCCATGGCATCCCCAAAATGCCCTTATTTGTGTGGCTGATAAAATAACTGATCTCAGTGTTACTTTCTCGTGCTTTATATAGGATGAGGCTGCAAAACGTTCTCTTCTCAGTAATTCTTTTTCCCAACTCTGTGGCGTGTTGGAGAAGTATCTTAGCCATGATTTGGTTCTAAATGCTGGTTAACTCTGTCGCTCTCCTCTTTGCTCCTTCTCCCTTCCCATCAATGGTGCAGGAAGTCGTATGAGTTTGAAGACTTGCTGCAGTCATCATCTGAGAATGGCCGGGTGGATTGGTATGCGCAGACCAAGCTGGCCCTCACACGCACTTTATCTGAGGAGAACGTCTATGAAGACATCCTGGGTAGGAGCTTTGGACAGGACATACTGGGTAGGAGCTTTGGACAGGGGAGGGGTTTAACTGGTAATGCTGAGTAACTGAGAAGACTCATGGTCAACAGGCACTCACCAGAGTTGCTGAATAGAGTATGTTTATTATCCAGATACAAGCCAAGACACATTTTACAGAGATTATTGGCAAGTAATAAGAAAAATGGGTGGAATGTTTCAAAACTCATCAGCTTCAAAGATGAAGCTGAGGCCTGTGGGAACCAGCTTTCATTTTTTGCTGGCATCTCTCCTGTATCTTCCTTTTGTCTTGCGGGTTAATTCTCACAGCTCTGGTCTGGCTGTTGTGGTAAGCTTGTCACTGCTGAGATAATGTGAACAGTCCGAAAACATAGGCTCAAAGTCAATTCCATACTTCAGAAATAGGGTTGTGTATGGATCCAGGTACCACTGAAATTAAGAAACTGGGTCCCACAATCTTTAAAACTGAATTTGATTTTGTTCTGTACCTTTGGTAGCAGATCAATGCCATCTTAATCATTGTTTCCTGTAACACTCTCAATTCATGTAGTGTTTTTTAACATTGTCAGTTAGATGGCTTTTTATGGAACATAAAATAGAAGCATCCCTCTTGAAAAAGCCTCAGGAAGCTTTAGTAGCTGTAGGCTGGGGCTATGTAAAGCTCTTGGCTGAGTTTAGCAGAATAGGAAGAAAATAGCTTTGTAATCCTACAAAGGTGATCTGTGTTGTTTGGCATGGGGGGAGCTGTGCTTTCTCAGGAGCAGACAAGGCATTATTATTTTGATGTGAAAAACATCTGATCGTACTTGATGAGAAAGATCTCTCAAAGGGATCGTGTTCCTTTGGGGCTGATGGCAGACAAGGTGATGCCAATCTGTCTTTTTTGACATTTTGAAGCTGTTGGCCTCATTTGTGGAGCTAAGGGGCTTGTGTTTGCCTTTTTTTTCCTTTTACTTGGGGGATGAAAGGAATGGGGAGTGCCTGAGCAGCTGCCAGGGTTTTTATGTTTTGGGGCATAGTGGGAGGTCTCAGAAACCACTGACTAAGGGTCACCTTGTCAGCTGGAATAACATGGATAGCATTACAGAGTGCCTGTATAGATAAATCCATCCATTCAAACACAAGTACACCCCAGTGTCCCAAGCTTGCATTGAACTCGAATATCAGCCTGAAATTTCTCTCCCTGTCAGCTTTTAGTTGCAAAGATTAAAAGAAAACAAAGTTATGGGTAATTGTCAGCTAATAGGGCATGTTTGCCTTTTTGTTTTCTTGCTGCCTGTTTAGGCTTTGCCCAGATCCAGTGATCTTTAATTGGTTCCTGCAGGCCTGGTGGTGTTACCATGGGAGCTTGGAAAAAAAGGGTGGACAGGGATAACTCAAAAAAAGCTTTGTTTTGTTTTTCACAAGACCACAGCTGAGCATGGTCCACAAAACATAATCGACGTGCGAAAACCACACCAGTGGAGGGGGAACCAAGACTTCAGCTGCAGGACACTAGTGCTGACCCACAGATCGTCACGTGTGTCCATCAGGGCATGCAAGCACAGACATACACCCCACATTCATATACATGAATGGAAGGTTCAGCTGTTGGTAGGAGAACCGTTCCCTTTCCCAGTAAATCACACAGATTCCCTTCAGGCACCGTCTTTTTACCCATTTGCTGTTGCTTACCTGGAATATTGGAAATTTCATTGGGCAGATGGATAACAAGGTTTATTTGTCAAAAAGGGGGAAATGATGTTCTTTCTTCCAGACTGAGGCTAGCTGAACATACTGCTGAGCAGTATGAAGATGGGGTAGGCAACAGAACCCAGGCTTGTTCTTTTTTCTCCAGTTTGCCCAGTTATGTGACAGCTGAAGTATATTTTCAGTAGTGAAGTGTGCCACTGGAATTAGAAAGTGGAACCACTTTCAGGGACAGGAGCATATTTGCTGACAAAATGTTCTTGCAGATTTGCTATGCTGGTGTCACACATGCTTAACCATCTACTCCTTGGTGAATTCAGATCCACCACTGTAGTGCTGGCTGTCACCAAGGCACAGCTGAAAGAGAGTTTTGGATAAGACTTGGGTTTCTGTCTTTGTCCTTCAGCTGCACTCCTGCCCCAGCAGGGCAGGTAGGTAGGAGCAGATCCTACAGCCGTTACTGGTCCCTGCTCCAGAGGCCTGCAGCATCACTGACCTCCAGTCTTTGCTCGCAGCCAAGCGTTACATGAAAATAAGAGAAGGGCAGTTGCTTTGAATCCACTGGGATGGCATGAAATGATGGCAACAAAGAGAAAAATCTCATAACAAGTAGTCTGCCTGTGCAGATACTTGGGCTAAGCCTTTGTAATTGGTTTCTTAGATGCTCTGATGGAGGTGTCACAGCCTGCTTTTTCAGAGTTGTTTGTTCTTTTTGAACACACTTAGAATCATAGAATCCTTTTGGTTGGAAGAGACCCTCAAGATCATTGAGTCCAACCATTAACCTTCTCTGTCACTAAACCATGTCCCTAAGAACCTCATCTATGAGTCTTTTAAACAACTCTAGGGATGGTGACTCAACCACTTCCATGGGCAGCCTGTTCCGGTGCTTCACAACCCTTTCCATAAAGAAATTTTTCCACATATCCAATCTAAACTTCCCCTAGTGCAACTTGAGGCCATTTCCTCTTGTCCTATCACTTGTTACTTGGGAGAAGAGACCAACACCCTCCATGCTACAGCCTCCTTTCAGGCAGTTGTAGACAGCGATCAGGTCTCCCCTCAGCCTCCTTTTCTCCAGGTTAAACAGCCCCAGTTCCCTCAGCCGCTCCTCATCAGACTTGTGCTCCAGACCCCTCACCAGTCTCGTTGCCCTCCTCTGAACTCTCTACAGCACCTCGATGTCTTTCTTGTAGTGAGGGGCCCAAAACTGAACACAGGATTTGAGGTGCAGCCTCGCCAGTGCTGAGTACAGTGGGACGATCACTGCCCTGGTCCTGCTGGCCACACCATTCCCAATACAAGCCAGGATGCTGTTGGCCTTTTTGGCCACCTGGGCACACTGCTGGCTCATGTTCAGCCAGTTGTCAATCAACACCCCCAGATCCTTTTCCACCAGGCAGCTTTCCAGCCACTCTTCCCTGACCCTGTAGCGCTGCCTGGGGTTGTTGTGACACAAGTGCAGGACCTGGCCCTTGTAGAACCTTATACAATTTGCCTCAGCTCATTGATCCATCTGATCCAGATCCCTCTGTGTGGCCTTCCTACCCTCCAGCAGATCAGCACTCCCACGCAATTTGGTGTCATCTGCAAACTTACTGAGGGTGCACTCAATCCCCTTGTCCCAGTCATTGATAAAGAGATTAAACAGAACTGGCCCAAATACTGGGCCCTGGGGAACACCACTTGTGACTGGCCCCCAACTGGATTTGACTGCATTCACCACAACTATTTGGGCCCAGCTCTCCAGCCAGTTCTTTACCCATCGCAGAGTACACCCATCCAGGCCATGACCTGCCAGCTTCTCCAGGAGAACGCTGTGGGGTTACGGTGTCAAAGGCTTCACTGAAGTCTAAGCACACAACATCCACAGCCTTTCCCTCATCCACTAAGCAGGTCACCTTGTCATAGAAGGAGATCAGGTTTGATAAGCAGGACTTGCCTTTCATAATCCCATGCTGATTGGGCCTGTTCGCTTGGTTGTCTTATATGTGCCATGCGATGTCGCTCAGGATGATCTGTTCCATGACCTTCCCTGGCACTGAGGTCAGACAGACAGGCCTGTAATTCCTCGAATCCTCCTTACGGCCTTTTTTGTAGATGGGCATCACATTCGCCAACTTTCAGTCAACTGAGACCTCCCTGATTACCTGAGGCTGCTGAGAAATAATGGAAAGAGGCTTGGTGAGTGTTTCCACCAGCTCCCTCAGTGCCCTTGGATGGATCCCATCTGGCCCCGTAGACTTGTAGGCATCTAAGTGTGTGTAAGACATGCACACTTATGTTTGCGTTTCCCAGCACTGCTGAACAGTGGGGTTGTAAGAAGTTCATTATATGTAATTTTGGGTGTTTAAAACTGGGATTAGTTGTGTGCCCCGTCTCCAGAATCAGTGGAAAGGTTCACCTCTCTGTGTGGTCGTTCAAGCCTTGTGTTTTCCAGGGGATCCTAGGTAAGGATGAGCTGAATGTTACTTCAGAGGTGTCCCTCCCAGGGCCCCTCCCATCCTTCAGGGAGAGAGCCTCCTGACTTTGGATGGCCTGGGTTAGGTGAGGTGAATCCTTCCCTCTTTCTAGAGTGGGGCATGTGGGATTGAGGCATCCATGACTGGTAGGTGTGTTTGAAAACCTGTGTTGTGTGACAGACATCCATGTTCAGAGAGTAGATTAAATGTTTCTGCAGGGTCAGGCCAAGAGCAGTGCATCGCTTCAGCCCAAATTAAATGATGACCAGAGGTCGCCTTGAATATGGGTTTTACGCAGAGGAGAGAGGACTTTTATGCTAGCCTTCAGCTTACAGTTTCATTTGGACAATTCTAAGCAGAAGACTGGAAAGAAGGAAATATAATTATGGACTGGTGTGCATGAGAACCTCACAGCTCCTCTGAAGACAGGGAAATGAACTTGAGGACTCGCTGGGTCTTTTCCATCCTGTAGTATGTGTGATATGTTCCTATGGCTGCGTATGTCAGTGTCAGGGTTTGGACACTGTCCAGCAAGCAGCTGGACTTCTAGGGCTATGGAGAGAATGAAGCAATTGCAGGAATGCTTGAGAACAGGTCTTTATGTCTGATGTGGGAGGTGGGAGAAGGCCAGCAGATCCCCAAACAGATTTTCATGGCAAACCTCAAGGATTTTCTGCACTTAAAACCTCTTGCTTATGGCTTTTTGCTGCAGATCCACCATCGAAGGAAAACCCTTATGAAGACATTGAGACCAACAGCCGCTGTTTGGGGAAGAAATGTGTCCTGACCTTCCCAGCATCCCCCACCTCTTCTGTACCCGGGACTCCCACTAAGGTACTTTGATTCAAGTGGCCATCTCTCCTGCTTCGGAAGGTTTTTGGGTGAAGTCCAGGACCTGTGTGGAAAAAGTGAAGTTTTGCCAATGACTTTCATCACGTCAGGGTTTTTTTCTTTTTGCCTTTTACCGCAGAGTACAGTGTGATGAGAGGGGGGTTATTGTCCTTTAGGAAGGCAAAAAAACCCCCCATCATTCCTTATACAAATCGTTTGTTGGCTTTCACATTTTTTCATTCAAGGACTACCTTCCCCTAGTAGAGGGAAAGACGTGTTGCTGGAGTGGTCTTGGCTCAGCATCAGTGGGCAGTACACGATCTGCCTTTACTGATGCCAAGATGCCTCTGCAGCCCCCTCTCTTATCATAGAATCAGAGAATAGTTTGGGTTGGAAGGGACCTTTGAGGGTCACCTAGTCCAACCCCCTGCCATGAGCAGGGAGATCTTCAACTAGATCAGGTTGCTCAGAGCCCCGTCCAGCCCGGCCTTGAATGTCTCCAGGGATGGGGCATCTGCCACCTCTCTGGGCAACCTGGGCCAGGGTTTCACCACCCTCACTGTAAAAAATGTCTTCCTCATGTCTAACCTGAATCTCCCCTCTTTTAGTTTAAAAGCTCTTTTTCTCTCTCCTTGAAGAGACTGGTTACTGGTAAGCAATCCAGTGTCAAACCCCTGCTTAGGAAGCCAATACCAAAAGGGTGTCCCCACCAGCAGCACAGCTCACAGCATGGTGCTGTTTTCCTCCTTGGCAGTGAAACCAGAAGAGGTAAAACATTGGTCTGCACCTCTTGCTCAGAGCTCAGGGCTTTCCAAGGCCAGCCCTGCTCTCAGCCTCCCAAGCAGTTTTGGTTGGTTCTTGTTGTCTGTTTAGATAGTCCAAGCCTGGAACAGCAGGGGCAATGTGACAGCAGAAGTCATCTTGACAACAACTCGGTTCAGAGCGGATAGAAGGGATCTAAATACGTTTTCCCTGACCAAAGGGTTTTCCCATGCTCTCCAAGCTGTAGCTATTATTAGAGTCATTACCCAGTGTTTTCAGAAGTTTGACGTGCAGTGTTTCTTCATACGTTGCTCTTTTCCAAACAGCTTAATCGGCAGCTGAGGTTTCTTTCAATAATCCAACACTTAAAAGTGAAAATTGTTCAGTGATTCTCAATTCATTCTTGTTGCTAGTTAGGTCTAGAGCAGCAAGGATCTGTATATGAGTGTTGGGATGGAGTTGATTTGCTTCGGAGAGCTTTGCAGTCACCTGTGCTCTGTGATTGCCCACCTCTGCTATCAAAAGGGGGCTGCAGAGTTACACTGCTTTTCACCATAAGTATGGTTCCCAGCAGAAGACACTTAGTGAAGAGCTGAACAGGAGTAATTATGTTACAGCACAGTGCTTTGACATCTAGAAGCCATGATCTGCACCAGTCAGAAAAGAAATACTGCAGCTCTCTTGGCAACTAATGGGTTTGCAGCTGCAGCACAAATTGCACTGGAGAGCCTGCCCAGGCTAGAGACCCATGGGGAATAGATCTGGACAGAATTTCAGTAGTAGCTTAAATCGCTGGTGCAGGATGAGATTTTTCAGTGCGAAGGCTCTTCCCAGCCTCATTTTAATGTGTGACTTCTCTGTGGGTGGTGAGTATTTCTGTGAGTTGAGTATCTTCTGCCAAACCATCCAGAGACACCTGAGCTAACCTGAATGAATGAATTGGTCTGGCTAATAACTCTGCTGAGTGTCTGTTGATGGAGCCAGACCATTGTGCTGCCTTGGCTACAGGGCTGCTCTGACTTTTTCAGAATTAGCTTGGATCCCTCTTCCCCCACATCATTTAGTGCCATGTAGCTATATCCTCTGGGAGTGCAGATACAGTGCGCACCAAAGGTGCGACTTAACTTTGTTATAACTGCAGGAAAATTCTGTAGAAGGAGGCAAACCCAGTTCTTATCGAGCATCTTTCTGGTGAGAAGTGGTTTGCCCTTCTTTACCTGGAGCTGAGCTTTCTACTTCTCTGATGCTGTTTTTGATCAGGGAATTTAAGACCTCTACTCTGATAGTTGAATATCTACTGTTTTGGTCCCACTGAACTTGCTAATGAGCTTAGAAGGAAACCAGTCTCCGTAATTGTCTGTCATGGTATTTCTTGTACCCTCCTCTGAAATATTTAGTCCTGGACAGCCACGCTGACAGTGCCTTTTGTCTGGCCTCACTGCTTCTGTGTTCCTGCTGGCTAGTTGCTCCTTATCCCAAATGCTTGTGGTTGGCTGGTTTGTTGGCCTTGTCCTGTTTACAGTCCCAGTCTCTGGATTACAAAAGTCCTTGGGAGATTGTTTTTCACATTGGAGCAAGGCTTCTTGGCCAACCCCTGAGATTGCTTTCTGGTCTGGAATGAATATGGGATGGTTAAATTACCGGTCAAGATAGCCCTGGTCTAGCCTAGTGAGTTCCTTGCTTGTGCAGAAATTTGGAAATCAGAGTTTTCAGCTTTGTTTTGCCAGCTGAGGGCTGTGGCCACCGCACTGGATTTACCACTGTGACAATGTTAGCAGTGAAGCAAAGGTATGTGATGTGCTGTGTTCATTCGTTCCTTCTCCTCCATTTCCAGTTGCTTTCCAAGCCCATTTTTTTCCGACAAAATTCAGAGCGGCGGAGTTTCAAACTACCTGACATACGGAAGCTGAGCCGCGATGGGACTGGGTCACCATCCAAAATCAGCCCTCCCTCAACCCCCAGCAGTCCAGATGACACCTTCTTCTCCTTGGGAGACCCTCAGAATGGCAAGAGGAGAAGGAAGATTCCCAAGGTAAATCAAGGGCTTTCTCTCTTTTGCTTGTCTTCTTCCGGGAAGGAATGTGAGTATGAGAGAATGTTTTCTTTAATTTCCAGCGTGGCATCCCTGCAATATAGCTCTTGTCCTGGCACTTCACTTCACTTGACTTGTGTTTAACCGCCTTTCTGCCTAAAGGAGCAGGCTGACAAACATCTTTGCAAGTTTTGAAGAAGTTGTTTTTCCATCTGAGAAATCATGACTGTCAAGAGAGATATAATAATAATAATAATAATAATAATAATAATGGCATTATAATTTTTTGATAAATGCTGAAGTTTGCCAGAGGGGAAAAAAACCCAATATTTTTGCAAAGACAGACCCCATCATATTTCCTTCTTTGCTTCATGGGTATGAGAGTCAGAAATTGTCTGTGTGCTGTGTTGTTGTTACCTCCTGGCAGACTGTTGTTTTTTACTAGGTCTGATTCATTCATTGTCTGTTTCTAATTCAAGGTAGGGTGCAATTCTAGGTGAACAATGAAAATACTGATGTTTCAGTGGCGAAAGAAATTGTCCGTAGTCATGAGCATTTTCTGGAGCAACATTTCCTACTTCGTATTTGGATACACCATGACTCCGTTTCAGTTTTATTTTCTTTCAGTCCTAGCAGGAAGTGTATTCAGTCCAAATGAGGTTTGGCAACAGTCTATCTAATGAATGTTTCAAAAACACAGTTATGAAAACACAGTTGCTTATCCCAGTCTTTGCAGGACAGGCAGAGGCTACCAGAGACTGCCTGTGGTGATTTTTTTTCTGAACCCACAATTTTCATCTGGGGAAAAAGGGATGTGTTTGTGTATCTTCTTTGTTTTGCGGTTGTCAGATCTATGTTAATGTTTGTGTATCTGATTTTGAATGGCCTCTCTGTATACCTCGGCTCTTCGGGAATGAGCCAAGGCCTGCAGATGTCTAGGGTTTTCTTTCCCAGTATGCCTACACATCTGTGCATGTGCTTGAGCTCTGTCTCTGTGCTCACACATACTTTTCTGTCAGCTGAAGGGAAGATTACAAGTATATATCTACCAGGCGGTGCCACTGAGCAGTCTTGCAAGAGCAAGCTCAAAACTGAGATTTTCTGTGTCAGTGGCAAGATCAACCTGGGACTTAAGCTGTGCTGGCTGGGTGGAGGCTGGACTTCCAGATCAGAGCATCCTGCTGCTCACGTAAATATTTGGATTCAGAGCTCCCTGACCAAGTGTGTGGTGGGCCTGTCTTATCTTGAGCTCTCAGAACACGGGTGCAGGGATCGCAGACCTCCTGGAATAACTCTGAATGCTGTGGCCATGCCCTGCTGCTCCTGCCTAGAACCTTGATAAGGAGGCAGCTCTGATCTAGAAGGCACAGGGAAGGCTGGCTTAGTCCTTCTGCCATTCCTCTCCCCTCCAGGGTTGGATGGGGAGACCAGAGGCACTGAATGAGCCGCTAAGCCCAGCCATGCCCAACGTTGAAATGTCCTCTCTCCTGGTCAGCTGGGAGGCCAGGAATTAAAGGATTTACAAAGAAAATGACTAGTATAAGGTACTTCAGCACCATTGGCTCCCACCCATCTCAATTTCATTAGCATTCCTTGTGTGATATGTTTCCCTCATGCTTGGTATGAAGGCTTTTCTACACATCCCACAGCTCATCTGCCAGCCAGTTTTCTGCTTTCAAACCTGCAGACCAGGACAGGTTCCTAAGAGACCCTCTGGTGCTCCCTGGAGCATGGGCCATCGTATGGAGAGACGCAGGTGGGCACCAGTGACCTCATATGGCCGCACAGTATGGAAGTGCCTTAAGGCCTGGCTTTTCATTAGGGCTTGTTGCCTTGGGCTCCTGCCACGCCAGCATGACTGAGCTGCCGCTGTACCAGAGTGAGCGTGGCCCTTGGCAGCGCAGTTGCCTGTTGCTGTGCAAGGTAGATGGTGGCAAATGTCAGTTCTGAGCCATCAAATGAAGAGTTTCAGTATGGCCAGGGTTGGGAAACAGAACACCTTGCATGAAATTCTGACTTTCTTTCTTGCCTGGGGAGGAAAATAACCTTGTTTGTTTGTGTGTTTGCTGAGCAGCTCGTGTTGAAAATCAATGCCATTTATGAGGCACGAAGAGGAAAGAAACGTGTCAAGAGACTATCACAGTCTACGGAGAGCAATTCAGGGAAAGGTAAAGGAACTTTGCATCATTATACATACAAGACTTTTTGAGGATTTGTCTTTGAGTTTAGGCTGGCTTAGTGATTTATGTGATGTCTTTTAGTGCTTCTTCCAGTCCAGAGTGACATTGAGTTGTGGCTTCTACCCTTTCTTTTTGCAAGATAATAGCTGTTCCTCTGCCCGAAAGATGTTCATTAAAATTGAACTTTTTTTTTTTTTGCTTCATTTTCATTCCATGGCTTTACATGATAACCCTATAGGTCATGCCAAAAATGTCCCCCCTTTTTGATGTTTATTTCTGGAACAGGCTGGAAGCTTTGGAGAGGAATGTTCTGTCCAAAAACTCTGATTTGTTGAGATCAAAATATTTTGCGGGAATGTGTCACTTAAACGAACTGTCCAATGGAAGATAGTAGATTTTGAAACAGTCCTGGTTCCTTCAGCATCCCAATAAACAAATAGCCTCAGTTGGGAATCAGTTTCTAGACTTGACTGTAGGACCATCTCCATCATATCAAAATTGAGACTTTCAGCCTCCCACTGTCGCTTAACAACTTGCCAGAAGTATTCAGATACTTCAGAGCAATTATTTTTAGACGTCTCTTCTCTGTAAAACTTAAAATTGTGTCTTTCAACATAGTATTTTTAATTAAAAAAAAACAACCCTGTTTTCCAAAAAAAAGTGACCACCAGCTCTATTTGTTTCCCACGATTACCTGTTGCTCTTTGTCCTATTTTATATAGGATTTACACCCTCAGGGTGAATGAGTGTGTTTATATGAACCTTCAGGGGGCACATCCCAGACTTGTCTCTACATTATTTTTTTTTTATACCTGCCTCTGAAGCATCTAAAGCAGCACTGACAGAAACAGGCTATTGGACCATATAGACTGACTTGGTCTGGCAGTTGTGTTTGTTTGTTTGTTTGTTTGCTTGTTTTTATCCCTTAACCTGCAAACTACTACATATTAATGAGTATTTTGCCTTGGTGTTGTGCTTATGCAGACTCAGATAAATACTGCTCTGGCATTTTATTTTTTATGCAACTCTTCTGGCTGTGCAAAATTGATTTTTAAAAAATTATTATTATTATTTTTAATTCCATGAATGAATGAGAAGATACCAGAGTTAGTAAGGTAATTGTCTGTGGGTATGTGCACCCTTGAAAGGAACAAGGCCCTTGGGATCTGTGCTCTCTCCCCCCTGAAGTTGCCAGGCCTGGCTTTCTCGTGCCACTGTTAAGAAGTGCACAGTTATAAATAGGCTTTACTTACTTTATCTTCCCCTTTCTTTTTTCCTAGTTACAGATGAAAACAGTGAATCAGACAGTGATACTGAAGAGAAGCTGAAAGGTAAGGCAAGTGTGTGAAGAGAGCAAATGGCTCCTGATAAACTCTGCTCTGAGATCCTGGCTCAAGATCACTTCTCCATGTTCTGCCTTTGGAGAAAGAGCTTGTTTCCACTCAGAACACAGTGACAAAACAAAGATCTCAATACTGCAGAAGAAAATCCATGGGCAGAGGACTACAGAAGTCCAAAACAAACATCTGTTCCTGTTCCTACCAAAGCTCTCTGCACTGCCTTTCCTAGCAGAGGGCTTGGACACTGTGGAAATACAGTGAGGTCTTTCTAAGGACATAGTCACAAACACGTGACCAGACTGACAGAGGCAGCACTGCATGGAACAGGATGTTCAGAAAACTTTTGCTAAGGGAGAAAACCCACCAGCCAGACTGGCTAGCTGGGAAAACAGAATTGCACTGTATGATCTATTGCTAGTTAAACTCTTCTGTGTTGGCTGAGTTGGGATAAGGCGCTGCATCGCGTGCTTCACTCCAGTAGAGTGATATGGTATACTGGTCTCCATAATATGCTTCCGAACCTCCTTGTACTGGTGATTAACCCTGTGACATCCTGGTGGCATTACTGTCTTTTGGGAATTTGCAGCAAATTGAAAGTCCTGGCAGGGTTAGAACACAAGATGGAAACTCCCTCAGATTCCAAAGTTTCCTGACTCACATGCACACCTGACCTGGGTAACGAGTCAGTTCCCAAGCTGAAAAGATGGGCATAATCAGCACTTGGGCTCTGTGTCAACCACAGTGCATTGTGTTTAGGGCTGTTCATCCTTACCCTCTTTCAGGTTTTTAGAACGGGAAGCTCAGACTAAGTTCCCTCTTGTGAGTAAAGCTTCCCACACACGAACTACTGTATGATCTTGCTCTCCTCTGCATTGGGAAATCTTTTATCTGTACCGCTGTGTTAGCAGATCAAGCTGAAAATCACTGCCACCGCCTACCTTTTGACAGGTTCTCAGGCTAGCCTGGAGGCAGGGAGAGAGGGTTTGCGCCCAGATTGTGCAGGAATTACATTCACAACTGTCTTGAAACGTGATGTTGTGAAATATAGTCCATATTCAGATGTAGCTGAGAAAGGCAGTGTGGATGTGGCCAGGAAGACTCAAACTCTTGTCTGTTACTGGTTGCCATAGTGAATCATGTGCATCATCCTGTGTTTCTCTGTAAGATCTATATAACTGCAGCTAGGTACTGCCTATAGAGGAGATGATGAAGTCACCTCAGATCCAACAGCACTGGACTCTGAACAATATCCAGATCAATACCTGGATCTGTGTGACTGTGCAGGTCTACATAACTGAGAACAGGAGCTGTGGCACCTGCTGTTTGCTCTAGCTACACCTGTGTTTTGCTTTATGCCTTGTTGAACTGTCGACTTCCCTATTTTTAAACAGGAAAGTGAGATAATTCAGCAGGTCTCTTTTATCTAGGACTTTTGATTTTGTGTGTTTTACTTAACAGGCCAAGCACACCAGCCAGTTACCTCTGCTTAGCAAGTCACTGTACTTCGTCTGAGACAGAGTAAATCATCAGACGAAAATCATCAGACTGTATGTCAGAGCCATAAGTGCTGACTCTTGGGAAGGAAAAATTTTCAAAGACAAACCCTGCCATAATGACCGCAGTACAATCCTGGTATCTTTAGTAGGTTGCACGGAATATAAACAATGCAGAGCTTGAGTGAGCTTTTCAGAAGCACTCAGCACTGCTGTGACAGTGCTCCTTTTGAAGTCTCTGGTAAAACAGAAACCACTTCTGAAAGCTTTCGAAGAATTACAGCCTTAGAGCAAACAGCATAATAGGTGTTGAGAGAAAGGAGTCTAAGGCATCTTTCCAGGGCTTTAACTGCCCAGGGATTGTTACACTCTCTGCTTTAAGAGGCACTTCAAGATTGCTTTAAATTATGTTGTCTGGAATAGTCCATGAGTGGCACAACTTCACCAGACAAAAGGCCAAGATTCTGTCCTGAAGTATATTAGTATCTTTCAGAAAGTGCTGTCTCCCAATCAGACATCTTATGTATTTGGAGTTCCTGCAGCATCCCTGTGGTTGTTGTTTCTGTCAAAATGTTGTATTGCCACCCACATTCACCAAAAACACAGTTCTGAGAATGTGCTGTAGTCTCTGCTTGTAGTTAATTCTTTCATTTGTAGCAGGGGTAAGGGAGACATCATGGAGATTTAATTTGGGATGTGACTGTAAAACAAAGCAGGGGGGTGGTCTTAGAAAATCTGGTCTCTTCTCAGCAGGCAGCTTTTCATTACTTTCCATGCTGGAATGTTTATTGTCCCACAGCTCATGTGTGTTGCAGTTACAGCTTGCTAGGCAGTTTTTCTTGTTTTCCCATTGTCTTGGGTGAACTTGTAGAAACGTGGTGCTCAGAGATTAGTTTTTGGCACAGGAAGGACTGGCACGAGCCAGCCTTTTTCACTTGCACCTCTTTTCACGGTTTTTTTCTTGTTGGCCTATAGCCCAGCCTGCCTTACTGAAGCTGGGAGTCCCCAGCGTTACTCAGCCAATGGAGCCTCAGCCTGGCCCAAGTGCTGGTCTTGTAAAACCATGGGGATTGCTACTCATAGTCTCTTATGAACAAAGGTGATCAATCACTTAACTGTGCTGGCTTTGAAAGACGCAGAAATGAGTGTTAGGATGAACACCCAGACATTGTCTGTTACACCATGTCCCATATGGATCTCAGTTTGGGTTGTCTTCAGCTGTAAAAGCCATCCATTAAATCCTTCTGCTGCCAAAGCTCTTCAGGGTGATGGCGCTCACAAGATTATGTCTCATCTCTGTCAGTACTTATAGTGCAGCTTCCAAACGGTTCCCACCTCTTACTCAGCCACTGACAAAGCGAATGCAGTGAGGTGGTTTTGAGTTTATTCTTAAGTCTCTGCAAAGCGCTGTTGGTGCTCTGTGCACAGAGCTAGACAAAGCCACAATCTCTAATCTTTTTCCTCGTAGCTCACAGCCAGCGCCTGGTACATGTGAAATCTCGCCTGAAGCAAACCCCGCGGTACCAAACCTTGGAACGGGACTTGATCGAGTATCAAGAGAGGCAGCTGTTTGAGTACTTCGTCGTGGTGTCACTGCACAAGAAGCAGGCTGGGGCTGCCTACGTCCCTGAGGTGACCCAGCAGTTCCCGTTGAAGGTGCGGTGCCTGTCAGGAAGGTCTGGTTGACAGGTCTCGTGCCATGTGGGGCACTTCCACAGCTGGAGAAGCCACAGCTTCCCTGTGGACCGCATGTCATATCAGTAACCTCTCTGCTGTGTCAGTGTTCAGTGAGGCTGAAGACAGAGGGTCTGCAGTCACTCCCTGAGAACTGCCACGTTGAAAGAGCAGCTGATTTACATCTTCTGCTGCCCATGGCTATGACTTTTATGTAGCTATTACCTCTCTTCCCCTTTTCTCTGTAAAGAAAGCTAACACTTGGGAGAAGACGTGTTTTTAAAGGGGAGGCACAGCTTTCACTGGTAGTCTGGCTCAAAATGGGGCACGAGGAATGGGAAGAACACAGAGCCAGTGTGACAGCATGTTTATAAATGGGATTGTAACCAAAAGTCCCCTCAAACTTGGATTTTCTGACTGCTTGCTGCAAGGTGTGTTCCAGATTAAAGGCACAATATAGCAGGGGTAGTTGCTGCAGATGCAGAGCTTGGTGGAATTGGGGACACAGAGTTACTTTAACATATCTGAAGATTAGGTGAGCCAGAATCATAGAAATTTTAATATCTTCCAGGCAGAAGCTTAGCCTCTGTCATCACCTCTTCATTTGTCACAAGAAAAATATTTGAAGTCATTCCATCCCCACATGACTAATTGGAAACATTCCTTCTCTCTGTTCTGCTAGCTTGAGCGCTCATTCAAATTCATGCGCGAGGCAGAAGACCAGTTGAAAGCTATTCCCCAGTTTTGCTTCCCTGACGCAAAGGACTGGGCCCCTATCCATCAGTTTGCCAGGTAAGTACTGGATTTTGTATCCTGACTCACGAGAAGCAGACTTCTATATCAAGATCATTAAATATGAGAGGTATTATGGTAGGGAATCAGGCAGGGCCCTGAGAGGGGTGTGTTGGAAACACAAAAATATTGTGGGTTTATTTGGTTTGTACGTCAGAGACTTCTAATGTGGGTGATGGTTTCTCTTTCTGCAGTGAGACATTCTCATTTGTCCTGACGGGGGAAGATGGAAGCAGGAGATTTGGATACTGTAGGAGGCTGCTGGTATTTATCCCTGGTTTTTTGTTTTTTGTTTTTTTTTTCTTTTCCTAGAGATGCATATTTCTGTGGGGTTGGTATTACTGGCACCCGTTCTGGAAAGTGGAAAGCTGCTGCTCTTCTCTTTCAGTATGGAAAGAAAGAATGATAGCAGAGCAGCTTTGCTCCTCTCTGCTCTGCTTAGTGCCAAAGTCCCTCTCTGAGTACCATCCTCCACTCCAGGCGTAGCTCTTTTACCTTTTCCTTACACCAGCACTTAACATTATGACCATGGACTGTGGTTTCACCACTAAGCTGAAGAGAGGGTTTGTCTCCCTTAGGTTTAGATAGTTACTAAGGTTTAGATAGTTACTAAACAGCAACCAGCTGTGCTGGTCCTCTAGGCTCAGAGTTGTCTGTGTAGAGCAGTCTGCCCTGCCTTAGTCTTTTGGCTTTGGAAGGCTGGGATTGTACTGTGGATGTGCCTATTTCTCCCCACTGATTCTAGCGTACCAGGGTTTGAGCCAGGCTTAAGGTATTGTCATCAGGAGCGTGCTGTCAAATGTCTGCCAGTTTCTGAGCCAGCAGTGTGCCGCAGAACTGCAAGACCAATCTCTCTATCTTTGCAGTAGTTATAACTCTGACATTTTCTTGGTGGGTTTTGTGTGTATTTGCCTTTGTCTTGAAAGCCCAGTGGGAAAGGGAAGCGTCTCCCAGAAGTTTACTGCATTGTGAGTCGCCTCGGATGCTTCAATCTGTTCTCTAAGGTAAGGAGGGAGAGAGAGGGAATTTGTGCTGTAGGCTAAGAGGGACCTGAGAGTGAAATTAAGACCAGAAGAATGGGGATCAGGGAAGCTAATGGTTGAAGAAAGGGCTTGAAATGGTGTTGGCACAGCAACCACATGCTGATTCCAGAACGTAGCAAAAACACAAAAGGAAAACTAGATTGTCAGCTGTTGCCTTCTTCACAAGCACTGAGAGATTAGAAGGTGGAGTCCTGACTCCAAGGGGTGGTGGGGAGTTTGCAAATTGTAAGTTTTCCAGTGACCTCACTGGAGCTGGGTTTCTCTTGCTGAAGGAAGTTAAGTGTCTTCAACAGCACCTTTTAGCTTCTTCCTTATGATTCAAGGCTCCGTGTCAGTTCTGGGTTAAGGAGAGAATGTTGATGCTGGTGCGTTTCATTCCTGGTGTTACCTTCTTCCTCCTGATTTACATGGTTTTGTGTCTTCGTGCCTTCATTTCAGATCTTGGATGAGGTTGAGAAGAGACGGGGCATTTCCCCAGCCTTGGTGCAGCCTCTCATGAGGAGTGTCATGGAGGCACCTTTCCCAGCTTTGGGCCGGACAATTACAGTCAAGAACTTCTTACCAGGCTCAGGAACAGAGGTAAAGACACCACCCTAGAGAGAGGGACACTTAAGCCAGCAAATGGTGCAGGGCTGGTGACTGCAAGTTGGGACTGGGACATAGCACTGGGAATCTTCAAGCACAGATTGTGTGGCAGCTGTGGGGTGGCAGAAGCTAAGGAGTAAAGTAAGAGATCCAGACGAGGTGGCATGGAGACTTTGCCAGTGACCGTCAAAAAGAAAACCATATGGTAAAGATGAAGGTGAGGACACATGAGCTGTGCTAATATGGCAAGATGAAGTGAGGCATTGGCCTTGAAACCAAGTGGCACAGGCTGGTGGTCCTCGTGCTGCATAGAATGTGACCTTGGATCTGCTCAAGGCCCCCTCATGTAACTTCCTGAAGACAGGATTCACAGGGTGTGCTCCAGCATCCTTCGTACAGAACCACCATACAGAACAGCAGGGCGGTGTTGCAGCCTTTTGGAATGCCGTTTTCACACCATGGATGTGAGGGTGCCCTTTGCGTCTCCCACAGTGTGATGTGAGGACAGTGGGAGGCTTTTGAGAGTGCAGAGCTTTTGGGGGTAGCACTGAAGGACTGTGGGAGGGTGGAGGGAGCCAAACTGAACATAGGCTTGTTGGGCATGGTATGCCTTGAACGTGAGAGAGACTGAAGTGAGCGAGTTGATAGAGGTCGTGTCTGAGGGCTTTCAGCATAGTGCTGTATGATGACATTCTCCTCAACCAAACTGAAAACGATACAAACTAAATGAAATTACTGCAGAGCACATGCGTAGCTGGTTAAAAATCTGCACTTGAGGAGCAGAGTCCCGATGGTGTGCTGTGAGAATGATTTGGCTGTTTTGTTTCTAGGATCCTTAACGTTCATTAATTATCTGGTTGATGGCATAAACCCCACATTTACACAGTGGGTAGATGACAGCACTGGGGTGGGTTGCAGGCACTTCGGAGAGTAAAGGATTAAAATTCAAAATGACCTTGCTAATTTGAAGGTTTAGTCTGAAATTCAATATGGACAAGAGCAAAACACTGGGAAGAAGAAACGTGTAGTCTAATAGGACATGGAAGTAAGTAAGTGAGCAACGGTGCTTCAGAAAAGGCCCTGGTGGTATAACAGGCCATGAAGTGAGCGGAAGTAACGTATGGTGTTGTTTAGACAAACTCCTGCATTGTGAAAGAAAGTGAAGGGATAAATAATAAATAAAAGCAAGTTTTCTGCTTTCCAGCATTAGTGGAAAACTATTTAGAGTATAATTTTCCAAAAAATGCAAGCACTAGGAGAAAGCCCCGGAAGAGTAGTTCTGCTTATTAGGTGGTTTAGAAAATACAAGCAAAGCTTGAGAAAATTGTTTGCTTAATATAGAAAACAAAGGACGAAGAAGGGCATGTGATAATAACCTTCTAATATATGAGAAGTTTCCTATAGAGAGGAAGGTGACCGATTGCTCTGAGTGTATACTGACAGTAAGACATCAAGCAGTTGAAGTAATTTGCCACTGAGATGTTTCAGCTGCAGGCTTAGTGTTGGTCAGGGTAGTTCAGAACTAGAGTAATTTTCTCATGGGATTTATGAACTATCTGGTGTTGGAGGCTTTCAGAAACATTTTAGATAAGTTTCTGTCTACGATAAGGAGTATAAAGTGCTAAGGTGCTGTGACCGGAATTATTTAAGTAGATATGAGCAAAGGAAAATGCCCACAGGCTGCTCTTTTCTGTAACTCATAGAAAAAATTTATTGTCAGTACGTTAAGCATCCAGATTCTTGCAGTTAAAAAAAATAATAAATTGTAACGGTAAAAATAAGAGTGTAAATTTGAAAGGCTCCATGCCCTTCTGCTGCTTGAATGCCAGAAAGGCTGGAAACCACTCCTAGCTGGACACAAACTAGTTTTCCTCCTTGTGAAGAGCTCCCTGTCCTTGGTCCAAGTGGGGAGAACTTGTGGTTGGCCTCATGCTGTGCCCATTGGAGTGGACTCCGGATCATTTTCATCTGGAAGAAGGATTTGTGGGAATTTGTTGGAAAGACAGTGTTTGAGGGCCTAGCGCTGTGCGGTGTTTGCCAGTACAGCCAGTAACGCTGTGAAAATACCAGCCAGGTATTTCCCGTCAGTACCACCACAGTACAGGTGACAGCGAGAGCTGACCTGGGGCCTCTTTCTCTCCCTCAGGTCATCGAGCTGCGGCGGCCTCTTGACTCCAGGCTTGAGCACGTTGATTTTGAGTCCTTGTTCACATCTCTCAGCGTGCGGCATCTGAGCAGAGTCTTCGCCTCCCTGCTTCTGGAAAGGAGGGTGATCTTTATCGCAGACAAGCTCAGGTACCCTCTTGTGTTTCCTTAAACCAATTGCTGCCGTGAAGGGGAGGCTGAGAACACTGCGGTGACTGATCTCTCTGCTTTCTCTTTTCTTCTCTGCTCTTTTCCAACTTCTTATCTGATGTATGTAGAGCTTGTATTACACAGGAGGAACTCAGGCCATGCAGCATAATTTCACTTTGCAGCTTGCATAAAGCGTGCTGCTTCTCGTCCCCAAGGAGAACCAAATTCCCTTTCCTCCAGGTGGTTTTAGAGCAGAGGCCTGGTGCTAAGGAAGTTAAAGTCCTCCTTTTGCTCCGTGATGCTGCAGTGTTCCCCACTAAGCTGTGCTGGAGCTTCCAGGGATCAAGCCTTGGGCAGGGATCGCCTTCCCGTCTGGGTTATTCTCTGATGTCACAAAAATCTTCTTAAATCTTCAGCTTGTATTTTAAGATTGGTTCCTAAAGACTTTTTTTCTTGTGGGGGATGAAAGTAAAGGATGCAGTTGAGGGGAGATGAGACAGAGGACTTCCCTCTTCTATTTTGAATCTTCTCAAATATGCTTTTTAAAATTTTTTTGTTTGTTTGCTTGCTCTCCTAAATTGTGGAAATGGGCCCAGGTTTCTTTAAGATCTTGTGCAGCTGGTGGCTGGCAGCTCTCCAGCCCTTGAAGCACTTGAGGATTCAGGGAGGAGAGTTTGCAGAGGCCCGGGAAAGAAAAGCTGCCTGGATGAGTAATGACACTTCGGAGCACGCTCAGGTTTCAGGAGAGTACAATGCTGCTAAGCCGTCTGTTTTCACAACTTCCAGGCAGCAGAACACAGCTCTGGGACCGAGCACTGGGGCAAAGAATGGAGAGGCCCCTTCTAGAGGAAAGGGAAGGGAAAAATTCATCCTGCAGGAATCCAGGGCTCTCTGGGAGCAGAAATGGGGCAGTCTCATCACAGGAAGAGGAAGGCTGGAGAGAGGGAAGCTGTAGCATCCAGGCTGCCTTGAGTCAGAGAGGGGAAGATTTGCTTCTTTACCATCACTGATACATTATGTGCGTAGATATTTGGCTTTCTCGATACTTAAACCACACATTTCAGGCAAAGCATTCAGACTTGCATTGAAAATGAGAGAATTCATCCAAATTCTGTATTTCTACGTATCGCATATGATCTATGTGATAATTTATGATGACAGGCTTTGTTTTCAAAGGCTTTTCTCCTCCTCTGTAGGACAAATTTTACATTCTGAGAAAATCCTTTAAGGACACAGATGACACTGTAATCTCTGCATGAGGGCTGGGTGGTAAGAGTAAACAGTGTGATACAGAACTTCGGGATTTTTGTAGGCATCACTTTAAAACAAACCTTTATTTACCAGATCTTTTCCTGTCACATCTTGATATGACAGCACACCACCATGGTGCATGTTACAGAATATCTGTAATTCAAAGCACTTTGATGGGTTTTCATGGCTTTTTCTTCTCACCTGTATCTTTTGCCACTGTATCCAGGGTCCTTAGGAATGAATCCAACTACCCAGGCCTATAAAGAGAATGGGAGAGAGCTGTAGAATCATAGTTTCTAGAATCTCTAAATATACCATATACAGCTTTCTTCTGTGCAAAAAAGAATTGCACATTTTAAGGATCCAGGGTCTGTTAGGTCGTAGGGCTCAGATTCAAATATTTACTGTAGATTTGCCAGCTCTCTACAAGACTTTTAATGTTTGATGTTTCTGAGAAGATGTTGCACTGAGCAATTTTAGGAGAGTCTTTTTTCTTTTCCTGTAACAAAATATGAAATTTCTTTGACTTGTTTCTGTGGAGAAAAAAACCTGAAAATTACCTCAAAGGACTTCAAAGGCTTGAAAAACAGAAAGCAAAGAAAATAGCCCTCAAAATTAAGTAAACTATTATATTTTAATCCATCCCAGTGACTTGAGTACACTGGATTGGTAAACCTTTCATAAGGTCAACAGTGTCTTCTACTTGTTAGTGGAAATTCCACGTTTTGAAAACTGATGATATTGTAGATGCAGGATCATTCTGTCCAAATGATAGTTTTTCTGGGACACATTGAACTCGATGAATATTAAGTAGTATTTACTTTAGGGGTGAAAATGCCAATTTCAGAGGAAAAAAAAAAAAAGAAACTCTTTTTGGCAGTAGCTTAAGAGAAGAAAAAAAACCTATGAAAGCAGCTGTTGGAAACTGCTCAGAGGTTAGGAATGCTAGAAATAATCCAGC
This sequence comes from Pampusana beccarii, assembly GCA_013399365.1. Classification (NCBI taxonomy): domain Eukaryota; kingdom Metazoa; phylum Chordata; class Aves; order Columbiformes; family Columbidae; genus Pampusana; species Pampusana beccarii. The sequence goes on from VWYH01009266.1 coordinate 519,306, forward strand.
TGAGATGGATTAACAGGGAAAGTGCAGGTGACATGGTGAATGATGCATTACAAATTACATTTATCATTAATCTTTGCAGTTCTTCATGTGGGCACTATCAATAGCTATCAGTACATGTGTGTAAAGGTGTGTCTGGGTGTGAGTGACAGAGAAAATTATGTGTGCAATTTATTTACGTCTTTTAATTGCTATAAAATCAGTCTGTGGGAAAAGAAAGCTGAAAGGTCTCTTGCCAAATACTGTGTGAACTGTGAAATGTTTTCAAGCTGAGCCAAAAAAATGCATCTAACAAGTGTACAGCAAGTGAAATACTTTGTCTTTTCCATCTTTAGAATGAACATTAAATGTTTTTCAAAGACCTGTCAATCCAAAGCTTGGCAGCGGAAAAGGAAAGAATTTGGTTTATTAGTTTTTTGTGGGTGTTTTTTTAGTTCCCTCTGTCGCTATGGAAACTGGAGTATACATTGCCTCACAAGCCAGGAAAACGACTTTGTTAAAACTGTGTCGGGCTGTGTAGTCTTCCCCGGCTTTTGTTCGCTTCTGCACTGCGAACTTTAGTCCTGGAGCAGCAGAGGCCACGGCACGGGTCAGGCACCGCAACACCACAAATGCTTTTGTTTCCAAGTGATGCTGCCTGGCACGCAGTCTGGGGCACTGAAGATCAACATTTTAGAAGGCATATTCCCAATAAAAGTGTCCTGATTTCACAAGGTACCTAGAGCTGGACAGTTTTTGTTGGCCTGAGGGAGAGATATTTTAGATTTAGAGGGCTTTTTAAATCAGGAAAACTTACATGGGCTTAAAATCAAGGCACCTTTTTTCCAGATCTCCTCAAAAGCCTGTTGTGGATCTGAACAACTCAAGCGATTGCCTCTGTTGCTGCCAGAAACCACAGCTGTGTCAACAACACAAAGTGGTCGTTGTTATCAAAAGCAGATCTGAAAGATTCGGAGTAGACACTTTAAATGTGGTCACCCCTAGTAAAAGGTAATTAATCATCAGGAAGAAGCCTTTTCTATGTGCTACAAAACCAAATCTGGGATGGTGAATCCCAGCCTCCCAGATTTCTCCTTTTGGTATTGTGGTGAGGGAGAAGAAGAAACCCAGGGATGAAATTTGGATGTCAGGTGATAGCATTCTTTCTTCAGAGCATCTTAATGCTCCTGTGTAGGTGGGAGGTAGTGACAGTCCCCACAGCTGGTGGAACTTGGCATCGTCCTGGTGGGATTTGCAGCAACTCTGCATGAAGTCACAGGGCAAAGTCTGGAAGCTCCTGTGCCTGTTAAATGTTGTAAAAAAGATCTGCGATCCATCATAAGTAAATTCAGATGTGATACTCTGTCAGAAATCCAAAGGTGTTTGTGCAATGAATCCTACTGTAGCAGAGCTTATAAAAACAAAACAAACAAACCAACCCCCAACATAATCAAATGCTGCCTTAAATTGCCAAATGCCAGCATATTTTCAGCAGTTTGGTTAGTTCAGGGGACAATGGGCTTCCTGGCATTAAACTCCAGAAGGCTGATTGATTCAATAGTGGTTTTCAGAAATCATGAAATACCCTAAAACCAAAGAGAGATTCAGCTTCAGGGTTTTTTTCACGTAGTTGCTTGTCCTTGGAGCAGAAAGCTGGAAACCCTGTCAGGAGTCCAAAGTTTGGGAGGAAAGCAACCAAACTGAGCAGCCTGTATCCTTCCTTAGAAGCTGTTGCAAGTTGTCAGGGTGTCTTTTTAGAGCAAGTCAAGCTAGTCTTGGAGAAAGTTTTCCCAGGAGAAGAGTTTCTATGTAGCTGCAGCTGTTGTGTTCAGAATCTTTATTGGCCATCTCTGTTCAAGGTGGCTACCAAGAAGCAGCAGCTTCAGAGGCTGCTGTGTGGTAGGTTTTTGCATAGGATGCTGTGTGATGGGAAGGCCTGTTGTTTGGGCAAAGACATGCCACAAATTGCTACAATATCATTGTTCTGACCAAGGGACTGATCAGCCAGGGAAATCTGTGTGTCAGTCTATTTCCAAATCAGCTCTTTAGGGACAGATGTGACAGGATTCTTTGTCTACATCAGTGCTTTTTAGCCTCAATACTAGAGATATCCATTCACTTTCTGTTGCAAGCTCCTGTGCAGGTAACATCAAACATGCAGCTCAGCTGTGATCCCTACAGGAGGCTGAATGAACCCATGAAAATGTGCTTTGGGTCTTGAAAGCGTACTTTAAAGACCTGCAGTGTTTCAAGGATTAGCTGCCGAAACCAAAAGCCTTAAAAAGCGGTCTCTGTGTCCCATTTGAACAACTGGCAGTGAACTGAGAGTAGTGCATGGCATTCCCTAGAACGTGCTGCAATCACACTGGGTACATCTCCTAATTCCTGGTGGCATCTCCAAGCAAAACACAGCACCCTGTGTCAGTGTTACTCCAATGGCAGCAGTGGTCATCATGGCTATGGCACGTACGCCCTGGGATATCAGGATTTCATTAGGGACATTGGCTGTAGCTACCCAAAGTCATTGGCTGCCTATCTGGTGTAAGAGCTCTCAAAGAGCTGATGGACACTGAAATAAACAGTACTTTGCAAGCACATTAAAAGTTCAGGTTGTGTCAAGGGATGTGCACATCTTGCAGAAAGTGGCATCCGGCTTGAGGAGTGCCCAGAACATCAATGGCCGTGTTCACCTTCTACGCAAAGGGTTACCTGCTGTATTATGACTGTGGTGTGGTTTGGGGAGTCTGCCCCATCACTGCTGGCTGAAGAGCACACCGTCACACAGATGGCATAAAAGGAATTTATCACACTGGATTCTTTTGCAAGGCTCAGTAGCTGTGGTGTTGATCAACAGTTCCGTAGCGCTCGTTGCAGTGCTGTATGCAAGACAAGGAGGGAGCTCAGGCCTGAGTCATTCTGAAGGACTGAGGTTCTCCTGGGCTCCTGGCAAGCTGCAGCTCCCTGAGACTATCTGCAGAGCAAGTCTGTCTGGATCACATGTGGAAGAGACACCTCAGTGTAACCTCCTCTGTGTCCATCTCTGAACTGCTCTGCCTTCCAAGAAGGCTTACAGACCTCAACCCTATTAGTATTGTTCCCTGCAAATGTCTTCCACGGTAAGAAATGTGGCAGAGCACAGATCAGTGGGATTCATCCTGGAGGTGATGAGGCATTCACAGATGGAAGGGTGGAGGGGGAAGCTATCTTTTTTCACTTCCCACTGCATGGTATATACAATTTCAGGCTTACACAGCTCTGTCTGCGTCTTCCACTAACTGGACCTCAGCCATCCTTCCTCCCACTTAATCTGTCACTTACCATGTGTACTCGCTGGGACTCGAGAGCAGGGTTGAGGGAAGAACAAACCACCATAAATATAGTAGGAGACAGCATGCCATAATATTTCACCATGCCATAAATAACCACGTACTTCAGCTGCTCGCTGTTCCTCTGTGGAGCTACCTAGGATCACAGAGATCCTTTCCCCTGGTTTTCAAGTGCTCTCTATAAAGGCAGTTCCCACCTTTAGGGAGGGAGGTTGGATGTGCCTTCAAGATCAGGGATTTGTGACAAAGGTGAAATTTCTAACACCTTCAACATCTCTTCAAAGAAGACAAAGTCCAGTGTTGGTGGTCTAAGAGCAAGGACACAGTGCTGCGCAGGAGTGAGGAAAGGAGGTCTTTCAGCTTTCACCGTGGTGGTGGTGGTGGTGGTATTATTACTGGGGCTGTTAACAGTCAGAAATTGAGGAGTGGAAAATACACTCTGCAGTAATGGAGAGGAAGAGATGCCCCAGCTTTTGCACCTGCTAACATGGCCTGAAATGTATGGGTGTACAAGTTTTTAAAGGATCTCATTAATTTGGAGTGCACTTCTAAGATGGCACATTCGCTTTTGTTGCAGTTCTGTTCAAGAATAGCTTGTATGAAAGATACAAGAGAAATAATCTACTCTGATACTGTTCCCACATTTTTTCTGGATAGATTTTTTGTTTGTTTCATTTGGGGTTTTTTGTTTGTTTGTGGTTTTTTGTTTGGTTTTGTTTGGTTTTCTGTTTTGTTGGTTTGGGTTTTGGGGTGGGGTTTTTTGTATGTTTGGGGGTTTTTTGTAAATGTTCCAATTTCTTACTAGCTCTGTGTTTTCTTGTTATTTTCATTTTGTTTCTCATATTCATTATCTACTTTGCATGTATGGCAGACCCAGCAAGGCATGGGCACACCTTGAAAGCAGCAACCAGGAATGAATGCAGAGAAGGGAGGGGAATACTCTAACACCTTCCTAAACAAGGACATGGAGCTGAGGGCTTAAAGCTACCAGTCTGTGACACAGCTTTTGATGAGTCCTCCTCTGCTTTTGTAGAAAAGACAAGCCTCAGGGAGTGCAGGGAGAGGAAACTGTCCCCCTCTCGTGAAGAAACTTTCTCAGCGCACGTGTCCCTCCCAAGCGCCCGTTCCCTACCTGTTGCAGTCCTAGATAAAATTCTCACGTTTACCAGATTCCAGCCCCTCCTCTGGGATTTACCTATCTTCAAAAAGCGTCATGTGTTTAACAGTGTTTACTGCCCGATTTCTTCATACGGTCACACTGATGTCCCGGCAACCATAACTGTGTTCTGCTAAACTGAGCTCACCTGCTGAAAGCCCAGCCGCACCACGCTGCTCGGTGTGTGTTAGTGTTACGGCACAGGGATTCAAATCCACCAGACGTAGCTGGAGCCAGGGAGAGGGAAAGCAGGCTTTGCTTTTCCAAGAGAGCTCGGGTCCACACCCATCAAACCCCCTCCCCTCTCAAGTTAGCCATAAACTGCTTGATCCTGGTTGCTGAGTGTAAATTCCCCCATAGAGTTTAACAGGAGCCAGCTGTGTGCCCTTCCTCAGCCCCGTGAATCCTCCTGGCCGCACCAGCCTCCCTCCCTTCCTCCAGCATTGCGAGGTGTGCATACTGGAAAAACAAACTGGTGTTACATACGGAGTTTATAGTGGCGAGCCTTCCCTCTCCCTTGGTGCACACAAATGCTTCCAAACCCAGAATGGATGAGTAACTGGTGCCCTGTGGCGAGCTCCGCCGTGCCTGGCTGCAGACCCTGGCTGCCTCCTGCCAGAGAGCTGGTGGGGTTTCTGCACAGATCCTCTTGGCAGTTGCCAGCAAAGGCGCTTGCAGCCGAGCTGCTGGTGGCATTTGAAGTGGGAAGAAGGCAGGCGGCGGTCTCGTGCATCCCACGGGGGCTGGCCATGTGCTCTCTTGCTGGGATTTCACTCTCCTGTGTCTCCGGGTAGCCTTGGCAGGCTCCACAGGCTGCAAGGTGCCTCTGGCTGGAGACCGCTGCCTTCCCCTTGCTCTGTAATCCCGCCTGGCTGCTAGGAGCTATCATTATGATTGGGACCAATACAAAAATGTGACGTTGACATGCAATTACTCCTGCTAAGGCTTGCCCAAAGGCAAAGCATGTGTGCTGAACAGGTAGCAAGCCAAGGGGCAGGGGTGGATCATGGCTGGATGGACCTGCAGGAACACCTGGGGACCTTGTGGCTGCAGGTTGTGGCCAGGCTTTGCCAGGTGATCTCCAAGTAGGCCATCCAGCTGTGCCGATGAGGCCAAGAGTATGGTCAGCAGGTAAGTGGGTCACAGTGCAGCCCCACAGATAGCTGCTGTGGTGTTGGAGCTGTCCTCTGTGTCCCACAGCTGTGGGCTGTCTGTCCTGGACACTGTAGCCCCTGTGCATTCACACCAGGGGTTTTCCCATGGGAACAGCCACACAGCCACGCTGTGGGAGAATAATCTCATTTCTCTAATGAAAAGCAGTGGCATGGAAGACCTCGCATCCGTCTGGTATTTCCCATCAGGACACTGGAGGAGCAGATGCTGGGTTCAGTGGGACCCATCTCATATCACATGTGCATGGGTCAGGATCATCTTTCATAACCTGGGCTCCTACCTCAAGTCATTGCTCCTGAAGCTGAAAAATTGAGTCAGAAAACTGGGAAAGCCCCTAGTAATTACAGAGATCAATCACAGAACAATTGGAAGAGTTCTGATTTCTAGCAAGTGCCTGACTGACCAACTGTTGCCCTTGGTTGTGTTTTATCTTCCAGCACTCTCTCCAAGTGTTGCCATGCCACCGTGGCCCTTCTGTACCCCTTCACCTGGCAGCACACCTACATCCCCGTGCTGCCGCCTTCCATGATCGACATCGTGTGCTCGCCCACCCCTTTCCTCATCGGCCTGCTCTCCAGCTCCCTGCCCCGCCTGAAGGAGCTCCCCGTGGAGGAGGTGAGCCATGCACCTGCACCGTGGCCTTGCTCTCCATTCCTTAGAATCAGAGAATAGTTTGGGTTGGAAGGGACCTTCAAAGCTCATCTAGTCCAACCCCCTGCAATGAGCAGGGACATCTTCAACTAGATCAGGTTGCTCAGAGCCCCGGCCAGCCCGGCCTTGAATGTCTCCAGGGATGGGGCATCTACCACCTCTCTGGGCAACCTGGGCCAGTGTTTCACCACCCTCATTGTAAAAGTTTCTTTCTCATGTCTAGCCTGAATCTCCCGTCCTTTAGTTTAAAACCGTTACCCCTTCTCTTATCCCAACAGGCCCTGCTAAAAATTCTGTCCCCATGTTTCTTATAGCCCCTTTTAAATACTGAAAGGCCGCAATAAGGTCTCCCTGGAGCCTTCTCTTCTCCAGGCTGAACAACCCCAACTCTCTCAGCCTGTCCTCACAGCAGAGCTGTTCCAGCCCTCTGATCATTCCTGTGGCCTCCTCTGTCCCCTCTCCAACAGGTCCATGTCTTTCCTGTGCTGAGGACTCCAGAGCTGGACACAGGACTCCAGGGGGGGTCTCACCAGAGTGGAGTAGAGGGGCAGAATCACCTCCCTTGACCTCCTGGCCATGTTGCTTTTGATGCAGCCCAAGATAGGGTTGGCCTTCTGGGCTGCAAGCCCTTCCAGTGGGCTGAGTTGTCTTCTGTCCCAGAAAGGCTGTTCTAGAGACTCTGCCTCAGCAGCTGGCAGTATGAAGGTGCCGAGCTGTTGTCCTCTGGCTCCTGTGAGCATGGGGTGAGGGAAGAGATGGACACCGCCATGGAGGCAGAGGTCTGTGCTCTGCCTTGTCTGCAGTTCAGGAAGGCTGAGGGGCTATGGTCTCCCTCCATGGGGCTGCTGCAGGTAGGAGATGGTGTTGTTAAAGTTCTTGTTGGTTTCTGCGTAGTGTTGTCTAGGGGCTAGGCACAAAATCTGCCAGGCTTGAAGTATGATTACTACAAATCGACCAGGATATCTGCCCCTCTAATTAACACAGGTACCTAACTAAAGGAACAAATAATTAAGAACCAGATTAATGGTGTGCAAGGGTGAATGCAGGAAGGATGAACGTGGTCAGGGAAGCATTTCTTTCCCTGCCCACCTGCAGTGCACAGGGAGAAAAGATGGAGCTCTGACCCCAACACGGTGGTGGGGAGTGGTGGGCTGGGCTCAGAGCACAGCCTCCTGCTGTCCAGGCTGTTCTGTGCTTTGTGGCAATGTCATTAGGAAGCTGTAACAAGGAGTCTGCTCTTGGTTTATGCTTAGTGCCTCCTCCAGCTGTGGTAGGTAGGAGGAGCGGGGCCAGGGCCAACACATTTCTTCCAGAGCAGTTACAGGCTAAGATAAACTCTGATGATGGAAGTAATGACTTCCCCTTTTTATTCTTGTCCTTCCATTCTTAGGTCCTCGTCGTTGACCTTGTAAATAACCGGTTTCTGAGACAGGTGAGCAGAGCTATTTCGTATCCTTCATTTTCCGTCCCATTCATTCTTCCACCACACCTCACCTCCATCTGTGTTTGCTGACCCGCCTGCCTGGCTGAATCACTTACCAGCCACACAAACTGAGGTGGGATTTGTGGCTGGCAGCGTTACAGGGGTTGCCGTGTACGTACATAATATTGGGGTCCCACACTGCAGCTGTTGAGGACTGAATCATCGTGTATTATCTCTCTCTCTGCTTTTTTTTGTTTTAAAGAGGGGAAATGCTGGCATTGAGCACTGTGGCATCCTTAAGTGGCATCCTGTGAAGCTGAGGGCAGAGCTGGAAAGCCTCAGCTCGGGGCTGGGGAGAAGCACAGGCTCTTCCAGCCTGTGTCTGTCAGTCCATTTCCTGTTGCATACCCTGCCCTGAGGTGGGGAAGGGAACCTTGATGATTTCATAAAATCCTCTCTGTTCAAGGGGCTTGTGTTTACTCACCCCGGCCCTTGCACTGGGTGGGTCACAAGTGGGAAGCCAGTACGCGGGACCCTGTATGTTGCTCTGCAGATGAGGTTGCCGGCTGATTTTTACTTCCCTTTGTTGTGGAAAGGAGCGGGATGTTGAAGGGAAGAGGATAGATGAGCGAACACACTCCTGGCCCGGGAAGCTGGTTTTGTCCCAGAGCTCTTTGGCAGATGGCTGAGCAGTGCTGCTGCCGTGCCTCAGGGTCCAGGGGAAAGATGGGGCGAGGGCACCTCCTGATGCTGGCAGCAGCGTGTGGGTGGAGGCCACTCCTGCAGCGCAGTGCTCGTTTTCCAGCTGCCGCGACGTGCTTTACCTTGCACCCCTCTTTGGAGGTTTAAGCTAAATCACGCTGTCTCAGCTAGGGCTGGTAGGAGCTCACACACAGTCACCAGCAGTTCCTTGGTCTATGGGAACTTGTTACACGTCCATGATGCAACCGGTGCCTCAGCAGAGCTGAGCAGGCGGTTGTGCTCACCTGGCTGCAGGCCAGCATCGTTCAGGTACGTCCCTGTTGTGGTGGTGTCGGTGCTCACAGGCAGGTGCTGGGGACACGGGTGAGCACTGCCCGGTAGCCTCTCAGATCGGACACCTGAAATTCTTGCAGAATAGGAGAATGTTTGGGATAAGACACCCACTTTCCTTTTTCTCTCGTGCTTCTTGGTAGTCCTGCACTGGGAGGTGTTGGGAACGTGCCAAATGTATCAGAGTTCTCTCTCTTCCTCTCCTCATGGTTCATTTTTAGTGCTCCCCCTGCCGTGCTGGGGATGGGATGGGAGCTGGTGAGGAGAAGGGCAGAGACGGGCCCGTGTCCCAGCCCTGGGCCCTGAGGAGGTGGCTCTGTTTTGCAGATGGAAGATGAGGACTCCATCCTGCCCCGCAAGCTGCAGGCTGCCCTAGAGCACATTTTGGAGCAGAGGAACGAGCTGGCAAGCGACAAAGAGGAGGGCTATGTCAATGGCAAACAGGGTAAAGCACGATGCCTTTCAGCTTAAACCCACGTCTCTTCCTGCCCTTTTTTCTCTTCTTGCTTCTTAGGGGAGAACTAGGCTTGTATTGAATTTAACATCACAGAAATTGGAGGTAGGTCATGATTTGGGTTGAATCTTCGTTAAATATTCCATTGCACTGGGTCAGTTGTCTTTGTGTGATGAGAAACAGTACTTATCCCTTCCCAGCTCTGTCTGTCCTTCCCTTACAGTGCCAGGGAACACCTGTACTCCTTTCAGACGGTGGTCCCACAGGCCTCCCTCTGCTGCTGACCGTGCCAGTGATGCAGGCTCCTCTGGGGGATGGTTCTCTTGCAGAGCAGCAGTCTAGAAGGCAGCAGTGTGGCTCACAGGCAACTGGGCTGGGTGGGACAGCTCTTTGAGGGACAGTATAGGCATCTCCTTGTCGCAGGGGAGTCAAGAAAAAGCTTGATGGCTTTCAAAGTAGTAGCAGCCCAGTCTTCTTCCCTGGCAAGCACTTCCTAGGTTGCTGTCTCTCTTAAGCAGCTTTTTCTGCTCAGGCTGGCTCTGAAAAAAGCCAGAGAGTTTGTACCCAGGGCTTTTCCTAGCACATCCTTACAGCACTGTCCTCACCGCTGCCTCTTTTTCTCCTTAGAGACCAGCCCTTTGAATGAGGTGGTGTCCGAGGCCTTTGTCCGTTTCTTTGTGGAGATCGTGGGCCACTACTCCCTCTTCCTGACCCCCACCGAGCGAGAGGAGCGGACCCTGCAGCGCGAGGCTTTCCGCAAGTCCGTCTCCTCCAAGAGCCTCCGACGCTTCCTGGAGGTCTTCATGGAGACGCAGATGTTCGGGGGCTTCATTCAGGAGCGGGAGCTGCGGAAGCAGGGGGTCAGAGGTGAGGGGCTCTGCCTGGGTTCTGCAGTCATGGAAGCTCTGCTGTTGCTCCTGTGAGAACTAGGAGATGCTCACCAGCCACCAGCTCCATCCACCGTGGCTGGAGGCTGCAGTGTCTGTGCAGGGATGCCAGGAAGGACGTGGTAGGGCAGCGCTAGCACAGGCTGATGGTTTCATCTGACACCCGTGTGTGGCCTTCAAGAAGTCACTTGGAGATTTTTTTGTCTCTGTTTCCTTATCTCCCCAAAGGGGTGCATCGCCTTGCAGGAACGTGGTGAGACATAGTGCGTGTGATCTGGTAGCTTCTCATTGAGGTTGGGGTTACAGGCACACTTCACTGCTGAAGTAAGGGACGTAAGCAGTGTCCCCCATGTGTGTGTCTCTTCATTCCTTGCTGAATTCCCATCAGGACTGTCACAGTACACTGCTGGAATGATATTTATGCTTGCAGTCCCTCACACCCCTTTCCTGTGTCTAGAGGAAGAACTGTCTGGACTGGTCATGGCTGTTTTGACTTGTAGGAAATATGGATGCTCGTGTCCTTCCCAGAGCTGCTTGTGTTGTTTCATTCCCATTATCCCGCAGTCCCAAGGGCTTTGCTGGCACCTGAAATTTCTCATCCTCACTGCTCCTCGGTGCTGGCTTAGCAGTTTCCTCCCAAGCACTAGTGAGCAGTGGACACTTGAATAGGTGGCTTAGTAAAAGAGGTTTTGCAGCGTGGTAAATCCCATGATAATCTCACTTTCTGGACTTAGCTGTGTTCATAGTAGAATGAACGGAGGTTTTGTCTCTCCCTGTGCGAGGTACAAAAGCTCAGTCAGCCTTGCAGTGGGGAGGGAGCCGAGCTCCTGTCCCAAATTCAGGCTCAGCCGGTGGATGAGGTGGCGTGAGTTGTTCCCTTTTGTGCGCAACAGTTTATTAGTAAGCTGGGACATTGTGCTTACAGATGAGCATTCTTTTATTTATAGGGAAGCAAAATAGGTATTGTTGACTTCTTTCTTTCTGCAGGTCTGTTTGAGGTACGGGCTCAAGAGTACCTGGAAACACTTCCCAGTGGGGAGCAGAGTGGCGTCAATAGGTTCCTGAAAGGCCTAGGTAAGGAACCAGCAATACTCTTCACTTCTCAGGAGGTTTGGGCTTCTTGTTGCCTTCAGGTTTGGCAGCAGAGTGGTTGCTGAAGGGTGGCTGGACTCTGCTAGTGGCTGTGTGTGGCTTCTTGCAGAGCAGTGCTCTGAGCCTCGAGTCATCAGTGCCTGGCCATGTGTCCCTGCTCTGGCACGCTGCTGCCTCTGCCCTCCAATCTGCCACTTGTCTGAAGGATGGTGGGGAACCAGAGCTTGGGCCATGAGCTGTGTTTGTGTCTTCCAAAGGGAGCAGGTACTTGTGAGAAGGCAATGGAGCAACCAGTGGCTCAGAGGCGGTGAAGGCAGTTCCTGCTGGGAGGGGTGACACAGTCTCTGTGCCTTCACGTTTGCCCTTAGGGATCAGCAGTGGGAATTTCCCAGGAGTATCCTAAGCTTGAATTCATTTTCCACTGTAAGTGGGGCTAGAGGAGAGCTCCAGACTGAGGTCGGAAGTCCTTGACAAGCCATTGGACATCATGGCTAAGGGAGTTTGATCTTCTGCTCGTGTCGCATCCCTGGCCCTCTTGTCTTGTGTTGGCCATTTAAGAGCAGCCGTATCTGTGGGGCTGGTGCGCTCTGGCCAAGTGAGCTACTATTAGTAATGCGTTCACCTTCCAGAACCACTGGGCAAATGGGCTCTGGAGAGTGTTCCCTGGGGGTCTGCAGGGTTCCGGTCTGCAGCGTTGCTCCCAGGGGGTCAATTCTCTGCATAGCGGTGAGGAACGATGCTTGTTTTGCCTGTCACTGCAGGGAGTCCATTTTCCTTTCTCTGTCTCTCCAGGTAGCAAAATGAAATTCCTCCATAAAAAGTAAGAGTGAAGCGCATCCTCGTTCCACAAAAGAGAATGGCTTTACCATTTAACAGCAATAAATCAGACTATTATCAACCATTCCCATTCAGCCTGCTTCCAGGAGCCAACAGCCTTGGGCGAGCTGACCACGGCCGGACGTGCTTGCGCAGACATGTGGTGCCGCAGGAGGATTTGATGGCTGCGAGGCTGCCGGGACAGGTTTCTGGATATCTACAGTACCATGCACTGGACCAAGCACTCTCTGAACTCTGCACTAGCACGTTGCAGGCATCCCAGTGGATCTCTTAGCTAGTCAATTCTTTGTTTTGTTGTATTTTCCTATTTATATTGGGGTTAGAACAATTATTAACCGATGGCTCTTGCCCTGCCTCCTCTCTGCCTGGTGCTGCAGGAGACCAAAGCCGGACTCCCATGGGACTGAGCAGGCAATGCTCAGGCACAGAGGAGGGGAGGAACAGAGATGTATGGAACAGATCTCTGCAAAGTGAGGACGCTGAGGACTGCAGGGATGGCGTGGACTGCCCAGGAGGAGCTTCCAAGCAAGGGAGAAGGGTGAGGGGGAACCACTAAACCTACTGAGGACTTGATGGGCCAGCCAGCAACCCAGGTGGCTGTGCCGAGGGGTCTTGGCACGAGGAGAGGCCTTTCCTTACGCGGTGTAATTAAAAGCCAGTGGTGTAAAAGGCATGTGGACCCTTGGTGTTTTGGAGAGGGGAGAGAGCTGTGTCTGCCCACCAGCCTGCCTGTTGCTGAGCACGAGCTGGAGAGGACATCTAGCAGCCAAGTCCTCGGTTTGGCTAAGCCCTCAGCTTCCCCGTGAGCCTCTCAGACCGGGTGGCCTCGTTCCCTTGCCCGGCTGCTTGCAGGGGGAGCCCAAAGCGGAGCTCACCTGGGGGGTCTCACCTGGGAGACCCAGTTACCAAAGGTCAGACGGGCTCTCCTTTCCCATCTGGGGTGCTGCTGCTGGGGAGTGTGGTAGGAAGCAAGCAAGGGTAGAGTATCTGCTGCTGCCTTCTGTGCTTCTGGCTGGGGAGGAGGTAGGAGCTGCCATTGACCCCCTCCTGCTCGCCTCTCCACTGTTTTGTGAGGGGGTGTCTGGACAGGTATGTGTAGGTTGAGGGTGGGGATGAGGGCTCTTTTCCAGCTGGTGCAAAAGCTGTTTCCCTTGCACTGCTTGTGAGGGTGCAGTCAAGAGCAGCTGGAGCATCCCTGGGGAGGAAGCCAGAGGGCAGCTCTGCTACAGCCTGAAGGGAAACCTCTTCTCCAGCTGTCGGGGGGCTGCAGGGTGAGAGCTGCGTGTGAGTACCTTTGCTGTGGGCAGCTGTGCTACACAGGGCTGCCAGAGGTTTTGAAAATGGTCCGGGTGCCCCTGTGGACTTTCCCAGGCAGGAGGGCCTTGTTTACCAGCAGTGGGGTTCAGAGGAGCTCACCTGCACTCAGCCACAGAGAGCGAGCTGTGGGTCCAGCGCTGCTCTGTGAATCTTTCAAAGCCTGTGTTTCCTGCAGTGGCAGCCTCTTCCTTTGCTGGGTTTAAGGACAGAAGGAGCAGGTTGTGACGGGCGGTGGCAGGAGCAGGCAGCTGGGTGGGTGGAGAGGTGGAGGGGTCAGTGCTTGGAGAGAGAAATGGTGCTTTGCTGGTTCCCAGCGTAATGGGGCTTGTTATGTCTGTGACGTGCCACTATCTGGGGACCAGGTAAGCTGGGCAGCCTGCCCCAGGTGGCCCTGCTTGAACAGAGCAGGTTGGCCCAGATGACCTCCAGAGGTCACTGCCCTCTGGGATTCTGTGGTGAGCACCATAAATGCTGGACAGCAGAAGGGCCAGGCCAGGCCAGGCAGGGACCAGGAAGGCAGCACCTGCAACTCTGTGCTCCCCAAATCACCTGTGGGGACAGCTGAAGCAGTGATGGAGGGGGCTGGAGAAGCCAGCAGCATTTATCCCCCCACCCAGGGTTGAGGTCCCACAGGGGTGGCCAGGAGGGAGGTGTTGGGAGCTGCCCCCACATGCGCTGAGTGAAAATCAGCGCTACTTGGAGTCTAGTGTGTCCCGGGAGGTGGTGGTGACCCACCAGAGGTAACTGCGGTGGAGATCGAAGTGACTCAAATGCTGTGGTTTGGTTCTCTTTTTAAAAGGTGTTTTTATTGGTAGCAAAACAGGGGTTTGCAAAGCTGGGAGGCACCCACACATGCAAAGGCAGCCAGGATGCCTGAAGAGCTTTGGAGGGGTGCTGAGTGAAGCTCATTGTGGCTCAGCTCAGGCCTCCAGAAGCAGATGTCCTACGTGGTCTCCCATCACCAAGCCTGTGCTTGGTGGCTTGGCATTCCCCTTCCCAAGTGACATTTTCAACAGCATGAGACTTCACCTTTCTCATGGGAGCCGCAGTAAGGAGCTGGGCGGGCTTCCCGACGTGCCCGATGCTCACAGGCTCCTTAGCTCAGCTTGGGCTCATGGATGAGTGTGCCGAGATACTGGCAGCTTTTCCTGCAACATCTTAATAGCTCAAATTAAAACAGGTTGTGAAATAGCCCCGTTTGTCTCATTTGGGGGCTCCAAGTGAGCTCTGCCAGCACAGGGCTCTGTGGCCACTCACTGCTTGTGTTGGCAGCTCTCAGGAAAGTGGGACTCAAACCTACGCAGTGTACAAAATCCAAGGAGAGGGGGTGTTAAAAAGCAGCAGTATGAGAGGTGCAGTGAAAGAAACGTTTACAGCTGTCTTATTAAGGATTTTAAACGAAACTTGGACAGAGAGCATTAGTCTCCAGCTGCCAGACAGCCTCTCCAGCTTCATATTGAGCCGTGCTTCCCCAGGATGAACAGGACCCCGTGTCCCTCAGGCCTCTGGATGCTTTGGAGGAATCTTCCTGCAAAGAAAAGTCCCAATACTGGTTGTGCTGGGTCTGAGCAGGGCTCCACGTGTCCTCCCGTGGAGGCTGCTAACAACAGGTGCCCAGAGAAGACTGTGAACAGAGCACATAATACTCTGTACACTCTCTATACTGTAGCCATACACACACTATATATACTATGTATGCCCAAGACATTATACTCGCCTACTGTACGTCCCACAACCAAGGGTTTCCCTCACCAGAGCTGAGGTCTGTGTGTTTAGTAGCCTTGGATGAGTTTCTCCTGCATGACTGCGTGCATGTGCCTGTAGACAAGCTTGCTAAGGCAAGAGGCCGGTCTGCGGGCAGTACAGGTTTACCGAGGGCTGCTGGAGAACCAGGACACTTGCTCTGCGCAGTTAAATGTTAAAAGCCACGAGCTCTGCTCCCTGCCAGTCCCTGGTTAGTTAAGTGGCTCTGCAGGGCCCGCGATGCCCAGGGGGGGCTGCCCTTACTGACTCCCAGCCCGCCAGCTAAACCCTGAGCCCTGTTTTCCTCCTTGGCTTCCCCACACAGGCTGTTGGTGTCTTGTGAGGGCTCGGGCACTGGGCAAATCCCAGCCCATACGGAAACTTATGGGAATGTCCCTTTCATCATACAGTTGTCTGTTGGTCACTGGCAGGGGTCAGTGCCGGCAGGACAGGCAGTCTGTCCCCTGTGCAGCTGAGTTTAGGGGACAAGGCGCTGCCCTGCACAGACTAGGTCTGATCTGGGTTTGGAGGGGCGTAGCCCAAGGGCTGTGCTTGCAGGTTGCTACCTGTGGGGGGGGTCCCTGTGCCAGGGGGGTGCAGCTTACCTGTCTGCCTGGAGACGGCTTTCAGGTGGCAGGTGCCGGCAGGCAGCTTGCAGGTGTAGAGCCCCAGGCAGCCGCTGCAGTCAGAAGGCTTCTGGCAGGGCCGGGACTGGATGCCGGGGCAGGAGTGCTGCAGGGGGAGGGAGAGAGGTGGCTGCGGTGTCCGTGTCCAGCCCTGACCTGGGACCCCCTCCCATATCGTTGCTCTGTGCTCACACTGCTGAGAGCCCCAGCCCCACGAGCCTGTGCTGTGTTCAAAGAGATCTTTTCTGCCTGGGAGAAGCCTCTTGTGAAGTGAGAAGGTTTCCTTTTGTGTCCTGTGTGCCCCACAGCTGGTCAGTCATTTTGGGCCAATGTGAGCTGCTCAGCCCTGGGACTGTGCTTGCTGGGGGCTGTCAGCCCCGGCACGCTCGAGCTGAGAGTGGTGCGATGCCTTGGTGGTGAGATGGGCTCAAAAGAGCCTCTTCATAGAATCATAGAATCATACAGCATCCTGAGTTGGAAGGGACCCACAAGGATCATTGAGTCCAACTCCTGTCCCTGCACAGGACAACCCCACAGTTCACACCATGTGTCTGAGGGCTTGTCCAGTCTCTTCTTGAACACTGTCAGGTTTGGGGCCGTGACACCTCCCTGGGGAGCCTGTTCCAGTGTCCAGCACCCTCTGGGTGAAGAACCT
The DNA here is from genome assembly GCA_013399365.1 of Pampusana beccarii. Lineage (NCBI taxonomy): Eukaryota > Metazoa > Chordata > Aves > Columbiformes > Columbidae > Pampusana > Pampusana beccarii. The sequence goes on from VWYH01009266.1 coordinate 535,654, forward strand.
TTTCCTAATGTACAACCTAAACCTCCCCCAGCACATCTTCCTGACATTCCCTTGGGCCCTAGGCTGGAGAAGCTCTCATTAGAAAGCAAAGCCAAGTTGCAGAAGATTATATGATGTACTGGGATGAGCATTTGCTGCTGGATGTTTAGTTTCCACTTGGAAAGGTAAAATAATGCAGTAAAACCTGCAGTAGAAGGACAAGCTGCTCACCAGGCTATAGAGCAAGAGCTCCGTGCAAGGAGCTGGGGAAGTCGGGGCTGGAGGATGCCGTTTCAGGGGCAGCTCGTTACTGCTTTTGGCAGAAAGCACACTAAGTGGCTGCCCATGCAGCACAGCTGGGTGCTCCCAGCCCACCTCCTGGGCACAGCATTTTGGGACACACACCCAGACCTGCGCCCACCTCCTGACCTGCTCACCACTCACGTGTGTGGCTGTCAGCTCCACTCTAAGCCTCACGAGGTACGAGATGGGGTTTTAGGGTTGTCACTACCCACCACCCTTTGCACCACAAGCCAAACAGCGCTGTAAGGCCATGTTGTGGCTGGCACATTCACACTCGGCTCATGCGAAATGGTCAAAAAGTGGCTTTTACACCCAAGGTTTGCTGGGACACAGCAGGCTCAGCAGCTGCTCCTGCTGCCCTCAGTCCTATCTGCTTTTTACGTCCCCACGGTGCCACCAGGACTGCTGGCCAGCGAGGCTCTGCGTGGGGGTGTTGGGGCTCACGTGTGCATGGGGGACCTGGTTTTGAAGCTGGGGAGCTGGCTGAGCTGCTCAGGCAAATGCCACCAGTGTGAGGGGAGACAGCAGCAGCCCATGGGTCACAGTGTAGGTGCAGTAACCCTCTGCCTGGAGGGGAGCTGCCGCTCCAGGCCTGTTCTCCCAAAATCCTAGCCTTGGCTGCCTGGCGTGGCTGCACAGCCAAACTGCAAACGTTTGGGTGATAAAAGTGCTGGGATCTCCAGTCCCGGCGCTGTGCCGGGAGGATGCCCTCCTTCCCAGCACCGCAGTGCAGTGCTGAGTTTTGGGGCTGTCCTGCCTGGCTTGGGTGTCTCTGTCCTGCACAGAGCTGCCAGAGCCACTGCTAGCACCCTCTTATAACAAACTCTGGGGGCCAGTGAATCCCACCCACCCTGGAGGCACCTGCAGATCTGAGAAGTGGAGAGAAGGGCCCATTTCTTCGGTTCCATCCTCTTCGTTAGGGGCTGCTAACACCGCAAAGCGCAGCCCCCCCATGCCCTACAGACAGGTCAAAGGGGCTTACAGAGCTGCCTAACGCTGGGGTCAGGAGCAGGGGGCCAGCACCTCCCCTCACTCCCCACCGCCCTGCAAGCCCCCCCCGCCCCATTCAAACCCTCCTCCTCCTCGCTGGCCAAGAACGGCCATGCTTACCGTGTCCCCGTTGAACTTCCCATAGCCCTTCCGGAGGTGGCTCAGCCCCGGGCTCCTGCTGCGGGAAGGCTGCGTCGGGACCCTCTGGCGCTTCCTGGGCAGGTCCTGATCACCACTGCCCCGAGCGGGCTTGGTCATGGCCTTGCTGGGGGACCTGGAGCTGGGGGAGACCTCTTCTGTCACCTCCCATGCACCGGCCAGGGGACGGCTGCCATCCGAGCCCTGCCGAGGCAGGTTGTCCCCTCCGTCTGCAGGTGGCCAAGGGTCTTCTCCAGGAGCCCCAGCTCTCAGCTGCCTCTCCAGCTCTCTGGCCCAGCCCTGCAGTGTTTCAGATGGTGCTGGGGCTGAGCAGAGCAACACCAGGAGAAGCACAGTGACCGTCAGTGCCTGGACTTCCATCCTCAGGGCCTGGCTTCGCTTGGGGTCCTCCTGCCCAGAAGATGCTGTTGGAGGCAGGAGCAGAGGTGGAAGCTGCCTCTCTTCCCTGCCGCTGGATCCAGCCTAAGTCATTTTTATAGCACGGGGACCTACCCTGGGGGCACAGCCCTTTTCCCCCGCCCCTGCCGTGTCCCACCTCCCTGCTTGCAAGCGAACCCAGCTGCTCACCTGGGCCCTGTCCCCTCCCTCGCACTCCCAGGCGCCCCAGCACCCCTGCCACAGCCACCCTGTCCTTGCTGCGTGATGGGTGCACACGGTCTCTTCCAACTGGGTGCACAGTGTGCTTGAGCTAAACCGCGCTTGCAAGCAGGGCTTTTGTGAAGGGGAGGCTGTCAGTAAATGTTTGTGTGAGGGAGAGGGGATATGTCTGATCAAAACGGGTCCCTTCAGGCTCTGAAAAGGCAGCTGTTATATTTTCGCTGTGGTTTCTCGGGTAGGTAATGCTGATGTGATAAAGCTTTGTCAGCTCTCCTGCCCACCCCTCCCACCTTCTCAGCTCCTCACCCAGCGTCAGCCAAATCTGATGGAAAGGCGGCAGGCTCAGGGGGAAGGAGTTGCTACGAGCCTGGTGAAAGTGGTCTGAGTAGAGGGAAGACACCCAATTAATGCTTCCACCCGTTGCAGTGGGAGCTCACTCCTCATTAAACAGCAGAGCCCACCCCGGAGAGCTGTGTTAGAGCTGCCCCGAACAAGCTTTGGTTGGCTTTTATGCCTTGTCAGACACCCGTGATCTGCTCCTCAGTCGAGGGTACTCACTGGTGGGTGCCGTCTACATAAAACAAAGGGTGAGTCCATACTCCAGGCTTACTATCCATCAGGTTCAAAAACCAGCCAGCACCAAGACCCATCTCCGCTGGAAATCAGTTTTAATGTGTTTCAGCGTTCACTGAGCGGTTGGCTGAGTACCCACGGTGGCCGCAGTGGCAACCCCTGCATGTCACACTCTGGGAGAGAGGAGGTGACTTTTCCTCCCTGCTTCTATGGGAGATGCCTTTGCTCTGCAATATTTGGCATCTCTCGTGGATGGGGAAGGGCCAGAACCCTCCACCACGTCACGACCTCCCCGTCAGCACCCTCTCGGCCAAAAGCCTGTAGTCACAGTCCTGAGCACCAGGACTTCTCAGCCCCACTCACCAGCAGGGAGGGTCACCCCCAGAGCCTTTTTCCACTGAGCCCTGGCTCCTCACCCACCAAAAGGCAACACGTGCACATGCACGGGGCTGGGGTAGAGGTGCTTTTTGTTTAGTGTCATTCTGCGTGCCTGCTGAGGAGTGGCTGGCAGCACTGGCTTGAGGCACGGCATTTGGGTAGGAACAGAGAGCAGATTTCTACACATATGCTGGTGTTATTTTCTGTACAGTCAGCAAAAGTGTCCTAGCAAAACACAGGTGTTTTCGTGCACAGTTGTTGTAACAGTTCATTGGGACATCGCAGCTGGTGTGAGGCTGTAAGGGCGAGAGATGCTGTTTCACAGACGCTGTACCTGAAGCCTGTGCTGGACCCTCTGCCTCCTGTCCTCCCCCAGCCATCATTCTGGCATTTGTAATTGCACGCGGGGTGTTCCCTGCGGACCAGGTGTGAGATCACATGGTCACCGGCCTTCTCACCTCTGATGTGGGAATGGCTCAGCAGCCTTGAGCCAGCGAGCATCCCTGTGAGACCCTCACAGAGAGCCATCGCCACCTGCCCACTGCCAGCTCTTCTTACTCACCTGTCAGCCACCAGTGGTCCTGCGTGACACCAAAAAGACAGAGGCAGAGGTGGTGTCTTCCCACCCTCGAGTTCGGTTGCTCAGAGGGCGGAAGGCACCTAGAAGGGGTATCTCTGGAAGGTAAGTTACACGACAGAAGAGTGAGAAGCTGATTTCCACAGCCAAGCTGGCTACATTAGCTAATTGTCAAAAGGCTGTGAAACAGACTTAGTCTGTATAAAACTGATCTAAGTGTAGACATCCTCGCTAATAAAGCTGCTAGTGGAGCTGAAGGTAGAGGGATAACTGCGCAGCTTTCGCCTGGACAGGGTGAAGGAAGCTCCGCTTGGTTCCTGCCTCTGCTGGGGACTCACTGTGAACTTGGCAGTCATTTGAGCTGTGCAGCTTGAGTGTCCACCTGTAAACAACGGCTGTGCTTCCCCTCCTCAGAATCACAGGATGGTTAGGGTTGGAAGTGACCTCTGGAGATCATCTAGTCCAATCCTCCTTGGAAACAAAATCCTTAGCCTGAGATTCAGTAACGGTATCACGACATTTCTTATTCCAGAGAGAAGGGAAGGTGTGACTGAACAATTTGGTCCCAGCACACAATGCTCCCCACCAGCTGCCCACGTGTGGGATGTTTTCTCTGTGAAGTACCCAGTGTTTTGCCAGGTGGCCAGAAATGAAGGCCTGGAGAGAAGGGGCTTGTTCCAACGCTCTGAGGTGTGCATGTGGGTGAGTGGGGTGTTTGCTCTTTACACTCTGGGCTGAGGAGGAAGAAGGAAGAGCCACGTTCAGATGGATGTATGCAAAACAAGGCGCAGACATCTTTAAAAGGCCACCAGCTACCCCCTGGTTACCCCTCTTTGATCAGTCTTGCCTGCTTTCTTCATGGACATTGGACTTCAGAGCAAGAAAGTGCAGCGTTTGCTGGCTGGCTTGGGAAGGCTGATGAGGTTGTCCCACAGTGTTATGTGCCTGCCAGCTGCACCTTGCCACAGGTTGTGGTCCGTGGGACCTCTTGGATAGAAAGTAGGGGTGAGCAACATGAGAGGCTGTTGCTGCTGGGCCCACCTGAAGAGACATGGTCCTAAAGATCTGGGAGCTGGCGACAGAGGAGCTACCATGATAAATGGACAACAGTGACACAAGGTGGAAGAAGGGAGGGGAAGGGAAGGGAAGGGAAGGGAAGGGAAGGGAAGGGAAGGGAAGGGAAGGGAAGGGAAGGGAAGGGAAGGAAAGGGAAGGGAAGGGAAGAGAGAAGGGAAGAGGGAAAAG
>VWYH01009266.1:540542-656681 GCA_013399365.1 Pampusana beccarii
GGGAAGGGAAGGGAAGGGAAGGGAAGGGAAGGGAAGGGAAGGGAAGGGAAGGGAAGGGAAGGGAAGGGAAAATCCCCTCAACAGAAAATCTAGAAGGACTGGAGGGTCAGGGAAGGAGAAGGTCTGAAAGACCAGAAACTAACTTTTCTTTTCAAAGAAGAAGTTCCCTGGACTGCGGTCTGAGGGTTTACTGAAGACCAAAACAGATGAGCGTTCTCCTTAGAGGAGGAGGTAAGATAAACTATCAACAGGCAATAGACAGAAGAAGCAAGCTGTGGTTGCTGTAACCCATAAAACAAAAAAAAAAAAAAAAGGGAGAGGAAAGAGAGGAAACAACAGTAGACAATACATAAGGGTGAACAGTGCAATACAAGTTGTCACCAAACGCATTCCATTGACATGTCACCACCCGAAAGGTAACATTCACCAAAAGCCTAAGTCCTCTGTTGAGTAGCCAGCTTTTGAGCTTGAAGCTCAAAACACAGCCCAGTTCCTGGAGATGGCAATACTGGAAGTGTGAGGATGTGATGGATGAGAAAGCCACGGTGCCCTAGTCCATCTTCCATACCTGCACCTCTGGCCAGCTCCTGCTCTTGACTTGTTCCTGGTTGACACTGAAAGTGCTGATTTCTGGGGAAATGGGCTCGTAGGAACGGAGAGACAAGCTTGCAGCAAGCAGACCCATCCGGACACAGGTATCTGTGTCATGTTGAGCAAGCATTCCTGCAAGGATTCCTGCCATTAAGCTGTGGAGAGAAAGAATGGCAGTTTTGAACACTGGGGAACAGCTTTGACCTCGAGGACATGGCCATTTGTTTGTAAGATAATTCATTTGGACCCAAACCAACACTAACAGAAGCAGAATATGTCACACAGGATGAATGAGGTTATAATGAGAAGTTTTGCTTTTCTTTTTTTTGCTTGTTTTATTTATTTTTAACATTGGAGGAACAAATAGTGCTATTTATTTGCATTTTACTTGTCTTCTGGGAATTTGACATAGTTTCCCAGTCCACGACATTTTCTTTTTTCCTCAGTTTTCCAGGTGAGGCAGGAGAAAAGAAAGGAGTCTAAAATGAAAAGAATTTATTTTTTCCCTTGCTCTCTAGTTATGTTGTCACTTATCTCCTCCTTGTTGGTGCCTCGTTACACTCTGCTTTCACCCATTGGGAAGGGGTGGATAGGATGAGAGGTGAAGTTTCCACACGTATGTGAGGGTGGCAACAAACACAGCTGGAAGAAGAAATCCAAAGCTGAAATGAGATTTTTGAGGCAGATTTTTGTAAACTTTAGCTGTGGTTTTCCACATTGAGATTCCTTAGTAAAAATTACGTTGTGTGCCTGGAATGACAGCAGTCACTCACAGGTCCTCACGAGGCACCGAGGAGGCCACTGGGAGAAGGGGATGACTTTGCCATCTACCTGGCTTGAGAGGGAAGGCTCTGTTGAGGCACGGATAAGTGCTGGGTGGTGTTTGTGACTGATGGGGAGCAACTAGTGTTTATTCGTAGCTACATACAGTAGCGATGCTAGGAAAGACGAAGGAGAAGTGAGAGGGAGAAGATAATGACGTTTGAGAGAAGGAAGCAAAGACAAGAAAATGTGATGGCAGGGAGGGAGGATTAATGAGTAAATCTATGAGGAAGGGAAAAAGATTGGTTTTTTGTTTTGATTTGTTTTTTTTCTTTTTGCACTCTGACTAATTACCTCAACACATTTTTATCCATAACAAAGGCACACAAGATTATGGTTTCCATAAACCATTCAATCTCTCAACAGCTCCAGAAGCCCAGAGTAAATATTTGGGGCAGCATCCCCTAGCGATGCTGTGTGAGGGCGTGTGGTGTTGTGTTGCCACGGCAGCCGGCCGCCCGGAGCAAAGAGCCGCTGCTCCCCGCACACACGCACGGCTCCTGGAGCAGCATCTCTGGAGATGCAGGAGAGCTGCAGGGGCGAAGCGAGGTGCCCCGAGCAGCGTTTCTGGGTGCGCAGCATCCCCTGATCAGTGCTTCAGAAGTCTGGGGGTTCACAGGGGCTGAGCCATGAACGTGTTACAGCCCCAGGTTGTACCCTGCTGCACAGTCCCTTGAAAGTGCCACCAGGCTGGGTTTGGGTGACTTTACCAGTTCATGTGCTGCAGCGATGGCATGTGTATCGACGTAGTGTCCCAGCATTTCCAGCCTGGTTTGGCACTCGTTCTATAGAACAGGGATTTCTGCAGCTCAGTGGAGCAGCCAGGGTCACCAGGAAGGACATCCCTGTGTGGACAAGGGGACTGCGAAAATTCCCGCATGGACCTGGGTACTGTGGGGAATGGGATTTCCAGACCAATGTTACTTCAGGAATGGGAGCAGCAGTGGGTCCCTAGCTTTCAGAGAGCTTTGGAAGGAAAAACAAACTTCAGGTACTCCTGTGTAACTCAGTGGAGGTGTTCAGCAGTGATGCAGTTTATCTATCCTTTCATTTTCTCTTAAATTAAGCTTTTGAAAAGGGAAAGGAAACCCTACAGATGATGTTTAGTTCACATTAGCCTCTAGAAAAAGTTTTCCTGTGGTAAGGGGGAGTTGTACAGAGCAGATGGTGCAGAGAAGAGGCTGTGTCCCTGGAGGGGCTGGCAGAGATTGACTACATATGCTAGAATTAGTAGAGCAAAGCTGAGCTTTCCTTAGGACAGGCTGACCCTGCGAGGCTCCTGCCAGCCCTCATTCCTCTACTGTTACACTTACAGCTCCAAACAACGCTCTGGTCTTATTTGGAGAAGACCAGCTTGCAGTTGCAGCCGACTCATCTCAGAGATGATCTGGGACACAAGGAGTGTGTCCTGGTGTCAGGTGGGTTAACTAGCTTGGCAAGGAGTTATTGATCGATACTAACTCAAATACTGAGGATGCTTCAGGTTTCAAAAAATACTTTTCATTCTACCCACTCATAAAAGAAAGAAGAAGTGTTGCTATGTTGAGTTCTTGGTAGGTAAGAGTAGAAAAATAAAAGGAAATATCTGTCACATACAGCCCAAGGCAATGAAAGGGTAGAATCAATTATTGTTCTATACAAAGCCAGAAAGAAAAGAACCTGACTACGAGATATAGTTTGACAAGTTAACAAGGAGTGTACTAAAGTATTACTCTGACAGACTGAGAATTGATCAGTGGGACTTGGAATAATACCTGTCATTTCCTACTCCTATGTACAGCATTGTGTGAACAGCTAGGCGAATTATACAGCAGACTCTTTTGAAGCATGAGCTTCAAAACTTTTGAGGCAGATTTTTGCCAGAGGCAAAGGCAGAACCTGACGAAATGCTTTTATAGGGCACTTTTAGCTGCTGAGTGGCAGTCCCGCTTACATTGGAGAAGCGTGGAAGTAAAGTAAGTGGTTAGTAAGACAGCTTTCACGTAAGGTGGTTTACTTTGCTTTTAGCAGCTCAGCACGGGCTAGTCCAGTATGACTAGATTGCCATGAAAGGCTTTGATCTTAAAGAAAAGCAAAACTAATAAGAGCAAGACTGGCCTCCAAGATGCTTAGGGGAACAACTTTAGGAAGGCTTGCAAGGAATCACAGTAACCAGTCCTATTGCGTCCTTAGTGTCTGTTCCTCAAGCAGCAGAATGTCATTCGCCGCAAAATTTCAAAGAAATCTGATTATGGCCCTTCCACACTCAGCTGTAGAAGACAGAGTGGTGAGCGATATACCTGTCACCGGCTCCTGAGACATTGACGATCTCCTCCCTGCCGACGCGGATGGCGGGGTAGTGGGTGGCACAGAGGCTGGCGGCAGCAGTCTGTAGAGGGAGAGAAGGGAAGCTGGTGGGAATTGCCCAAGCTGACAAGGCCTGATGTGGCTGATGCCATCCAGACCTGCATGGATGCCAAAAAGAAAAAAAAGAGAAGGGGAAAACAACAACAAAAAAAGAGGCAATAATACGGTTTCACGTTTTGAAAGAGACCAGCGATTTAAATGAAGCTTCCTGAAAAACGAAGCTTGCACTCATGAATATTCATAGTTAAGCACATTTAAAAGTCACTGACTATAAACACTGCTGCTAGGAAGCCAGCAGTACATGGACAGACAACTTGATTTTCTTTCAGATCTGCGTATTCCACCCCCCTAAACGTGAACATTTGCCAGCAATGACGCCAGGTTTCCCAGGACTGCTGCCATGCCACCAGAAATAGCAACGGCGCTGTATGGTCCCAGAAAGAAGCAACGGAGAGCTCGGAGGTTGTCTTGCATGCCCTTACCTGCTTGTGAGCTCCTGGACAAAGCGAGATGCTCCCTCCCAGGCTCTTGCCGCACAGGAGGACACCGTGAGCGCCGAGGGTCACCACCACACAGTGCAGGTGGGCCAGCAAAGGGCGAGCCAGGGCCATCGCAGTCTGGAGAACATCCTCCAACCTGGATGGCAGCTCTTCAGAGAGTGGAGAGAAAACACTGTGGTATAACTTTTTAGGTCCTCAACTGGCCTTTTTATGGGCTACTAGACTATTTATGAACACCACTACTACTATTTATGAGCGCTACTATTTATGAGCTCTTCTGAAACGTGATTGATATGATTTTTTTTTCTTTAAATCACAGGAAACATGGAATTCTCCAGTGTTAGACTTCCATACCGTACCTCTATCCTATGCTGAGGAAAACACCCCTCATGGGACAAAACATGTGTCTGCAGAGATCAAAAAACTCTCATGAAGCATGACCTCCTTGTCTCAGTGCTGTTGGATTCCCACCTGCATATGGTGGGGTATTTCATCTCTGCAAAGAGCGATACCATTTGGACAGATGCCCTCAGAGCATCGTGCTTTAGAGATGTTTACAAACCAGAGATTTTTCCTCTTTAGCTGATGAAGTGAGGAAAATGGGATCTCTGGTTTTGCTAAGGAGCCATCCCACACCTACTGTGCTCTTTAACAGATCATCATTCTCTCCGGGGCCGTACAACCCACACAGAGATGGCTGTAAGGTAGAAGACACCAAGAATGCTCATGAATCTCCACTGTGTTATAACCCAGTTTGCTTGAAATGGAGGTTCGAGTGGAAAACACTCTTCTCCAGGATTGAAGTTATCTAAAATTGTGACTGAACCTTCTAAGTATTCAATACCTGCTGGCAGAGGGTTCCCAAGGGTCCGATTTATTGCTCTTAGTTCTTGCAGGTTGGGGGAAATGTATGTGAGTGCTTTCCAGCTGTCTGAGAGGAATGGCTTAGAGGCCTTGTTCTCATCCGTTGGCTCATAGCACACTTCAAAACAACATTGCAACTGGTTACTTAATTTATCAATTATTCGTTCATCTCTACATCAGAGCACGACGGGTTAGAAGGCTTAGCATGATCTGCATAGCTGGGGTTATGGGTGCAATTCATTATTATAGAAACAAATACTATTATATTTCCCACATGCGGGGTACAAGGTCTCCCAAGGTTTCCATTCCAGTGCTCAGCAATGACACAGTTGCTTCTGTCTCTGCAGAGATATAATGAGACTTCAGGTTTGTTACTCCCCTTAGCTGGTTCTGGAGCCTCTGCCAGGTTTTAAGAACATTGTCTCCTTCTTCACAATTTGCTTTTAAAAATGAAGGCATAACTCAAAAGGTTTAGGAACCCTTGTGAAGGGTCCCCAGGGGACTGGGGTATGTATTTTATGGGAAATGGGAGATAAATCCTCTCAAAAGACGCTTTAGCATTTATTCTGAAAAACAAGCTATATTGCTGCTCAAACTGGCAGAAGCACATACATATGTGCTTGCCTTGAGATTAAAGGCAAAGAGAGCAGCTCTTCCCTGGCTTTCTGGCAGTGCCCAAGGACTACAGCTCCTACCCTGTGGGAAATGGGATTTAGCTGCAGGATGAGAAAAACTCAGAGAAAGCAGAAATGTTTCATCTCTTTGAAATAAAGCAGCAGCATACAGAAAGGAGCACTGAATAACACAGCAAGTCAGACAACAACTGGGTATCTATCTCTGGCAAGCAGCAGCGGCGAGCACTCAGGGGGTGTGGAGCATCTTGGCACACAGGTTGTCAGGAGCTATGGGGACAGGGCTGGGTGAGTTCTCCTTACCTGCCAGCTGATGCTCCCTAGCTAGTTGGCAGACATACTGAATAGTGGAAACAGGCACATTTCCATCAATGCAAACTAGAGGGGCCTGGCACAGGTTCTCCTTGAACTGGGACACCTAGAGAAAATTCAGGACACAGAGCGAAAACACCTCGAGTCATCGCAGGGGGACAAAATCAGAGAATCATAGAATAGTTTGGATTGGAAGTGACCTTCAGAGGTCATCTGGTCCAACCCCTTGCCATGAGCAGGGACATCTTCAACTAGATCAGGTTGCTCAGAGCCCCGTCTGGCCCTGCCTTGAATGTCTCCAGGGATGGGGCACCTACCACCTCTCTGGGCAACCTCGGCCAGTGTTTCACCACCTGAGTTGTAAAAAGTTTATCCCTCATGTACAGCCTGAATTTTCGCTCTTTTAGTTTAAAAACATTACCCCTTGTCCTATTGCAACAGGCCCTGCTAAAAGGTCTGTCCCCCTTTCTTACAGGCCCCTTTTAAGTACTGAAAGGCCGCAATAAGGTCTCTCCAGAGCCTGATTGTTATTCAGGCTTGGGATGTAGGATTTTCAGTCGTATTGCGGCCCCTTAGATGCAGGCACAAACCTAAAGGGGCAATTCCTTAAGGAAAATCGATTTTTCCATTTGTCTCATCTCTTCCTCTTCTCCTTCGCCTGCTCCCTGCCATCAAGAGCTGGACTCAACCAGCAGGGCCCTTCCAGCACAGAAAGGTACTTGCTGGTCCTCACTAGACTGTCACGGTACCCATGAGTCAGTCAGAGACCTATAGGGAAAGGGATGTTGCTGTTTAGGGTCACTGTAGAATTCCCTGTGCTATGCCTGGCTTGACTACACCTTTGCTTGCTATGCATGTCATTAAACATCCTCTGTGCACTATGTCTCCTGAGACAGGTTGTCCACCAGTGTTTCACTCCTGGGTCCCACTGAATTGTGTAGGGATGGGGCACAGCGGAGCTGCGGTTCCCTCCTTAGGCTCCCTGAGGCTGCACGGCCACTGCCTTAAGGTCAGGTCAGTACCATAGGCACCCATGCAGCATCGCTCCCATGTTTCTGCTAATCCTGGCAGAAAGAAGGGCTGCCAGAACACACTTCACAGCAGAAGATTGGGTCAGAGTTTCCACTGGCCACAACTGTTTCATAAAGCTCAGCAGAATTAATCTGTCATGCAATGGTTTTCTGTGCTAAAGCTTGGGAGAGGCGGGGTGGGGATGGAAGAGGGAGCAATAACCGTATTTTTCCCTAGGAAGTCTCCACCCTATGGGGATCCCACTAGTAAGTAAATTGCACTTAACTTCCATGCTGCTGTCAGTCATGAAGTACAGGTTTTTGTTCTGTCAACAAAAGAATGAGTAGGGAAGGAGTGTATAGTGATGGGGCTCTCACTGAATCAGTCTTTACTCTCAGCTTCCATTAGCCCTGCTGTTTTGAAGGTTTGGATGTGCAGAGCAGCAGTGCTTGTTGATACAGCTCAGCATGTAGAAACAATGGGGATGGCGGGGAGGGGATGGAACTGGAAAACTTGCTTTAACTGCTGTTCTGTCCACTTGTTTTTGTTGTTTTGTCCCTAAAGGGAGAAATACCATTTCTGTGGGTGGACTGGACTTATTGCTGGCTTTAAGATGCCAAAAACGATAGGTTAGTTTGGACTGGTTAATGCAGAGGATTCTGGCCTACATGTAATGGGATGATAGCAGTGGTGATACTGTGTGGAGCAGAAACCGATAGAAGCTCCACCTGGGTCAGAAGCGACAGAGGGCTCTGGCAGCTTGCCATTCTGCTATCTCAGTGGCCAAAGCCTGGGGTTAACTTCAGGATTTCCCTCTGCACGCCCACTCCCTCCAGGTACAGCTTCACCAGTTGCCTTTTGTCACAAATCCAAGCTCCTGCTCACAAGCAAACGCTTACAGACCAGATGGTATGCTTACGTATTGCTCTGTTATCTGCTGGTGGATGTCCATATCTCCCAAGCCGACGCTGAGCTCCCCAGCACTGGTGACCACAGCACAGTACGTGGCTGTGCTTTTGCCCTCCAGCTGCAGGATGGTGCTCATGTCCTACAACAGGGAAGACAGTCATACATGGACCATGTTTCTCTTCCCCGCCACACTCACCTCATTCCTTAAGCGTGCTCACCTGAATGGTAGCCCAGCTTGCTGTTCTCCCTCCAGCCTCCCTTCTCCCTTGAGATGAGCAACATTTCAGAGGTATCTCAGTCTAGAGAGTGCTGGCAGATGGCTATTTTTTTTAATATTCGCAATGCAACAAATGCCACAGGTTAAAGAAATCATTTAGTAAATGAGAGTGACAGGTCTCTGCTTTGCAGTTCCATTGTTTGTGTCTCTGTGCTAATGGAAGAGTGGTCTGCAGCCCTGCCTGCGCCAGCCATCCATTCCCATAGCTTGTGTGACACTTCGATGGCCTGCCAAGACACTAGGAGAGTCCTGGCGGCCTGCTCCAGCCTCCAGGGTTTGTTAGTCACCTCGCTGACTGCACAGCCTGATTTTGAGGGTAACCCTGGGCCATTTTTATAGCAAGAAGTGTTGCAGGCATAGCTATGAGGTGTTCTTCTTCTGTGGGTCTTGTGAATGATCTGCTAGGAGAACTCAGGGCACTTCTTGGAATATACATGTGGATGGAGAAATGCAGCCCCTCCAGCAGTTCACAGGGAAGTTGGAGGTTTTAAGAAAAGGGTCCTCTCCAACCTTGGTGGTAATGTGTTTTGTTACAGGCAAGCATTTCTTGGTGGCTGGCCAGCTAGTCTATCTTCCTTTGGGAGACTGCTCACTCTGATAGCATGAACTGTGCTGGGTAGAGGAAGGGTTATACACCTGCCACTATGAAGCCTTTACAAACCAAAAGAGCTCTTGCTCTTATTGCTTCATTACTGAGTTGCTCAGGTAGTCAGAACTAAGGTCCCATGTGCTCTATTTAGATACCAGGGTCCCGAGGGCACTATTGGGCCTTAATGGTCCTGATCAGCCTCACCTGAGATCTCCACCCATAACCCTGTCTTATCTTCAGCCCTGCCTCTTCACCATGGGGGTGCTGGATGTCCTAGGTGAGATTTTTCTCCTGTTTTTTTTTCTGTGTCTGGCTGGGGGTGGTGATGCTGTGCTTTGATGTCCCCAGTGAGCTCCTGGCCTTGGTGGACAAGCTGCTTCTGAAATCAGGTATTCCTCTGGTGAACAGTTAGGGAGGGGTGTGTGGAGGTATGTGGAGGACCCTACTTCTCTGAATCTGGGAGATGTCCAGTCCGAGATCCCAGCTGCAGGTTTTCTGTGTCTCATGGTTTACCCAAACCAGACTGATTTTGGCACTGCTTTGTCTATCCTCAGGGTCAGGCTTTGTGTATTTCTGGCTGTGCTTAGTCCTTCCTAGAAACATTCATGGTTCCTCCTGATTTACTTCTCTTCCTCCTTCAGGAACCACTCCCTGGACCTGAATTCAGACCCTGTGGTTTAGACTCCAAGCAGTACATACATCTAGCCTGTGTTTTGGTGGGGTGGCTCCTTGTTTTCTAATTGGCTGTAACCAAAGAAACATTGAATTTCTCCTAGTCCTAGCCTGATGGAAGGTGGCTCTTATGTCTGCCAGGGTTGAGAAGACTTTTCCCGCTACGTAATGTCATAACTTCCATGCTTCCGAGGTGCCATTACTGTGCAACATACCATGTGGCGACAGTAGTTCAGGAGGGACTCTGTATGTTCATCCTTCCCTACGGCTGATAAAAAGAGCGGAATCAGCCCAAGACGGCTTAAGCAGTCTAAAAGCAAATGGAAACATAAGATGTTAATATATCCATCGGAGTACTGTGAGCACAGTGACAGCCTGTACAGGATGAGTGTCTGTAGGAAGGCTTTCTCCTGGAAAGCTTAATGCTCATCAAAAGCAGATCTCCCCATTCAGGATGAATTCAGCCACAGCTGCTGCAAATGACCGGCTGGGGTTGGGTGGGACGATCTATGTCTGCCCACTGCACTGACACTCTGAATTCTCTGGATTTTTTTGGAACATCTGGGAGTGGAGGAAAAGAGAAGAAGGGGGAAGAAACTTCTGCACTTCACTGGCATAACCTTTTACCATCGCAGGCATGTGGGCTTTCCCACGTCGCTTCTGTGCGCGACCTTACCTGCTGCTGGTCTTCCCACAGTGCTGTTCCTACCATGCTGTCTCACTAGAACCACTGAATCTGCATGGATTCACAGGAAACCCTTCTCCCTCTCCCTTCAAGTTACCACAAGTTATACCTCAGTGGCTGGCATGGGTAGCATTTTTTATTTTCCCTCAAGCTTCTCCATTTATGATCTGAAGCGATAGTAGACTTGTGTTAGAAAGATTTGGGAAAGGTCAAAAAGACAGAATAATCGTAAAATCATTTTGTAATCTGCTCCTGCTAATTCCAGTACCCAAACGCTGGTTTGCTGCTGCCTGTGGTGGAGCACCAGGCACAGCGTCACCCTTTCCTGCTGCCAAGGGCCAAAGCCCTTTCTCTTCTACAGTGTTTCCTCTGCCACAGTTCCTCTTGTCCATGGTGAATGGATGGTGATCTCTGAATAAGCTTATTCCCTTCAAATTCTTGCTCAAGACATCCTCCTATTGTGACTATAACCTGGCACTAAGTCAACAGTGAGGACCGGGCTGTTCAGTAGTCATTGGAGATCACTGATGATTATTTAACTTTGATTTGGGGTCATGTACAAGTTAACTCCATATGTGTGGACCTTTCTTTTCCTGACCACAGCTCCCTCCCCTCTTCTTTCTTAGAATGGCCCCTGCTTTTTCCAGGCAGTCTGCCCACTGGTATATTGCCTAATGTGTCCCACATCTGAACAGAGCTCAAGAGCTCCTGCTGTTGAAGGAACATCAAAGGACAAACCACAGCTGGCACATGCCCACAGGCAAACCCAAGCACTAGGCACCTGCCAAGTTTCTTCCAACGCCGCCAAAGGTTCGTCTCACTCTTCCAGCGTTTGTCTGCCCACCGCCCTAGAAGAATAAGTTGTTGATTGGCAAAACTGGGAGGGCTGCTCGGTATAGATGCTACATCTCCATTAGCATGTGAAGTGAAGTTGATGTTGGAGCAGAAGGCATCTAGCTATCAGGCTGAGGGCAATACAAACTTCTGCACCTACCTACAGACTTCAGCCTTGATGACAAAGGCCTGCTTCCTAGGAGGGGAGATCAAGCAGATCTCCCCATGCATTGCTATTTTGGTCTTATTTGTTAAGACATCTTAGAAAAATGCTAACAGGTGTTTCAGTCGATATGAGCAGCTTTTCTGAATTTACCTGCTCACAACACCATTGGGACTCCAAAGTTGCTGACCCAGCCCTGATGGGCTCTGCAGTTGCCTTCTGGGCCACTTATCTCCCCCTTTAAGCAGTTTGTTTGTTGTCATTTCTGGTTTATTTGTTTGAAGGTAAAACGAGATTGGTTACTTTGCCTGTACTGCCTCTGTACTTTACTCATGGAAGGATCTGTTTCAGTGTCTGAATACTTTTTCACTCACCCTTCTCTTCCCAAACATCTCCCCCATCAAAAATACCCTTCTTCTCTACCTGTGTGGTTATCAACTTCTCTTTTCTATTGTATCTGCCTTCCATTGCTCTGTCCATCTATCTATCTGTCTGTCACAAGCAGCCAAACTGTCAGAACATGGGTAGTCCCTCACCCATCTCCTCCGCCTAATTCTCCTGCCAGAAGAATTACACTACTAAATGCACAGATCTCTTTGGGCTTCATCTGGTTTTAAAGCTCTTGTTTCATAAAATCCTGAAACATATTTTCCATTTCTGAAGACACCTTGCCACAGGCAGTCATAGCGATCTTCACAATTCTGGATAATTTGGAGCTTTCAAGGCTGTGTTGAGCATTAGGGTGGCAACCACTGAAGTGCGTGCATGTCTGTACACAGCAGCTCCCTGCACATACACATTTTTCTTGCTTGTAAACACCATTATCCATCCTAAACAAGTAAATGTATTGCCATCTTACAGTATGAAGTATTCTGCCTTCAGCCCACCACTGTTCTTGGGCATTTGCAAAAGTCATACTGAAGATCCCCGAGGACACTTCTTCCCCCATGTGAAGCAGTACCTCTGTCCTTCGCACACGACGCTTTCTTCTGCCTCCAGCCCTGCCACTGTAAGAAGCTGCTCTCCCATCTAAATTCTATTGCTCTTTTCTGACCTCCGGGATGGTTTTGTTTGCCCTGACTCTCCCTGGCTCTGGAGTCTGTAAGACTTGGTGCTAATTCTTGACACCTTTGCTTTTCTGCCTGACAGTTCTCTGAGACTTGAAGTGCTCGGACCACCTGAGCAGAACTGCCTGCATAGAAGCAACCTATGGCCTCTGTCCGTCTTTCCACTACTTGTCACTCCTTGTTAACCCAAATGCCTTGCCGTTACATTTGCTCGTGTTCCATGGGAATTGCCACTAGTACTGCCAGGAACTGAGGATATTTCCATTTGCAACTGTCTCCTGCTGAGTGTTGCAGATTTCAAAAGCATTGAGCTTGGCTATTTTAACTCTCAAGCTCACTATCCATAATAGAGGCAGCCAAGGGGGGAAAAAAACCCTACTCCAAAGTCGAAAGCAAAGATGCTTGTTTAGGCAAGTCAAACAATGTGACTTTGACAGGCCACTATTTCAATATTAAAAGAGGGTACTAACTGCTGTCAGTAATGAGCACAAACTCTATTTTATGCAGTTCCATTATCTGTTTTTCAAAACCGATGCCTGCAGGAATGCTGAAAATACTCATGAGCTCCTCTTGTTGTCTGGCACGCTGATCTTCTCTTTTAGTCCCTCGCGCAACCCAAAGGCAGAGTTTCAGGTTTTTTACACCAAGCCTTGCCCTAACAGCGGAGTACCAGCCTCCCACACAGGGACCCAGCTGTGAGTGCCTTCTGCTGTTGTACAACCCCACAGGGCCCAAAAGAAATGAAGTTGCTAAATCTCTCTTTAAAGTAGCAGGTGGGTGCAGTGAGAGAGAAACTAGCAGCCTGTTTTTTGAAGAAAAATAGATTACTGGTTCTCATGGCACCTTGCCAGCTCAGCCAGTAATTCCAAGTGGTACTTGGGCATCTCTTCTACATTGTGTTCAGGTGGGGCTGCCTGAGGTGAAAGAACTTAGATGAAAATGGCATTGCTGAGGTAATTCAAAATAAGACTGGGCTGATGCTTTCTGGCCACGTTTCAGAGACCTGAGAGAGTCTCTGGGACCTTCTTCCGTGTCCTAAGAGGTTTGAATACCTAATGTAAAAATGAGACTCTGCTCAACTTCTGGGTATCCTGAGAGAGTTATAACCATAACACTTCTTCCAGCACCTTTCTCTGAGCAAGACCATGTGTCCTTCTCTGCAGGTCAGAGAGTTACTTATAAAGCATTTTCCTTCTGGATAGCCTTGAAAGAAAGCCATGTGGGAATTACTACCAGGACAGAATACAGCTGCTTTCCTGCTAACTGAGACACCATGAGGTGTAAGTGGTACCCCAGTGCTCTGCAACAACTCCAACATACATAACGGTGGGACCCTCTGGGTGCTGAGGCCTTCGAAAAAATCTGTCCTTAAAAGCCAAAACAAAGCAACGCTGTTGGGGGTGCCTTTTTCTCTGTGCTCAACCACAGCAGCTGTCAGCAGGAATGTTTCGGCTGTCAGCTCCTGAGTCCTCCTGCAGCTTGGCATTCGGGTGGCTGCCACGATGGACCACCAGCTCTAGGGCTTGCTGCTGTGCGGAAGGGCAGCTAATGCCTTTTCATGCAATGTTAAAATTTCCATTTTCCTTTTTCCCCTGCCAGCTCTTCCCAGCAGGTTCTACAGCTGCCCTTGGCCCCTCACCATGCCATGGGCTGTCCAGGGATCTGCACTCACATCTGACACACCAAAGGGTGGCTATCCACCTTTGGACACAGCTCCTTGTCCTGACAGCTCAGTATACATATGTTATCAGCTAGATCACAGCTGAAGCACTTGAACTTTTATTTTTGCAGGCCTTCATAGCTGATGCCACAGCATGTGTCACCCTTGACCATTATCATACTGTTTGGCCTCTGTATCATTGAACAGCCAGCTTCCTTCAGGACAGCTTCCCCAGCACATCTTTCCCTATCTGACTGAGAGGTTTTCACAGATTGCCCAATCTGGCGGCAGGAGTTACCTGCCTCAGCAGTCAGCACAGAGTAATTTGAGACACTGAACAACTTTTGAGCAAGCTTCACCACCTCCGTCTGCAGCACTTCAAACAGCTCAACGAAAATTGTATAGGCCATGCAAATGGTTGTCACATGCATGGGAAAGTCCCAGGTCTGTTCCACTCCAGCTTCTTTCTTGTTTCTTAGTCAAACAAATTGAGAGGGTCTGGTGGCATTTAAAATATTCTATTTTTTTAAAACAATTTTTTTTTTCTCTTTTTTTTTTCTTTTTTACCACTCGAATCCTTTATGACTGGGGAAGTTTGGTCTCTGGTTTACCTGTAACTGTGTCAGTGCTACTTTTCTCAAAGGTTTCCTACCACTGTGGATGCTCTGCATGGAGACTCTTCCTCCTATTCACACTGTTTTCCATAGCTAGGACAGTCCCAGGCAGCCAGAGCTGGCTCTTCCCTGGGGATTTCCTCCCTCTAGGGTCTGTCCTTGAATTAGAAGTTGTCATGGCACAGTGAGGGTCTTTACCCATTGCTTCTAGCTCTTTGCATGTGTCCTTTAGAATGCCCTGTGCAGCCCTTCTACTAAAAGAACTCTTTGGGCTTATGGCATCAGAGAATAGCCCCAAGGCACCTTAACATAGACCATAGAAGGCAGATTCATATGTGGAAACTGAAAGGATGATGCATTGCTCTGTTTCAGTCTTGAGTGGAAGGGTTAGGGACTTTCAGCACAGGAACAGAGTAGGTCAGTGTGTATCACCCCATTGCCCATCTAGACAAACACACCAAACGCTGCACTACATCTCCCAGGTTTGTGTATGTGTGTGTATATGGGCAGGTGGATATTATGCATGGATACTCCCTTTCCCCCCGTCCCACTTCGTCTTGGCACCTCTGTAAAGGCAGCTGGACATGGCAGCGGTGCCAAGAAATCTATTATAGATACAGTACCAGAATGACAGGGTTCAGCGCCTTGGCTATAAAGTCAACGTTGATACCGCCAATCACCACCTTTAAGAGGGAAGAAAACGGTAAAAAGCGGTTGAAAGACCTGAGGAGAAATTTTCCAAGTCTTATTTTTCCTAGTCGCTTTTCCCACATTCTTGGAAGCTATCTAATTTACAGTTTGAAGGCCTGTTCTTATTCTGGATGGCTAGACACAAGTCTGTACAATCCTGATTAGAAAGAAGGGAAATATCTTCTATATGTTGCTTTCTGAATTATGCCTGCTCGCAGCCAGCCCCAGCATGGCAGGTGGGATGTTACTGCATATGCACATGGGTGCTAGCGGTTTCTCTGTGTGGTGACAGAGTAATATAAGAAGTTGCAGGGTTCTGGTCAGGTCAGTGCCCTTGAAGCCACCTCTCTTAGGACAATTTTTGACATACTGAACCTCAAAAACATTCAAGCACTGTTGTGTAAAAAAAAAAAAAATATGGAGGAAAAGTGGGCAGAAAAATGCAGTAGTTTCTTGCAGGCTCCCAAGAGAAACTGCTGTACTCAGTGACATTTTATGGATCACTGTCTTATTGTCTCACAAAGCCAGAAAATGAAGTACAGCTCCACAAACAGGAAGTTTCCAGATTCTTTGGGGACATCATACAGCTCTTTTTTCTCATTCCATCAAATGCTGGGTTATTGCCTCTAGAGTCACTGCCCTCTTTTATGTTGACAAATCCTATTGCAAATGGCTTTTAGAAAATTTTTTCATCTCTCTAAAGACTACCTAAAATAGAATTCCTGCAAATTACAAGGCACACACAAAGTCCAAGACAGTGAATACAGCACTTGGGTTATAATGGATCTTGTTTGGGATATGCTGTACCTCTTGTAATTTTGGCAATCACTACCAGGAGGCCAACAAAAAGAGATATTTATAAAATGTATATGGCTCAGCAGCTCAAAATAGCTCCCTCCACTCTCTTCCAGCTCTACTCCTGTAGTCACAAGCTCCCTGGCACTGAGAGCAATACAGTTGAAGTTGTACAGGAGGGCACAGTAAAAGGTGAAAAGGTGATTAAAGTTTTAATGGATTTGATGGTCTAAGACTTAATGGGATTAGGCCACTGTCAGTGTTTATTCCCTATAAATGTGGCTAGGGGGAGGAGGAAAGGATATTTATCTGAGAAGAATGTCTGCCAGTATGAAGCAGAAAGATCAGTCTCTGTCTGAGTCACCTTCTGCTTTTGGGAACAGATACAAATTTATCCTGTGTTGTCAGCAGAGAGGCACTATACGGAGGGCAGCAGGGTACTCACTGGCTGAGGTGCGATTGTGTTCTCTCGCCGAGGCAGGTTCCCCTTCCTTCTGGCTTTCTGTAGTCTGCTCAGGGCCACTGCAATGCAGCTGCCCACTCTGGCATTGTTCTGGATCAGAGCAAGGTCTGTTCGGCATTTCTTTGAGGAAAAGAAAAAATACCAGCAAGACTGACTTGTCAGAAGCCTATGTAGCAGCTGCCTAGAGGGAGAAAACAGACTATCAATGCTGTAAGACTTGATAGATTTGATCCCCCTATACTATAATCCTTTGGAGTCACATATACTGGGTTACACTACTGCATGAACACCCTGAATTTTAAATTTTTTTCACTTCTGTTCCTCTGTGTCCACAGAGCCTGTCATCTCCATTTGACAGACAGGGAACAGAAGCAAAGGATTCATAGAGAAAAGATAAAGTGCCTAAACTAGAGCTAAGAGTCTAAAATCCTCAGAGGATCTTGATCAGCTTTTCCAGAAAGAGAGGCCTACTGAGATTTTTTGCCAGTTCTCTATAAGTATCTTTTTTTAGCAATTTCACTGGGAGCAGAGTATCAGAGGCTTTAAAAGCCTCACTTTGTGGCTGCACACACCTCTAATATACAAAAACACCTCTACCAACCTGTCCTGACTGATCAGGTCTCTCAAGGGCTAGCAGCAGAGCCTCTCCCAGATCCTGCACTGGCATCCCAGCCAGTAGATCTGCTTTTCTGCTGCCTGTACAAAAGAATTCCTGCTCACCCAGGTTGCTTTACCTTCCACCTTTCTCTTACTTTACCCCCATGTGAAGAGCTGGAGAAGGCGGTGTGACGTACAGCTCTGGGAAGCCCAGGTACCTCCCAGTGAGCAACCCCACCACAGCATCCTGAGCCTCCGTGGTGGAGCGGGCAAGGTTGGGGATCAGATGTGAGGGATCTCTGTGTGCTCTGGACCACTTGCTGTCTGTGCTGGCCTCCAATTTTTCATGCACAAGTGGATGAGGACAGTAAGGGTGCTTCTTAAAAAACAGGATGCAGTCACTAAGCTTCTGTTTGCAGATACTGAAGTGTTTGCTCATTGCTACACTGTCAATAAGGTGACAGTGTTTTCCACCAAGCACTATCAGAACAGACCTGAAGTAGACTGCAGTACTTTTTTTCCCTTATTCACTAAAAGGATACTGGAGTCCAGCGATTTCCCATCGGTTAATTCATTGATCTTCTGTAACATAAAAGGGGTCAGTTCTTTGCCAGTGATGCCTTTGGACCTGTAAATGTAGAGAAAATGCCTGCAGATGAGAAGGACTGAGTGGAAACAGCATCAGAGGAGAACTGCTGCTAGCAGATAAATTATCTCCATAACCACATACCATTAAAAGCCTTGCAAACAAGCTTCAGGTTAGATAAAACTACAGTTGAAAGCATGTTGTGGGCCCACCCATGCCCAAGGTTAAGCTGTGCTATGGCCCCTGCAGCTGAGTCCCTGAAGTTGTTTACTTCCACAGGACCAGCGGGTAAGGAAAGCACAGAGCTGAGGTTGCTTCTCACCTGGCTTCGCTGAGAGCTTGCTGGGTGGCCTCTTCGATGACCTGGCCCGAGGCAGCTCGCTCCTGGGGACAGGGCACGGCTATCAGCACCCCGCTGCTCAGGCCTAGCCCCAGAGCGCTGGCTGGGGGAGGACAGGACAGGTTGTTAGTGGTTCTCCTGGGATAAATTGAATGCTGAAGGAAAAGGATAGAGGGAAGTGGGCGTAGGGTGAAGGAACCCACAGAGCTGGAGCTCCTGTTCCTACCTGACCCAAGGACAGGGTCTTTTCCAGCTACCAATCAACTTACATCTGCCTATTTATTTTGAGTCTGTCTGTACAATAAAAGGGGGAAATACATATATTTATATATATATTTTTAAGAAAACTTATGAAGGCCTAGAAGCTGTTTTTGTAAGCACATTAACATACATGTTCCCTCCACTTCACCAGCGTGAACAAATAGTGTATGAGCATGTCAAGGTGGCTGCAGCTAGCTAAAAAACTTGCTGAAAAGACTGAACTTCCCTGCTCCTTTATTTTCAAAGCACTGAAGCAGGAATGGGGGAGGTGGGATGGCTTGTTTTTCGGGACAAACTTTTCTCCAAAATTAAAAAAAAAGTGCTGCATCCAGGGTGACTTTTATGTCCTTCTTCTCCAGGGCCCTCCCTGGGCCTTTCCCTTCTGAAACACACCGATGAGTTCAGCTGCCTCCTCTTCATTCTGGATGTGATATGGTGCTTGGAAGCCGCTCTGGCGTGAGAAGAAGGCTGGGAACTCCTTTGACTCCCCAAAGACAGCCACACAGACTCCCTGGGTCTCCTGCAGCAGTGGAGGTGAGACAAACAGGTAATCAGTGGAGGAAAAGGGGGGGCACCAAATGAATGTGGCTTTTTCCTTCTACCCGGCTAGAAATCACCTTTCTTTAGCACAGGATTTCGTTATTTTTTTTAATTCCATTCTGTCACCAACATTTTTCGAAGCGAGAGACAAATATGGTAACTGGTTAGACAGAATCTGGCTTATTGAGACCCAGGAGACTTGCACATCCTTTGCTTGTGCTTGGAACCGATCAAAAGGCACGCAGCTGTCATTAGCGCAATACTGAGCCCAAGGAAACAACCTGTGATCTGAAGATACGTCATGTGCTGACTGGAATATAAATGAGTTCTGTTTGTGATTGAGAAATATTGACATTGGCTGTCACCTGAAGTGCTGGCCCTCATGTTTTCCAACATAGCAAACCTCAAAAAGTGATTCTACTGCAAATCGTCAATTCCCATTTTAACTCTAATTTTATTTTAGTATTTGACTGATCTAGCTTGTATGATCTATCTGTTCTGGAGCGTTCTCCCAAGCTGAAGGCCAGAGAAACAGGGCATGGCTAGTGCTGCCTTTGGCCTCAGTTGGAATAGCTGCTGGAATAGCCCTTTGGGCATGGCTAGATTGATGTTAGGGAGCAGCTCAGTCCTTGTACACCCCCATGGCTGGAGAACTGTAAATATGGCTTCACGTCATCTCAACAGTCATTTCTAAAAACCTCAGACTTAATACCTGCCCCAACACCACTGTGTGTACCCAAAGTACAACATTATCTGTTTTCAGGCCCAGCAGCCCATGCTACCTACCAGATATTCCAGTGTCCTGCCAATATCAAGGATAGACTTGACTCCCGCAGATACAACAGCAACTGGAGTTCGTCCCAGCTCTGTCAAATCGGCACTCACATCCAGAGCTGTCAAGGGATAAGCAGCCGTTGTGTGGGTGGTTGTGTTGTACTCCAAGCTGATGTGATCTGCCCTCTTAAAATGCTATATCTGCCTGGGATGCCACTGCCTGCTTTTGTAACCATTTAGATCCACAAAAATTACAGATTTAGATCATCAGATATCGACAAAAAGAAGCTGCATGCCTTAGGGCAGAGATATGGCCTTGTGCTGTATCCCTCAGCTCTTTGCTCACATTGATAAACAGCATGCAAAAATTTGGTAGAAAAGAAAGATAATGTTATAAAGCGAGGACAAAGTTCAAAGAGATAGAATATAATTTAAGTGGATATTGATTTTTGGTATTAACATCACTGGCAAAAAAAAAAGAACCGCAGGAGCTTTGCTGACCTCAGGAAACTTTCTGGTCTGGAATTCACATCACATCTGAAAGGGATGGTATCCAGCAGGGCAGTGCACTTAAGCTATGATAGGAATATATATGGCTAAGAAGAATGTACTTAAAGGTCACAAACTACACTGCCAAGGCTGGGCTGTTTTCCAGAGAGGGGCATGGACCAGAGCCTAAAGCTTTTTTGTGGTGAGACTCCCCTCCTCATCAGCTGAGCGAGAGTCGATAACAACATTGTGCTCTGTAGCCAGTATCAGGTTATCCAGCCATTGCAAAGTGGGAGAGGTACAGTCAGCTCCCATTGCACCAGCAAACAATATCTATGTAACCCGTGTAAGCAAAGGATAAACAGAAACTCCCACCCTTTTAACAACTGACCAGTGCTCAAGAGGAATATTCTGAAGCTTCTGAAAAGGAGATACTGGGGAGAAAACAACCACAGTACAGTCAAGAAGAATGATAAGAAGAATGATTACTTTTCTGAGCAGACAGTTACTGCAGGACAGACTGGGAAAAGGGAAAAAGAAGGAATTAAACGAAACAGTAGCAACATAGAGAAAAGTAGAATGCACTGATTTTTCTTACTGTTCTCTCCTCCCCGATGGACACCTCCTATGCCGCCCGTCACAAATACGGGGATTCCTGCTTTGTGTGCAGCAATCATGGTTCCAGACACGGTAGTGCCGCCGGACAAACCCTGTCAGGGGACAACCAGTCAAAGTCAGCGCCCGGGGTGGCCCAGAGAACACCACATGGAGGCAGCTATGGCAGTGGTCTACCGCACAGCAACATCACAGCAGCCTGCTGTCACCAGTTGACAAGTGAAATTCTGATACAGATATTGTTAGGCAAAACTGCAAAGGAATCACTGTCTCCGCTACGTAAGCCATTCTTGCCCTGATGATAGCAAAGGCCTTAATTCTCCAGGGCTTTCCAACCAGAAGGCTTCACGGGCAGCTAGTGTCACCTTAAGCGCTGTGTGCAGTACTCAGGATGGCCTGCATGTCACATAGTTTACATGTAACATGATGATGCCTTACCATGCCAAGAAGAATATTCTTAGCCAAGTGCTCATGGCTTCCCAGCCAATCCAGAATGACTTTTCAGGAGCACTATTTCACAACTGCTATTCACCTACTCTGTTGTATTTTGACTCTAGACAGGACCACATTTGAGATTACCAACAAGATACCACTTGACGTGACATTTTCAAGAGGTTTAAAAGCCACCTTGGCTTGAAGCTGGAGAGCACTACACTATTACTGCATAGAAAACAGCACAATAGAAAGTCTGCATACCACACCTGGCTGAGGATGAAAGGAAGATCTCTCCGAGATACTTTAACAACATTTTTACTGCTTGCCAAGAACTCAAGTTCCTCGTCTGTGAGTCCCACATGGATTCGACCCCTTAAAATACCTACAGTGGCTGGCACTGCTCCATTTGCTGTTACAATTTTTTCCACCTCTCTGGCCATGCTAGAATAAGATAAACAAGACAGCAATCACAAAATTACAGAGGCAAACAATCAGACAAGAAAATTGCCATGTTTGACGGCCATCATTCACCGTTTCCTGGTTTATACAGTTCTTGTGATTTCAGCTAAGTCCAGTTCCTCTTCTGTATGTCCCTAGTGGCAGAAGTCTTTGCACTTGACTTTGCAGAAGTGCAGAGCTCCCATTTTCAGGACAGCCATGCCCAAGCTTCATTTTTGAGAAAAAAGTGCTTGGTTTAAAGGCAAATCTGGTTGTACAATAGACTACTGAAAATATGGATCTTCTCAGAACAGGACCTTTCTATATCTGTTACCACTTATTTCCCTGGGATCATGGACCTTCACAGAAACCCCAGGTAATTCATGCTCTACTCAAACGACTGGAATATATTTTTCGCAGTACAGGCAGTTAGATATAGAGTAACAACAGTGCCAAAAAGCTGTAGCCTGAGGATACTCTAGCACTGCAGACTAGGTCTTTCTAAGCTTTGCAGGTTTTATACTTGGTCATTTGTACACTACCCCTTTTAAGAGCAGCTTTTTTTTCCCTTTCTGAGCTATTTGTACACTTGCTAGGTAATCTTCAACTACTGAAACTACCTCCTTCCCCAAAGTGACATTTTTAGACCTTCATTCTAAGACAGAATATCAGGCAAAATAACGGCCAGGTAAAAAGCAAGATGGAAAGTCAATACTGAAACCTTCCTGCACTTTCTGGACACAAGGATGGAGGGGAGAGTGCAGTGATTTCTGGCACTGTAACTCAATGAAACACAAATCTACTGAACATCAATAAATAAAAGGTGGAGGTATGGTGGGGCAGTGGGGGGGTGTGGTCTGTGCAGGGCACAGAAGTCAGCAGAAGGGCACTGAGCAGCCAGCAATTCTCACAGTAGCTGCTCGAAATGGTGCTAAGGAACAGACTTGACTATTGTGTTCCAGACCTTTTTGCATTACAAAAGATATACCAAAAGAAACTGCAGAGTGTTTTCAATGTCTGCACAAACTATGCAGCTGAAAAGGCTGGTAGCTTTCTCTTGGAGCAAGTGACGACATTACCTGCTGCCACAGTTTAAAGGAAGCCAGAAATTTAAGGTGTTGGATAAGGATGTAAACAGGTACCCCATATGTGTCCTTAGAAGACCAAATACAATTGTTTTACAACGGAGCTCATATTCTGCATGCCTGACAACCTGACTTTTCCATTTGCTCTTTCAAGGGTTTTGAGTACTGATCCACCAGTTATATGCCTCATTCTTACAACTTTGTTGAATGAGATACTTCAAAATCCACCACCTCAGATTCTGAGGATAGGCCATGCCATGTGTAATTATGGTGCTTTCCAAGGCTACAACTGCTCTCCCCTCCATCAGGGCCTCCTGTATGGAAGGCTGAATCCTGAAGTAAGCACCTGGGGATAAACACAGAAAAGTGAGTTATTTGTGTGGGTATTTGCAGTAACTACGGAGCTGTTTTATAAAAGATAAATTGTCATAATCACAACAAATTTATCTCCCTCTTCAGCTGTTCTTTGGGGTGAGATCACAAATAACTTCAATAAGACTAAAGCTGTGTTTTATGTGAATGAAATATTTGTAAAATGTCTCTACTGTTAAAACGAGTAGGGTAGGTGCCAGTCCCTTCTCTCTGGTGACCAACAACAGAACCTGAGGGAACAGCAGGAAGATGTGCCAGGGGAGGTTTAGGTTGGACATTAGGAAAAGGTTCTTCCCCCAGAGGGTGGTGGACACTGGAACAGGCTCCCCAGGGAGGTGTCACGGCCCCAAACCTGGCAGTGTTCAAGAAGAGACTGGACAAGCCCTCAGACACATGGTGTGAACTGTGGGGTTGTCGTGTGCAGGGACAGGAGTTGGACTCAATCATCCTTGCGAGTCCCTTCCAACTCGGGACATTCTGTGATTCTGTGATTCTACTCTAGGTCAGAGAGAATAACTATGGCACATTCTATGAGTAATAAGCCTCATTAACACTGAGTGCTCCTCTGCTACCATTTTTGCTGCTGGGTTGTCACTAGTTCCAGTGACATTACTTTAACATTACTGTGAGCGAACTGAGCCTTGCAACCACGCCCAAAGAATATGTTTGAAAAGAGCAGAAGCACAAAGGATACCATAATAACTCAATATATTATAGGACCATCATGCATCGAGACTATTTTTGCTCTTTGCTTTGCTCCCAGAACACTGCCAGCAAGGTCCCTGCTGCATTCAGATGAGGAAAAGGTGTTCCACCCAGGAAATGTTTCAGAAGACACTACTCACCATGCAGAAATCTTCTCACCTGGGTGGTCCCACATGCCACAGCAGACACATGTCTTCCCAAGCTATAGGTTATCTTCCTAATCATTTTGTGCGTAGGGCTGGTACTGAGATAACAAAGGTCAGGTAAAACTGAAAAGTAATTTAGCGATGATGTGACTGTGTGAAACTAAACATACCATCTCTTGCCTTGATCTCAGAAGGTAAATAACCCTTGCCCAGGAGGTTGCCTGGAGATTCCTGGTGTTTCAAGATGAGCCAGGGTGTCAAACCAAAATGTTAAGCTGCAAAAATGGAGTTGGAAGAGTTCACCTGGCCCATTGTCAACGCTGGGCTGAAATCATGGTGGAGCAAAGGAAAGGATGAGGAATAACGAACTAGAGAGAGTTTAGAAGTAAAAACCTTCTAATTTCCAAAGCTACTTGCTCATGACAAATCGCAGGCTCAGCCACTGCCATCTCCAGCCTGAAAGATCACACAGAGAGATCTACAGGGCGGACACAGGCAGAGAAATCCTATAAAGGGATGAACCTAGTTTTTGCCAGTGTCTGTGAGGAAAGAAGCAGCTCAGTAAAACAAAGAAAGGTGCTGAGAACTGGTAACCAGACTGTAACTACAAGGAAGAAATAGCAACTTTCCCTAGAGCTGGGCGTGCTTTATGTAGGCTCATCCTTCTCAGTGCAAAGCCTTGGAAGCAGAATGGCAATTCAGCCCCAGCAACAAACTCTAGAACTCCTCTGGTCTCTTAGCAACTCCTATTCTCTTTAATTAAATTCATTTCCAAACAGAGAAAGAGGGCGAAAGAGTTGTGAAAGTTGAGAGACTGGTCTGGGCCTTGGTGCAGTTTCACTTAGTGCCAGGCTGCTTCACATATTTTCCCTGGGAATTTGGCCATGTCCCTCAAGCCTTTCTATTCCTTGTCCCTTCAACAGGAGGAAAGGACTTCTTTCTTCAGTCCTTTGTACCTATTGTTAATTTACACAGCAAATTAATTAGAATACAGTACTGTGTTCACATTACACTCAGCAGAACACAGCTCTGATCTCAGTACAGTGTGTGGCACTACAGAAACATACAGAGGAAGGGTATTTTTGCCCAAATCTAAAGACTTCAGCTATACAGGACAGCTTGGGCTGTGTAATACAGGAAAAGAAGGACCAGTTCAGCTAGATATCTCTCAAGCCACCAAGACAGACGTTGTTATAGAAAGCATAAAATCCTGACCAAAAAGTGGGGGTTTTTTCCACTTTCAAAATCCCTTTTAAAGACAAAAATCTTAATTAAATTTATGGAATCCTATAATGACACAAAAGTGGCAAGAGCTCTTGTTCCATGCTCTCAACCTCTGCCTGTGCTAAGCTCAGCTGCCTGAGAAGTTCATGCAAATGTTCTGGCATTGCTCTGTGTGTGTGTGTATACACCCCTTGCTCTCTGGGGCAAAGTCAGTTTTGGAATAAATTAATTAAGCCAACAAGGTTATGCCAAGGATCAGTTGAGCTACTCGAGCTGTGCTTTGAATTTTAACAACCCCCCAAACTCTGAAGTGTAACAGCCAGGAGTGCCCAAGCTGTGGATAAAACCCAGCTGGTCACCACTTGAAACCCAATACGAATTAGCTGATGTTCACTGGAAACTCAGCCAACACTCAGCCTGAAGCTGCCTGGAATATTCTTGAAGCTTGGCAAGTTCTGCAGCAAGAACCATCCGACCTTTCGCCTCGTAACGAAACTTTGCAGATTCCCGGTGCAAGTTTCGGGCAGCCCTAGCGCAGACTGGCTTTCCTCCCTCCTCAAAAACATCCCTGCTCGCCTCCCCTCAGGATCGATCGGTGCATCTGACCTCATGGAGCGATGGCCTGGCGTGTCTCTTACCTCCAGGTGTCCGTCTCCCGTAGGCAGGCTGGGTGGCTGCTGGAGCGGTGCCTGGGGGACCAGCAGCAGCAAGGGGGTGTACAGGCCGGCTTCTGGCTAGAAGAGCCCGTTTATTATTAACCACAGGCGCAGCTGAGCTCAGCAACCTCTCCCTGCCCAGGGTGCAAGGGGCCATTTCACCACCGGCTGAGGGAAGCTGCTGTGATTATTTTTGTTCACACGGTGCCACACTTTCCCCTCACTCTTTAAAAAGACTTTTCTCACTTTTCAGATTCCTTTGCTGCTAGATTTTTTTTTTTTTTTTTTTTTTTAAGGCAGGGAATTTATTGCTCACTAAAACAATGCCTCCGCAGACTGAGACCCTTTGTACTTATTCCTAAAAAGCAGAGGAATTGCACTCATGCCGCCCCCACAACTTCACCAAATGCAGCTGCTGAGCTCTTTCTTCTCAGGGTTAGAGCTCTACCCAGCCCTTGGCCTCCTCAGTGAGGAATTCTGCAGGTCTGAGGCCAGTCATGACAATACTCTGCACGACGCAGACGCCTGGTTGCACCGAGAACGCAAGCTGTGTTCACAGAGAAAAACTATTCCAGTATTCTACTCTAAAGACAATCTATTCTAATAGGTTTAGGCTGGCTTTGAATGAAGACTTGGAAATTAACAAATCCCCTCACAAGAAAGCCATGATACATTGAGATCTAATGCACTGATATCATGCATGTTTCAATTTTATATTCTGCAGAAAATATGAGAGGTGAGGGTTAAATGGCTAACTATGAAGGGATTGATTTATGGGATAAAAGACAAGACATGATTCTATAAAACTTTCATGCATAACATAAAACCAGCTAAAATAATTGCTAGTGTATTGTTGAAGCAATCAGTATCAGGGAACCAATTTTACTGCAATCCATTCATCAGGAAATTGTAAAACACGGGTTGTTAAAGCAGTATTCACACTTTACACTTGTCCCTTTCAAAGTAAGTTGTCTGCAACTGTTGTTTAACTCTGCAATCATGGATGTAATCTTATTTTCTACATCCTTCCAGTCTTTTCAAGTAAACACATTCAAGGAAACTTCAAACAAAGCTTGTTAAGTTACAAAGACAATCCACCTCTGACTTCTGCTACGCAGTCTGCAGGGAGTTTAATTGCAGGAATGATAGATTGCATCCTCAGATACCATAAATGGATGCTGAAGATTTTGTGAATGGTATCTTTTTCATGGGGGGACGGGTAGCCAGATGTAGTGAAAAGAAAGTGTGTAGGTAAAATTATATTTTTGAAAAATATAATGACATCATTTTAATTTCAATTAGATCTGTTTGGAAAGACTGCAATACTGCAGGGACCTATCTGGGCTATCGCATTTTTGGCATGCTACCAGATGATGATTTAGTAATCAAGCCAGTCAGTCACACAGTTTCCAGCTCTCAAGATCAAGATCATCTCAATGTGATCTTGTGCAGTGGGCATCCAGTTGAGTCTCCTGTATCAGATGAAGTCAGGGGTTAGACTGTGTGGCCCTGTTTGCTGTTTTTCTCCTTAAAAGAAGTGGAAAACCAGCCTGTCGGATTTCTAGCTCAGCTTCCCAATATGAAACTGTAGGCCTCTTGAGATGAAACAGGGCAGCTCAAGCACCTCTCTGATGGCACTCCTCCAGTCTTGCACACAGCCCAGGTTTTGGATTTGTCTTCTGGGTTTCTTACAATGAAAACAAAAGCTTATTTTGAGAAATAAGAAACAAGAGTTTTATTTTGAGCAGTTTTCAAGGGCTAACCTCATCTTTAGCTCTACTAGAAAAGCCACTGAGGCTTGTTAAACCGGGGAGAGAAGGGGCCAGTTTGACCCCTGCTAGTCCCCGAGAAGCAGGCTGGCCACGCTGTTCCCAGTGTGGTTCCAAAATGGGATGTATGGCTGATGATGGTATGGAAGCTAGGGTGACAAGATCACAGTGACTGGGAAAAGAGAAAGCCCCAGAGAACTGCTGAAGATGATAGTTTTTGTAGGAAAACGCGCGGGCTGCGTGTAAATCACCCCTCTGCTTGCTGTAACGTTTGACTTTCCAGTGCTGCCTGCCTGCTGTGTCCCAGGGAGCTTGCTGCTGGAACTTCCCCCTCCGGGCCTCAGCAGCAGAGGTTAATATTAAACAGGTTGCTGGGTAAAACAGGAGTGGCTGGGAACAAAGAAATCTCCACAGCTAATTCCTGCTGCCTGCTGGGAGCTGGGCCCTGGGGCCACCCTTGCGTTTTCATCTGTGAGTGGTTCCAACCCGAGTTACTGTCTCCTCTGAAACCTTTTCTCTCTCAGGGCCGTCACTACCAAAGGCATTAGGGAAACAAGAAGCTCTGCATTAATTTTGTCAGGCTGGCACATCTGCCTCGGGACAGTATTTTCCTTTCCCTGTGTACCTGATTTCTAAGAGTCTATGAACCTGCAGGAGCTCTGCAAGCTGGAATGTCCTTACTGGTGTCTCTTGGCTGCAAGGCTTTGAGGCCACCAGCATCCCGGAGATGTACTAGGGACTCGCAGAATCATACAGAACACGCTCATTTAACCATATATTTATTTTACCTTTGTGTGAACGGTGCTGCATGGAACTGGCTGTCTTGCCAGGGCTGCTGTGTAAGGTAGGGGTGCCAAACTCATTTTCACCGGGGGCCACATCAGCCCCGCGGTTGCCTAGTGGGCTGAATGTAATTTTAGGACTGTATAAGTGTAACAGTCCTAAAATTACATCCAGCCCACTAGGCATAAATGTATAAACATAACAGTCCTA
The DNA here is from genome assembly GCA_013399365.1 of Pampusana beccarii. Taxonomy (NCBI): domain Eukaryota; kingdom Metazoa; phylum Chordata; class Aves; order Columbiformes; family Columbidae; genus Pampusana; species Pampusana beccarii. Next base: position 569,064 of record VWYH01009266.1, read on the forward strand.
AAATTACATTCGGCCCTTTGATGGCAACCGTGAGGCTGATGTGGTCCTCAGTGAAAATGAGTTTGACACCTCTGATGTAAGGCAACAAACTAACCAATACAAAAACCTGACAAAGTCGGTCTTCAGAGATTTACCCTGTCTTTAAAACCTAACATGCTTGCACTTTTACTAGGAGATTATCATGGCTGTTCTAGTGGTTCCGAAACAACTTTCCAAATTATTTTAATGTCTTGATGAAAAAGTATTTGATAAATGTATTTATTTTTTTCTAACCTGAGGTATTTTCTTCTCTAGCTGTTTCTAAGAGAAAGTAAGACTGAAAATACAAACCTGGTGTGGTTTTTGAGCTTACATTTCAGTGTTCAGCACAGTATGAAAAATGCTCTGTGGTGGAATCAGGCGTGGAAAATGAGTTTCTTCTTATTAATATGAACTTTTTTAAAAAGGTCTTCCTGATTCTGGCAGCTCAGTTTTCCATTGAACATCCTGGCTTTCTCATAACGGGGGTTTGTGGAACTGAATTTACAAGCGCTCTGGCATTGATCACTGTGCTGCTGGCATCAGGAGGGAGGAAGCTGCTGCTCCTGACTACCAATGCCGCATAGCGCACATGGATCCAGGTCTTTATCTGATGCCAGTTCCCTATCTTAGGTGAAGGTTGGTCTTATACAACTGACCACGTTCATTCCCAAGAACTCAACGTCTCTGTGTCCCAACCTGTCCCCCAAACCCCGTGAAGTTCAGCTTTTGGCAGTCCTTTTTTCTGACGCATACCTTTAGCTCAGTTTGAAGTCTGTTATAATCTGTACATATGCTTAAACTGCTTTTATTTAGAGTTCTGTTCGCCCAGATCAGATCTCTGCACACTCTAGAACATGCCAGCAAGTGCACTCACAGTAGCTCATTCCTCAGGTCATTTGAGGGCATTTAAGTCATTGTTTCAAGGCAACCTGGAAACAGACCTACCTCTTTTGACCCCCCCTAGTGCACTTACTAAGGTCCTGCCATCTTGGCATGGTGTACTGCTGTCTACATTCATAACAAAAGCTTAATTTCAGTATTTTCCAAAGTGACTGATGGCTTAGATATGTGTGATTTTAAAATATATTTTCAAATATGTATTAAAAAACCTCTAGCATTGCACTGACTTCGGTCTTCACTTTGCCCCTGCATCCCTGCTTCTCACTCTGCCTTTTGGGGCTGTGTCTAGTATTTGGCTTAAGACTCTTGGCAGCAGAAAGACAAAGGCGCAATGCAGATGAGACAAACAGTTTCACAACCAGGATTTATTATGGCAGAAGGACGTGACGCTCCTCACCCCAAAGCAGCGGCTCTGAGCTCTCTGGTTGGCCTACTGCCAACTTCCAGTCTGGGCTTTTGAGGCGCCACTGGGTCGCTTCGCCCCCCTCCCCGCCCGCAGCCGGCTCCACGTTGCCGTTGCACATTCTCCTCTCCGGAGCAAGGCCCGTTTCCCGCCGCTGACCGAACCAGCCCGAGCGGCGCGGCCCAAGCAGGCGAGCAAGCCGCCTCTGGAGGCCCCACACCGTCAGGCCAGGGCCCAGCAGCCGCGCCATGCGCGGCTCCGCTCCCCAGCGCCGCAGCCAAGGTGCCCTTCAGCAGCCCGCGACCGAGGGCCCAGCCGCGCCGTTAAACCGCCGGGGCCGCGCGGGGACAAGGGCAGCGCCGCGCGAAGCGACCGCCCGGCGCCCCCCGCCNGCGGCCGAGCGGCGCAGCTGCCCCACCGCCGCCTGGCCTCGCGCTGCGATCCGCTCCGCCCCGCCGCCGCTCGGCTGCGCCCCGTCCGCCCGGCCGGAAGGATGTGCTCCCGGAAGTTCCGGGGCTGCCGCTGTGTGGGATAAACAGTAATGGCGGAGGCGGTGGCTCTGGGAACAACGGCCGGCGCCGCGGCGGCCGCGGCCTTAGAAGTATCCGCTGCAGCGGCCGCGGGAGCGACGGCTGCGGCCTTCGACTTCGCAGCCGTGCCACCAGACGCCGTGGGGCCGGGAGGAGGCGGCTGGACCAAGCAGGTCACTTGCAGGTACGCGCTGTCCGCAGCTGGTGGGTGCGGGTGGGGGCGGCCGCCGTCGCCCTTGCCTTCTCCCCTCCCCACCCCGCGGCCGTTTCTGTCAGCGCCGCTCCCCTCCCCCCACGGTCACGTTCGCGCAGCGCGCGGCCGCAGCGCCCCCTTCCCCGCCCTGCCCCGCCCCGCCCAGCGCCCTGAGGGAGGCCTGCGGCAAACTGCGCAGCGGGCCGGGCCGGGCCGCGCCTTGCCGCTCTTCCGGGCAGAACCGGCCGCCGCGGCGGAGTTGGTGGGGGCCGTAGTGCGGAGGAGGCGGCGGCGGCCCATTGCCGGAAGTACCGGCTGGCGTTGGGCGCGCTCTGGGCCTAGTCTCCTGCAGCCGAACCCGCGGGCGGGGGCGGGACGGGAGATGGCCCTTCGTCAACCGTTGCCTTACGGGAGGGTGTTCCGTGTGGCTCCGCTGTGCAGATGGAGTGGGGATACTGTCCCCTTGCCGTGCCGGGGGGGCTGGAAGCCTTGCCGGCTCCTTGTGAGATGCAGTAGGCCACTATTCATTGTGTGGAAAATGTGCCCGCAGTGGCCGGCGTGAAGGAGACTGTGGGGCGGAAGTGCTGTAACCGCCTTCCAGAAAACGCGATAAAGCAGGAAATAAAAAATGATTTAACTTCTTGTCGTTTTGAATAAAAATTTTAAATGGAAATAAATTCGTGACTGGTATAGCAAGAATTACTTATTAAACCAGAAAAGGGGAATAACTCATGATAGGCTGAAAACTGTAAGGCGTGCTGCTACTTGCGTTACGTTAACATTCTGCATGCTGCGTCATTTTCTGTTTGTATTTTCCTATAACTGTATTTCTGATAAATCTTTTATATGTGGTAGTGCATGTTGTAAAGCTTGCCAGATGAACTATTTTTAAACTTACAATGCTGGCCTATTTGCTGGCTGGAAGGAATATGAAACAGCTTTTGTGAATATAGAAATATATTAGTCGGTTTATATGACAGCAAGTGGTAATCCGAGATTAGCATCAGGGAGCATCTTCTGAACTTTTAAAAGTTATTTTAAAAATAAAATTGTAAATTACGTTTAACCTGAATGTTTTTGAGCAAATGCCTTTCAAGCCACTTGGAAGCAAAAAGGACCATCCCCTGTGCAGAACGGAAGAGGCTCCAGATCTTGATGCGAGATCTAGATCTTTTCTGCATGTTTTTCCATTAGTGCTAATTGCAGATTCAAATAGCAGTATTAAGAACCGTTGCTTGGCTTTCACAGGGCGCTCACTTGCTGTGTCTTTCTTTTGTGCTGTTAAGCACGCCCTGCAGTATGTAGACCGTTCCTGTTAACGATCACTGTTTATTTTGGTTAATGCACTGTTAATGTGGCCATTTGAGAAGCACTGTTTCTCAGCTCTCTGAGTGCTTCTGCAAGCAGAGAGTTTGCCTGTGAATAACCGCGTTAATATTTGATGCATGGCACTTAAACGGCCGGTGATGAGGAAATGCCCGGGAATGATGCTTAGCTCAGCTTTTAAGTGAGTTGCAGGAGTATAGGTTAGTGCCCCCTCTCTATAGATTGCCTCACTATTTCTGAAGATCGAAAGGCTCAATTAGGTTAGATGGATTGGTGAGATATACATATACATGTATTTTCTCAGGCAACAGACAAAATAAATCAATTTATTGAAGACAGTGACTGCAGTAGTACAGAAGCAGTCAAGTTCATCAGTGTCATGCAGTGCAGTGAGTGTTTAATGTGTCGTGCAGTGAGCCTGTCGAAGGAATATATTTATTTACAAACACTCAAGACTAGTGGGAAGTTAAAACTACTCTTTTTAATGGCTAATGTGCTTTAATGTGAGTTTAAATAAAAATGAGTTTTCAGCTTTGGACCTAATGAACCTCCCCATTCATTGTTCTTTTTCACTAATCCTCACAGTTACCCCGTTGCTTTCTTATTTACTTGTTTATTTTTAGTGAGCCATTCAAGTTGTATGCAGACAAGCTTTCCTCAGATTTTAAAGTGAAATTAACAATTTCGACTTCAGCTTCTGGGAATAATTTTGTTTTTCTAGTTTGGTTACAGTAGGATGTATTAGTATTCAATAAAACATATTTCTTACTATTAAGTTTGTTTTACCTTAGCAAGGGAGCTTGAGGATTTAACTGTGAGACAAAGGGATTGAATTTTGAAACGTGTGTTTTTAATATAGTAGATAGAGCAGTTTCTGTTTTGAGTAGCACTGTACAATTTTATTTGTTTATCGTCTTTATTTACCTTGAATCATAGAGGTGACAGTAAATGCTGCCTGGAAAACTTCTGGGAAATCGTAGTCTCTTCAGTACAAGGATTTAGTGCTTCATGGCTGGTGTGGGGAATACTGCTTTATTAGAACTGGAAGTTTTAGAATTGGTAGAAGAAGTTCTTGATGCTCCTTTGAATACCTGGTCTGATAAACTGGTTGGCTAATGAGTTTTATTATGCCAGTGTGATATCCTTGGGGTGGATGATTGATATCTCAGAGTGAGAGACACAATGACTAAAATGAAGGACTTCGATTTCTCCTAGACATCTAGTTTTGCAGATGTTACCTTTCTGCTTTTCTTGCAGCTAAAGGTTAGAAGTCTCAGGGTAAAATGTAAGAATTCATGTTCCTTAAGAGATTATGAAAAATAGTTTTCTTATATTGCATCTATAGTTTAGCAGTTTACTTTTATGGTGTGTAATAATTTAAAATATTTTAATCTGGAATGAACTGCAGGGGAGTAAAACTGTAATTCATAGCTACTCTTTATTTACTGTTCTGATCCTTTTGTTATTGATATGTTGGAAATAAAAAGGATGGTGGTCCTTACCAAGCTTCTCTGTGCTTCCAGTTTGAGATGGATATGTGCTTTTAGTGAGCAGTGATGTAACCAACATTTTTCTCCAAAGACTTGAGGCTGTTAGCTCCAGATGTTTGTGTTTTCAATATGTCAGGCAATAATAGTTAAGGTCATCAAGCTGACATAAATAGATTACATTTCACTTGTTTGTTTAACAACTGAACATACATAAAAGCCCTAGCAACTATTTGGTGTATTTTGAGAGTTGTCTGTTTGCATCTTTGCTGTTCTTTCAGAAAACCTGGATCAGGTATTTATCTTTCTTTTAATGTGAAGATTCTGAACTGGTAAAGTATGCCTCCTTAATTCAGTGCATCACTAGTGATGAAGTGTGGAGTGCAAACCTCTTAACAGCCTGCTTGTGTTGCCTGTTTCTTAGCTGGTTCTTGCCAAAGGAGGTTATGGAGAAGAAGGGACAAGGAGATAAATGCTATTAAGACCTACTTTTTTTCTCCTTTTTCTTAAGGTTACAAACTCATATAGAATTCCGTCAACTACTCACTTGGCTGAAAGCTCACATGCTGTGCTAGAACAGCATGCCTGGCCTCTTCTGTCTTTTTCCCTGAGAATTCTCAGTCTCTGTGTGGCACCTGAAGAAGCTAATGAATGCAGTTGGCTGTCATCTTGAGGTTCCCTCATTGCCAGTTATGGCAGTCTCAGTTTTTGAAAGAGATTTGAGGGAGGTTTGTTGCTGGGTGTGACATTCTAATTCAGCAAAACCAGTAGTTTAATAAACAAAATGGGGTTACCTGAAAGCAGAATTAAGTGGACCTGAAGTAAAGAACAAACCACACCTGAATAAGCGAAACCGTTGCAAGCTTCAAAAGCTATGGAAAGAAATATTGATTTCACTAATAGGATTACAGAGGTAAAGCATCTGAAGGAAGCTAGTATGTGTTCAGGATTTTATACTGCAGTTACTTGTATTTAACACTGTGTTGTCCTTTTGATAAAGGCATTGCAAATTATTTTTCCCCAGCTTATGACAGGTTGTAGAAATAATGCTATTTTTGCAGTGGAAACCAAAATCTTCAGTAGATTATTATACTTTGAAGCATTATGGAAATCACGGTGGCTGGAACCTGGATAAACTTGAACATTTTAAGTATTCTGGTAAATTAGCACTTGTAACATCTGACTTCTTACCAGTGGTTGGAATTCCAGCGAGCTGGAGACATGATTAGCTTCATGGCCTTGGGCAAATGTTTTCTCTATGTGTTTCCAAAAAATGCCCACCTTGTCTACAGCTTGAGACTTTTGGGTGTGCAAAGCCTGATTTCTATGCTCTTTTTTTTTTTTAAGTACGCCATGAAAATCAGGTTATGCTATTTTGATCAAGGTTTCCATAACTAGACATGAGTTGGAATGTTTTTCAGTTATAAAATGCCAGTGTAGGCAATTATTACCTCTGTTTGTTGGTATCACTCATGTTCTATACATGCTGAACTGGGATCTGGGTTTGGACCCTGATGAGTTTTCTGGTCTAGTTCCCTGTGCAGCCTCACCAAATTATGCTGGCATATCTGCATAGGAAAGACAGTGGTGTTGCCAGAATATGTGCTTTTTGGGGGACAGCATCATAGACACTCAGACAAAATCCGGTTATATACTTGTCTTGACCCAGTTTTACTTTTTCGGATGAAATTATATGTGTTCTCTGTGTGCTTGAACAGAATGCAGATTTCAGCTATCTTACATGCCACTGAGTGAGACAGGTGATTCATGTACTTCTCAGTTTTAAGGGTCTTTTTTTTCCTGTAACCAGAAACAAGAGGCTGGTATTGCTGTTCCATAATGTTACAGTTAAATTGAATACTCTCTGTGTGTAAAAACACTCTCCCAACAGAAATTTTGTTACCTTTCACCAAAAATAATGCACTCTATTTTTTGACATGACCAAAGCATGTTTTAGCCAAACACAGCAATTCGTACTTAAATGTTAAATTCTTTGTGACCTTAAAGTAAAAAAAAAAATCTTACCTTATGGCAGAGCAGAGGGCGGAAGTTTGTGTAATCCATAGAGAAATACATTTTTCTTTCCTCCCACCCCAGCCGCCTTGTTCAAATAATGCTGACTTTGCTGTGTAGGATTGCAGGCCTTTAAAAATGACGTCTGAATTAAATTGAGCTTGTGAGTGTTTCAGGTTTGTGGGTTTTTTTTCCTTTTGTAGCCTATGATCTTGATGTCATTAATTGTGACATCAGAGTTATATAGAACCTGTATTGGTAGAGGATTTTCTAATATAAGCTGGGAAAGAATGAAAAGGACTTATGGCTCCCTTTCCTCTGTCTAACAAGCAGTGGGAGAGCCTGATTTTTTGAGGCTTATGTATTTAAGATATGTTGCCCAAGTACTTTCTAACAGAAGTCCTCACTTTGGGCTGGTGTCTTTCTCTCAGTCACTTATTTCAGCTGTAGTGGTGTCCCAGCGCTTTGTTGGCTTGAGTAGCAGTGGGGCTGATCTAGATTAAAAATAACCATGGGGGCAGCAAAAGGAATGTCAGGTTACATCTGAAGCCATTTTCTGATCTCAGTCAGCAGGTGGCTGTGAAATTGCATGTCTCAACACACGGGGGAAGCAATGCTGTGTGGAAATAAGCAAAGGGTGGAGATAACAGTTGTTAAAAAACAAACATTTAACAGCCTGAATTATTTTTCGTGCTGTTGGGGTGACTCCCATTTCTTAAAAGCAAGCCAGAAATTCCAGTTATGTTCTGGTTCCATGAGTTCATAGGTGCTTGTGTTTTTTTGGCTTTGAGGTGGGTTTGTTTGTGGGTGGATTGTGGTGTTGTGTTGGTGTGTGGGTGGTGGTTTTTGGTGTTATTTTTTTTTCCCTTTTTTTTGTTCACAGTGGAGGGTACTTGTTGTGGAGTGTCAGGGTTTTTTTTTGTTTGTTTTTGCAGCACCCTGTTCTGGTGTGTGCTGGCATAGCTGTTTGTGCAGCCACCTGGCAAACCTGACTAGGGTACTCTGCTCTCTGAGGTCAATATCCTGCAGAGCCTCATCTTGGTCTTATGCCACTTCTTTTTATGTAGGGCCACATTTCTTATCTGGTTACTATGCAGCTACAGTGTACAGACAGGTTATTGTTTTGAGTGTGAATTGCAGCCTGGTGGCAAGTGTCAGCTGATGGTTTATAAAACCACTTTAGATTTTTTTTTTTGTTAGTACCTTGAATACATGACTGGTTTTGTGGATGGAGGGTTATGAGCCCTCTTAAGATGCACCTCAGGTTTTAATATATCCCTAGTACTGGATTACAAAAGTAGCTTTGGCGAATTGTTCACTTTGATTTGTCTGACTTAAAAATACAGCAGACTAAGTACCTATGGAGAAGTTCATGCAGATCAACAACTTGACACCTCTTAAGTTGAGTAATGTAGACTTGAATGTGCTGTGTTGTGAAGAGCTATCCTAATGTTAGTTTGGGCTGCTGAAAAATGATCCTTCTGTCTCCTGTGCTGGCTGTAGTGCTGTCTGGCTGCATAGTCAGCTGGGTTGGAGAACATGGTCCTGCTGCCTGCGTAGGTGTGGTATTACCAACACAAAATGGTGGAAGTGTGCAACAGGAGGGCAGGAAGATGGGCTCAGAAGAGTAGAATTTAGCAGCAAGATGGGCTTAGAAGGGTAGAATCTGCTTCTCAGTCTTCCCTGAAGTGGTATTTTATATGAGACCTGAGACCTAACAAGTTTCTTTGTTTACTAGGTCCTTTTATATTTCCAATGAGTTCAGAGTTTGCAACTTACTTGGTATCTGGGGGCCATTGCTTCTCTTCTAAACTGAAGTGTTGGTGAACGTACTGATAGATTCATTTCTTACATAGGTTTGGGATTTTTTGTTTGTTTGTTTTGTGGGTGTGTGTGTGTTTGATTTTGTGTTGTGGCTTTTCTTTTTTTTTTTTCCTCCCTTTTTGGCTAATACTTGTGTGTGGATTGGGAAAGATGTACTTCAATGTGTGTTTTCAGTTGTGTGGATGTGGACATATTGAGTCTTAGTTGCAGTGCCTTGAATTTAAATAAGCTTGTGTCTTTTAGGTTAAAATTTAGAACAAATTGGAAATGACAGTTTTGTTTTCTTGAATAGCTGAATTTGAGGATGCTCAATTAAACTTGCTTTATTTGGCATGCTAAAATTTAGTAAACTGTCCTCAAAAGCTTTGAAACCACACAGTTCTTTCAAGACAGGCAGCACAGTATTGAAACAGAGCGCTTCTACTGATTATTTGACTCGTATGGCAAAAACGAATGTGTATGTTTTGTCAGATGTAATTATCCATCACAAACATATTTTGCATTCTTGAAAAGGAAATTACTTCTGATTGAATTATTTACAAATTCAAAATAGATTTAAGCCCTGAGGGAACTTGATTAGGGTGTGGCTGATTTTGTGTTTTTGATTCAATAGTGGGCTTTTTTAAGGTTTTTGTTGGTGTCAGAGCACATGAACTATGAGTAAAACTTTGTCCCCATCTACTTTGTCCAAGACTCTTTCTCTGTGTCGTAGCCCAGGATAACGTTTGTTTTGCAGGTGTTTTTCAGACTTTTGTAAGATGAAGTCCCTAAATGTGCAGCACAGTTCACTGGAATAGCTAAGGCTTCCTCTTTTCTCATTCTTATTTGTATGTTTTTACTGGTATGTGGTCCCATGAGTCATTAGTGGTGGTCTTAATTCAGCATACCTTGATTTATAAAGTAACTTGTCATCCAGGTGCTTTTTTTACAGCTTCAATGCTTCTCCTTAATTCATAGTAATCTTCTGTCCTACAGATATTTCATGCATGGAGTTTGCAAGGAAGGGGACAACTGTCGCTACTCCCATGATCTCTCCACTAGTCAGTCTGCAATGGTGTGCAGGTATTATCAGCGAGGATGCTGTGCTTATGGAGATCGTTGCAGGTAAAGTAATTCCATTGACCAACCTGGAGGGGAGTTATTTCACTCTGAGTCCCTGAGTAGAGAGCTCAGAGAAAGGCAATAAATCTTAAAGTGTTTTCCTCTGTCATCGCAACTTCAGACATTTATAAAAATAGCTTATTTTCACAAACTGTCTTCTCTTGTTAAACACTATAGCATTTTTTGCTATAGAAATACATAAGCGAAAGCAAGCAAGCAAGAGAACTGTTTTTTGTAAAAATACTGGTTGTCAAGGTGTGGGTTTTTTTTATTTGTTTATTAATAACATGAGTAGATGAATTAATTGAAATCTGAGGGTACATTCAAACTAGCTGAACTGGTGGAACTGAGATGCATTTGGTAAGTTATCATAAAAGCCTGAACAGGTAAGGTTTTGGCTTTGTGGTTTATTTGTTTGGTTTTGTGTGGGTGAAGGTGTGTGTGTTTGTTTTTGTCTGAATGTGTCTGTCTCTTCAGGAATTGCTACTTTGGCATGTGAACTGCCATTTTGGAAAAGTAGTGGGAGCGTACTCATGTAGGTTCTAAAATGTTGCCTGTATGAAATGGCCCTATATTAGGAAAACATAGTATCACTTAACTTATACCTTTGAAGTTTTTTTCCTTTGTGCTGGTGAGGCTACACCTCAAATCCTGTGTTCAGTTTTGGGCATCTCAGTACGGAAAGTCATTGAGGTGCTGGAGAGAGTTCAGAGGGTGATGAAGCTGGTGAGGGGTCTGGAGCACAAGTCTGAGGAGCGGCTGAGGGAACTGGGGCTGTTTAGCCTGGAGAAAAGGAGGCTGAGGGGAGACGTTATGTTATCGCTGTCTACAACTACCTGAAATAACGTTGTAGCACAGAGGGTGTTGGTCTCTTCTCCCAACTAGCAAGTGATAGGATGAGAGGAAATGGCCTCAAGTTGTGCCAGGGGAGGTTTAGACTGAATATGAGGAAAAAATTCTTCACAGAAAGGGTTGTGAAGCAGTTGAACAGGCTGCCCGGGGAACTGGTTGAGTCACCATCCCTGGAGGTGTTTAAAAGATGTGTAGATGAGGTTCTTAGGGACAAGGTTTAGTGCCAGAGTAGTTAATGGTTGGACTCTGTGATCTTGAGGGTCTCTTCCAACCAAAATGATTCTATTGTTCTGTGACTGTTAGAAAAAGTGTGAAGAATGGAAGCAAATGCTTTCCTATTTTAGCAAAGCTTTATAAAGGCTTAGGGATGTTTGCATCATCTTAAGTTTATTAAAATTTATCAGGAGTTTTAACATGGTCTTGTTGCAGCTCTAATGTATGATTAAATATTTGCATCACAACTTCATATGGTAGTTCATGCTTAGCTTTACTTTTGTGTTTATTTTGTGGCTACTATGTATGTGAGGTAAGGGAAGCAAGCTTCTCTGTAGGCTTCTGCCAGTGTTGCTTTCTTGATCATGTAGATCCGTGGTCTACGAGCTTTTGATCACACACCCCATCAGTAGAAGATTTTTTTAGCATCTCCCAATACATATATATTTATAGATTATAATATACCTACTGCTGTATTGATGTATTTTGTACATTATAAAACATGTACAAAAATACAAATTTTAAAAAGGATGTAATAAAGGCAAAATAAACAACATTTAATAAATATTTTAACAGTCTAAAACCATTTTTGCTCTCACTAAGAGTAGTAATATTTTTTACTGGTAGTAATCTTGATTGAATATGCTTCATTTTAAAAAAAGAGAATCTTATTTTAGTGTTTTGTAATACAGTGATCTGAAGGTTTAGTGTGAAATTTAGCTTATTCCAGTGCTTAGTTTTAATGGTTGTCATAGCTGAAAAAGATCTTCTACAAAGTTAGGTGGATCCAAAAGGAAGAAGTGTGTTGTTGGCTGCACTTGCCAATGCTGCTCCATTTCCTTGAAAATCATGGAGTGCCATCTGTTTCTTTAAGCAGTGCTGACAGGTGACACAAGTGGAAGCACTTTATAAGGGGTCATCAGTGGCTTTCTCTTGAAGCCATTTCTAGGCCATTCTTCAGAATAGCTTGTTTACATCTAAATTAGTTTATTTCCAATCCTTTGAACTGCTTTGTGGGGTTATTTTTTTGTGAAAAGTTGACGTGATGTGTTTTAACTCTTTAGATATGAACATACCAAGCCACTGAAGCAGGAAGAAATGACTGATGTGAATCCAGATGAAGAAATTTATGCCTCAGTGTCCTCGGACTTCGCATCGCTCCCTGAAACAGTTGAAGAATTTATTGCTGAGATAGAAGATGAAAATATAGATCTGGCAGCTGCAGGAGTAGGTGCTGAAGATTGGGTGAATGCTGTAGAGTTTGTCCCTGGGCAGCCATACTGTGGACGTGGTAAGCTGATCGTGGGATAACAGTAGATTTCTGTCGTGGGTCAGAAGTTTATATGTAGCGTGTTAGTGCTTTTGGTTTTGTTGAGTATAGCTGTTCTTATTTCTTAAGCACTTCAAGTGATCTTTCCTTAACTTATGCTTGGATTTTCCAGCTTAATAGTCAGACTGTTTGACATCAGGACCTGTGTCCTAATGTTCTGAAACCAGGTAAACTTAAAGACAGTCTTGGCATAACTGGCTTTCTTCTGTTACGGCTCTGAATGACTTGGTGAATCTCTGTCTTTGAAGTTTAGTTTGCATGTGTGATGGGAGAAGGAAATACTAGTGGTGCAATTAATATCAATACTCTTGAAAGATAATCTGCTTTTTCGGGTGGTGTTTGTTTGTTTTTTTTCCCAATCTTTTAAAGGTTTTCCAGTGGAGTTACAGATTCCTGAAGAATGAATTGAAACCTAATGCTTGCTTTCATGAATCCCATGACCAGAGGCTGAAAATAATTTATCCTAGTTACCGTCCTGAGACTTGACTTTCTAATACGGTGACAGCTCATTGAGGATGAAATTGAAGAAGATAATCATATGAGACCAGACTGTTTAATTAGCATACTTGTCATCTGCTTTCCTTGCAGAAAGATAGCACAAAGACTTGAAATTTAGGTGAAAAGCAGGCTGAATGTGTTTACTGTAGCATAATTTAATATTTGTCTCTCTAAAACGGAAGACTTATTGCTATGAATCCAAAATGGGCACTTTGTGTCTGGAAGAGTTTGAAGTTGTCATACAGTGCTAAGATTACACTTATCTGTCTCTACAGCACTCCTCAGGTTCTTGGATCTAAAAGGAGGCGTTACCTTCTCAATGTTACAGGGTGGTACTGGAGCCTGCTCTGATCTGATTTGAGGAAGGGAATGGGAGCAACATTTTGCTAGTGTTTTTTAGAAATTTGATTATGGCATTGTTTGGTGTATCTGTGACTTGGGTGTAGTCCAGAGGAATGAAAACTTGTTTTCTACATGTTAATATGTCACCTTACTGTCATAAAAAAATATGGCTTCTGTGTTCATTGAGACAAAGGATCCCTCATTTAGATTGGGAAGGACCTCTAGAGTTCCTCTAGTTCATTTCCTGCTCAAAGCAGGATCAGCTCTGTGAGGTTGCCAAGGGCTTTGTTTAGTTGAATTGCTATCCTCAGATATGTTCAAAACACCATCATCTCTGGGCAGCCTTTGTAGTGTGTGACTTCTTTCACAAGGAAAAGCTCTGTTCTCGTATGTCATTGGATTTTTCTCTGCCTCAGCTTGCCTTCTCTCTCTTGCCTTGTGCACATCTGAGAAGAGCCTGGCTCTGTGTTTGGGTTTTGTTTGTTTTCTATACTTTTCCATTAAGTAGTTGAAGATAACAAAAAGATCACCTTTTAAGTCTAACAAGTCCTGTTTTGTTCATCTCTTTTCATGGGCTTGAGCCCCTTTAATGGCTGGGAATCAATTCATTGATAGTTTGAACAGCTAGAGATCTTTTAAATACGCCTGAATACTTACAGGAGAGCTGGTGCTTTCTCTGAAATTCCTGAAGCATAAGAGCATTTCATTATACCTTAGTTTTACTGAAGCAATTTTTTCTTCTAGGGTGTCAGGCTTATTTGTCATGGAGACTGTGGCTGCCACAGATTAAGTTAAATAACAGTGCCTTCTCTAAGTCTTGTTCCAAATTCTATGTTTTGCATCCTTTGAAATTTGATGTATTTTAATGTACAAACGCATTCAGCTGTTTCTGTTCTGAACAGTGCTACGTGATGCTGATTCCCATGGTCACTTCTTAAAAGCTGTTTTTTAAAAACTTTCCCAAAGCCACTGTTCAAGCTGTAAAAATAAAGAATTTTGTTGTAGTCATCAGGAAGATGTGTGTAGTGTGTACCACAGTGTATACTTAGAAGTATATATTAGTATATATATTATTTTTATCAAATGCCTGGAGAAACATACAGGTACTTGGAAGCTTTAAAATGGAATCTATTTCTCAAGATTTGCTAGAAGCCTTTGTGTTTTCGATTGTCTTAACAAATGCTGAAGATTTGGGGTTGGCAGTTTACCCAGGTGTAGCTTGGTCTAGAATGCTCATCTTTTACTGTAAGACAAGACATTCTGCTAATGCAGATGACTCTCTGATTTGGGATTAAACCTGATATCTTGAAGATGACCTCGGGGCCTAGCAAAGAAAATAGTGACAATTCTTCGGATATCACCTGTTTGATATACAGATGCACCACACTTCTGTTCTGGAATAACTGAGAGTAGAGAGGCAGAAATGTAAGAAACATTCTGAATTGGGTAGTTGTTTCCTGCTGCTGCAAGGTGAACATATTTGATGCTATGAAGTGTGTCCTAGAGTGAAAGCAGGTGGTGTGTGAATCGAAGGTAATGAACCAGTTTTTTCACTCATGTGAATGTAACCCTGTTGACTGTGAACTGGGCCGTGAGAAGAAAGAGATTGGGTCCACCTGCTGGAGAGTAGTGGTCTTGGGAGCAGAAGGCAAAGTAAATGGTACTCTGAGGGATGATGGATTCGGAACTCCTGAGGCAATGGAGGCTTGTGAGTTTCCATAATTTTGCTTTTGAAGAGGAGGCAAAACTGTAGCAGGAACAGTGCAGTAGACACAAGAGATATGCATGCAGGGCTTTAGGCTATGGGAGCTGAGATATTCAGAAGTGGAAATGCTAGTTTAGTTTTTGTTTTGTAGAAATAAGTTCTCACTGAGCGGAAGTGCTGGGACAGCACAGAAGGCTGAGACTAGAAAACTAATGTCACTTTTAGCAGGTTTTTTCCTCTCCCACCTTCTCATACTGTAGAATTACCCAGAGCCATTATTAAAGACTGACAATTCATAGATATATATCTTGTTGTCTAGACATCTAGTCATGAAGAATTTATTGTACTTTTTTGTGCAAGGATGGTATTGTGGATTGGGCTGGAAGTTAGTAGCTATACTGTGTACTGTGCTTGTTAACTTGCCCTGCTGTTGTTCATGATGGTTTATTTGTTTTAAGTAACATGTCTATACTTTTTTTGTGCCAAGATGTGAAACTCTGCTCTCTCATGTGGACCAGCATCGTAAATAAATAGGTTTCCAAGTCAGTGTCTGGAGGGTTAAGAAATCAAAGCCTTTATTCTCAAAGAACCTCAAGAAATAAGTCTTTTTTAATGAATAAAACCCTTACTGAACTAGGTTTTTACAAAATATATCCTTCAGGGGGAGTGTAGGTGACTCTGGACAACTTTTCTGTTAAGAGACTCTTCAAATGTGGCTCTTCTTTCAAAGTCTGCATTTTCCAGGGATATAGGATTGCCTTAAGCAAAGATCATCTTGCCAGCCCCATTAAAGGAAGTACTGTATCACTCAATCTGTTTGAAACTCAGCTGTATTTAGCTGTCTAGTAGGCTTCTGCGCATCCGTACTACAACATACTAAACTCTCCTTCCTCAGTAAGGGTCGAACAAGATGTCAGAAGTTATGTGAATCAACTAGGTAAAAAATTCTAATATTAACTTGAAGGAACACTGGCAGAAATGACATTTGAGGGAATAGAAACTGACTGGTAGTTGTGATTTTTGTTACTTATTTTGGAAGTGGAGACCATGGATTTCAAACTGGGAAGGGAGAGTTTAGATTAGTAAGTACAAATTTTCATAGTATGTTCAGCTGCTCAGAGTAGGTAGAGCCTAGTATATGGTTATGTGTTACTTTTCTTGGTGCCAGTTCACTAGGACTCATGGAGAAGACGACGTAATGAAAATTTTTTTAGTTGGCAATCCCTTACTTACAAGCAGGTTGAGAGTTGACTTTTTATTCTGTCACTCGCTTCTGAAAAATATGTTTCTAGCAAACTGACTGACCCAAGATCAGTGCCAGTGACCTCTAAAGCCAGAGATGGTTCAGGAAGCAGACTTGAGCCTGTTTTGAGAGCTAATATTTTTCTATGCTGATCTTCAATATATACTTATCCCCCCCAAACTGTGAGCTCTCAATGACCTGCTTTTTCTTTCTCTCTGTATGTCCAAAAGCAAACAGACCGGTACATGTTTATTGTGTCTCTTTGCTCCATGGGAATGAAAAGTGTGAGCATGCGGTCTCTGATTCTTTTAGAAGTCTGTCCTTTACTTTTACTGATCTAAGTATACCTTTGGTAGCTTTTGCTTACTTGTCAAAATCTAAAGCTCAAACAACTTACAAAAGTTATACTTTCTGATAGCATAGATGACTTTTTACTGTTATAACAGCTACTGGTTATATAAAAGTCCATTTGCTGTTCTTCCTGGTGTTTATTCTGAATATAGTAATTCTTCGTTCTCTTGTATTTACTATATCTTCAGTTTCAAACTGACTGCTTTTGTCTTGTAATTTCCTACTTATGATCTCAAAAGGCTGTTTTCGTTGTGGTGAAATAGACAAGCATATGTTCAAGAGGTACAGGGAGAAGTGTTAAGCAGAAGCTGTCTACACAGGGAAATGATAGAGGCTTTGGTTCAATTTAGTATAAGGTAAGGGAATTTACTTAGTTGGGATTTTGGAAAACTGATGGCTAGCTTAGTACGCAGTCAAAACACCCTGAATTTCAGTTTCTTCAAGTTAGGTTTATGTGTCTGACTGATAGATGGGCTATCTGTTTAGGGTAGGGTTTTTGGCAAATATCTAGAAATAGAGTTAGTTTGGTGAGAGGTGTGAACACAGCCTTTATGTCATTCATATAGGTGTATGGGAGTCTAGAAGTGAAGTCTGTTGTTCAGGCTGAATAACAACATCCTAGTTAACCTGCACAGAAGGAACTGCTGATGTGGTGTTTCCATACTATCGTTTTATTATGCTGGATGGACCTTTATTGCTTCAGCTGTGTGGTTTCTGGGAAAAAGCCTGTTAGCTTCAGCCAGTGTGGAATTGATTCTCAAAGCAGTGAGAGATTTGTAAACTTATTAAGTTGTTGCTGAACAAGAGTTTGTATAAAAGTGTGCTTAAGCTGCTGAGGACTCGTGAGGTTTTTCTAGTGCTGTCTCAGCCTGTAAATGGATCTGAATCTGACCACTGAAACCTTGATTGCTTTGGTCTTGTCTGTGTTGAAGGATAAAGAAATTAGTCATGCTTTCTTGAGTGGAAAAATAACTGTTAGTTCAGGTTGAGGGTATGTGAAACTTGGATTGAAATGAACCTTGGTTGTTTTTATTATTTTCTTTGGGTAACTTCAGCCAGGGCTATACAAAGATTGCTTCACATTAAAATAAAGCACTGGGAGTGAGAACACATTAAATCTGAATGTATTGCTTATTGAGCTTAATTTTGTTCCCAGCTGCTCCTTGCTGCGCTGAAGCACCCTTGGAGGAAATGGTGATTGAGGAAGAATATGAAAAGCAGGAGGTAGACGTGGAGATAAAGAAGGAGCTGTGCCCCTACGCTGCAGTAGGAGAATGTCGTTACGGAGAAAACTGCGTGTATATCCATGGGGATGTGTGTGATATGTGTGGACTGCAGGTCTTGCATCCCATTGATGCTGCACAGAGATCCCAGCACATAAAGGTAAGCAAACTGTCTGGTGTTAAACAGCTTTAAGTTATTGCTTCCTAGCTCCCCGCAATCACTTGTCATTAATCTCCTTTCATTTGAAGGTGCATGCAGGTCAGGCAGTGAATGAAATTCCTGTTGTAAACTGGACTGTTTCCTGCCTGGGCCATATTCAAAAGCAGCTGGGTTTCCTTATCTGTGCTTGGAGAGTAGTCTTCCTAAAGCTACTAAAGCTTTGTTCTTTGCCTACTAAAACTGGATGGTCTTTTAGATTGCCTTTCTTATGTTTAAGAGAAGTGTCTGAAGAAAGGAGTTTTACGTCTGAACTAATTGTTCTCCACTATTTTAGCAAATTTTTCTTTTGAAGATAAGGATTTTTCAGCTTAATCATACTCCATTCATCATGCAAAACAGCAGAGTAAAACTGAGCTTAAAAACCTCTTAGATTTCACCAGGTGACCAGTTGCCTCTGTAGTCGTTTTCTTTGTCTCTCCTTTTCAGTCTTGCATTGAAGCTCACGAGAAGGACATGGAGCTTTCATTTGCCGTCCAGCGTAGTAAAGACATGGTGTGCGGGATATGCATGGAGGTGGTGTATGAGAAAGCTAATCCTAGTGAGCGCCGCTTTGGGATCCTCTCCAACTGCAGCCACACTTACTGTCTCAAGTGCATCCGCAAGTGGAGGAGTGCTAAACAATTTGAGAGCAAGATTATAAAGTGAGGCACTTTCCCGTTTCGATTGTGCTTTGTTACTATGGAAGAACTTAGTAACTTGTGACAACTTGCAACAGACTTCCAGATGCAGGCTGCAGAGGCTGCATTTACTGCGTACTAACCTTAGTTTGGAAGTGAAATAATTAAGAATAACATTTGCACTCTGATTTGGTTAATATGGGTTAAGTTTGCAAAACTCAATGGTAGGAAAATAACTTCCATTTATTTAGTAGCATGTTGTCCAGTGATTACTGTTTTACATCTTGGACACCCAGCCAGGAATCTGAAAACAGATTAACCACTTTAGAATGTATGCTGCTTAATTCATTACCGCCCCAGTTCATGAATCAGTTGACAAAACATTTCTCCATTTAAAGGCTGTTCTAAAAAAAACCAAAGTTCCAATCAAATAAATATAGAAGTCAAATCAAAATAAATTTATTTAATTCTAAAGAAAAAGGAGTCTGTGTGAAGTGTTTTTTCAAGCATTTCTGAGACCAGCTGACCTGCTGCCATTGTGTTCTTAAACAAGAAAGTTTAGGTTACCTGCATGCGTAAGAGAGAATCTAGACTGAAAAGCCCGTACAGCAAGTGTCCGGGTACAATGCAACTTTTAAGATGGATATATGCCATGAATTGTCATGTAGGAGAGAGAGCGCCCTGTAATGTGGAATTTTGCAGCACAATCTGTTCATTCCCCAGGTCCTGCCCAGAATGTCGGATCACATCTAACTTTGTCATTCCAAGTGAGTACTGGGTGGAGGAGAAGGAAGAGAAGCAGAAACTCATTCAGAAATACAAGGAGGCAATGAGGTATGAACACTGCAGCCTTTTGTCAAGTTGAGACAGCAGAGATAAAGGCACATCTGGAGAAGAAAGGGCTTGATGTAAAGCCCTCTCACACCTCATTTCCACCACCACATGGGTAGTGTGTCCTTACCTATCTGCTCACAGAGGCATGCAACCACACAGTTGCACAGCTATTCCTGTGTTCTTTGACCTCAGTCTTTCCCTTCTATACACAAAACACTGGTGACGTAGCCATAAGGTAGTATGAGCTTGTGCACTGCAAGCCATCGGTGTCCCTGTCGTGCATCGCCCCACACACATGGTCTATTACGTGATTTCTGCGTGTAGGTGTTGTACTGACAAAATACCGTCGGTTCCAAATGGTACCTGAGATCCCTTTTGGACTACAGGTAAAAGCAATTCTGAAGTCTGGTTGGGGTCTGCTGTGAGTAAGGGTTGCGATATTTTCCTTTCCAGCAACAAGCCATGCAGGTATTTTGATGAAGGCCGTGGGAGCTGCCCGTTTGGAGGGAACTGTTTCTACAAACATGCGTATCCTGATGGCCGCCGAGAGGAGCCGCAGAGACCCAAAGTGGGAACATCGAGTAGATACCGGGTCAGTGCTGCTGGTTTTTGTCCTTTCTATACAAAGAGAGCACAAGAGGGGCATGCGTTAAATCAGTTGCCCTGAGAAGAGGGAAATGTTGCCTTTTTTTTTTACTTCT
Source organism: Pampusana beccarii (assembly GCA_013399365.1). Classification (NCBI taxonomy): domain Eukaryota; kingdom Metazoa; phylum Chordata; class Aves; order Columbiformes; family Columbidae; genus Pampusana; species Pampusana beccarii. Next base: position 588,991 of record VWYH01009266.1, read on the forward strand.
GATAGACCTCTGTAATGGTGAATTTGAAGGAGGTGGTAGTCTGAGGTACATGATTGCTGAAGGCCAAGATGAAAACAGTCAATTTTAAAAACTTTCCTAGTACACCAAGATACGGAAGTAGAAATGTTGGGCAGCATTCATAGGGCTGTGTGAGGGTAAATGCTACTAGAGGTCGGTATCTCCTTGAACAAGAAAACATGGTTTCTTGCATGTCAGGAATTGCACTGGGTCTGTACCGTGTCAGCCTCTGGGAAGACTCCTACCTTGTACTGCTTGGTCACCTGGGGAAATACTTGTGTTCCACTTGCAGGCCCAGCGGAGGAATCGGTTCTGGGAGTTCATCGAGGAGCGAGAGAACGGTGATCCATTCGAGACCGATGAGGATGAGGTGGTGACCTTTGAGCTTGGTGAGATGTTGCTCATGCTGTTGGCAGCAGGAGGTGACGATGAGCTAACGGATTCCGAGGACGAGTGGGACTTGTTTCATGATGAGCTGGAAGATTATTATGATTTGGATCTATAGCACCTGTCAGTGGAGTGTGGACTGTCGTCTTGGCTTCTGGCAGTAGCTATTACCTGTGGTGTTGTGGCAGTGCCTGTGTTTCTCCTAGGCAGGCCGATCAATTCCAGGTGCTGTTGTAATAACTTTTACCCAGGGTCTGTCTCTTCCCTTCCCGTCCCTTCCCACCCCAGGAGTGTTGTTTTTCCTCTGTTTAAACAAATAACAAGAAATAAATCTTTAAAATGTTAGTTTTTGTAAAAATAAATTTAACTGTCAAACAGTTAGCTTAGGTTTGTTGCTTCATCTGTGTACCCAACAGAGTTCACCCAATTCCAGGGTTAAAGTGTTTACAGGACTTCCACACTCATTTTGAAGAGCCCAGATACAAAAATGAGCAGTGGCCATGCAGTGGGGATGTAAATTGGCTGATGGCCTTTTTTCTGTCTTTGTACCAATATTTCTGATTTCAGGCTAGATACAAATACTTTCTTTCTGGCATCAGCTCCGTTCCAGCCCCCTCATGTACACATCTTCATTTGTGATTTTGGTCTCTTGTTTACTTGCACATTACTATTACTACTGTGTAACCAGAACCAGGTGTGAACGTTCTGGGTTTTTACTGTGTTTAGCATGAAAGGAAAATGTCGTTGTGAAAGGAGAACTCTCTATGTGTATATACAGATAAATGCAGAGTTGGACCTCAAGGATGGGGGGACTCTGTGTAAGTTAAAAATAACAAAACCATCTTTCATCCCCTTGGTGCATGAAGTCTAGCCTCCAATTGGACATGAAACTGGTTTAGTGGTCTCAGCCCAGCCTGTGGCAGTGATCTTAACTATGGCTTAACTTAATTGATGGCACTCTCTGATAACACCAGCTCTCTTTTGTGTGGATGATTAGGGTTGTCCAGGAGCAGAAATCCGGTTAGCCAAGGTGGGGTCAGACTAACACCAGAGAGGCCCCTCTAGCTTTATTGCTCTCTAAGTTTTAGAACTTGGTGTAACCACATAAGCTGTGAGCTTTGCTAGGAAATGGCTGTGCCTCTCAGCTGGTTTGAGGTACGTGTGCCTCTCAGCATCTGAGTCGGGCAGGTTGCCTGGTGAAGCTGTTCATCTTATGTGAGTTACCGCTTACAAAGGCAGTCATGCAGTTTCTGGCTGTAATTTGCATTGAGAAATTACTTTGCCACCAAAGCCACGGCACAGGAATTTTAACCTCGCATTACATTATTGCTGTTTTTTATTGACTTGTGGATGCCCCGTGATCTGTTCTCCTGCTGCTCTTGTCCCCTAGACTGCCTCTCCTTTCACTTTTAAATGGAATGAGAAATTGTTCTGAGGTCTATAACGTATTGTTTTGCAGCTGCCTTTTGTAAGAAGCACTTTTCCCAAATAAAAAAAATCAAAAAAAGTGAAACAAGACTTCTGTCTGTTCTTTTAAGCTTGAAGCTTCTGTGTTTCAGCTTGACTGATTATTTTTGTGTGTTTCTGTAAATATGTAATTTTACCTTGGTTGTAACCTTTCCAACAAAGAACGTGTAACAGAAGGAAGGCATTCTGAACAGACAGCTGAGGTGATTGAACTGCCAAAAGAATATATGGGGCCACTAGTGGGAAAAGACATGGCTTGATTTCTCAGAAGTAAGTTCTGCGCTACGGTATTAAATTTGTCCTTAACAAAGTCAATTGCAGTGCATATTCTATTGTTAGGTTCTCTTGCAATGCTGTTTGGACAGCAAGTCTAAGCATTACTGCAGGCCACCTCCTGAGAACCCACATGCTGCTTTAAGCTTACGTGTGTTCAGAAAGAAACATTCTTTTGCAGAAATACGTTAAGTTGGAAGTAAACTGCTAGAAATATATACAGATGCTGAGGGCTATGACTAAGAAAAATTTAACTGAACAGGCTAAACCTTTGTGTTTTTTTTTTGGTTTTTGGGTTTTTTTTTTTTTCTTAGAGGCAAGTAGCAGAGGGAGAAAAGGATTTGAACATCATTTGCACAATTGACATTTAAAACCAAGATGGGGAGAAACATGCAAAAAGGAAGGCTTTGAAGTAGAACTAGCCTGTCCTCCCCTGCGCAGTGAACAAAGTTAACACTCTATTGGAAAGCTGCATTCAAACGTAAGTTTAACAAAGCTTTGTTCTGGTAAGATGGAAAAAGATAATGGACTTACCAGCCAGAGCACACGGATCAGCTTTCCTTCATAAGGGGTCACATGTGGCCTGCTTTACTTGTTGTGTGGGTGCACATGTGGCACAGTGGCAGATGCTGCTGCTTCCAAACCTGACTTCTATACGAGTTACAGGGGAAGCTGAGAAACACATGCATGGGTGATTTGCTTTGGTGGTAGCTGTTCTGTTTAGCTGCAAGGCAACTGACGTAGTCAAGCACATAGTGATAAATAGTTTTCTGTTCATCTCATGCTTTGAAGCGTGCTGTAGCTCTTGTCCTGTGAGTTAAACTGCATGCACTTATCATGCAATCTTGCTCGTGGTAGGCCTGTTTCTAAGTTTCTCGTTGCACTATGATTTCTACCTCCTCCTCTTCCAAAACCGGAATGACTGAAGGGAGAAGAGCCTTTGAAATTAGTAATGTATGTTAGTAGACTGCTATATTTTTCCTCTGTAAGAACAGGAACAAATTCAGGAGAATGAAGGCAAACTTTTAATGCAAAGATACAAAGGGAGGTGACTTAGGCTGTGCTACATTTTATTTGAGCAAATACCTAAGGTACAGAAACTGAAGAGGCCAATGAGAGTAGTGTCAAGATGAAAAAGGTATGAAGACTCCATAAACTTCCATCAGCAAAATCTTAATTGCAAAACAAAAATCTTCAGGAAAAGATACATGCTCTCACTTGAAGTACCTTAGCTTTACTCCCTATGCAAGAATATATACATATGGTTTGACATGAAATTTTGCATCTTGTCATAAGTGCAAAATAAGCATCTGCTGCCCATTCTAATTGGTTGGAATGTGATCATACAAGCAAAGAGCACTTCTTACAACCTCTGCTGTTTTAGTTGAAATATTGATAGCACAGCTCTTGCCTGATTGTAGCCCAAGGTGTCTTGTATTGCTGAGGGGGATGCCTGGTTCATTTAATGAAATACAGAGTAATTCTTTCCCACTATAGCAGACACAAAATAGATTTCTCTTTGGAGGATATGGAGAAGCATGAGATGTCTCATGTTTGGAAGAAAATCTGTGTAGATGGAATTACTAATGCTGCAGCAGCCTAAAACAAGGGAATCTGCATGTAGTCCCTTGGGACTGAGATATAATACAGGACTGTGCTGTAGAGGTCAAGTTGCTACAAAGTCAGTTTTAATCTAATGCTAGCATTAGAGAGGCATTACTGCAATGTTACTTGTGATGAGCTGCACTTCAGGTGAACAAAACTAGACAGACCCGGCAGTGAAAACTGTAATAAGCAGAAATGTTCATTGATGCAGCAGCAGCAGCAAGGAAATGCAGGATTGCAAACATGCTAAATTTCTGCCCCTACTTGCTGCTGTTACCCATGGGCATACTATTTGTCATTTGCAGCCAAGCCAGAGTCAGCACCTGTTTGACAACAGTTTGATGTGATTGCATAGACAGAGCCTGTGCAGGCAGCTGAATTAAGGTTGATTTCAGAACAACAGCACTAGAAAAAAATACTTTAAAAGACTTTTAAAAGTCCGACCTCTCTCAAACTGCAGGTTCCTACTAAAAGTTGAAGTACTCTTAAGTAGAAGATGCTCTTGGCCTGTCTAAAACTATTCTCAAAGGATGTTGATATCTCAGCATTGCCTGTTGTAGTTCCAGTCCTTAACACACTTGCTTGAAAATGGCTTCAGGAGTCAGTACACGGAGCAATGAGTCTTGAAGCCCCCCTGTTGGGAGCTGAATGTGGTGTCCTGGGAACTGAGAGAGATTAAAAAAAAATCTGCCTGTTGGCAACCCACATCTGGGAAAGGGCACCTCTAAACTGTGCTCTGGTTGGAACACTCACCTGGCTGGGAGAAGCATCAGTTCCCTGTCCAAAAGCACAGGCATTCATCTCCTTCCTGAAAGAATGCTCCAGGGTAGAGCCCTCTGTTCAGGGCCTGAAAATTGCTTTCTCCGACTCCTTTCCAACTGCACTTAAACATTAACTGGAATGATTAGATAAGAACCTCAGCTTTTGTTATTTAGAGCCTGTCCCCTATATATGAAGAAAAACTTGACTACATAGGTAGTGCCACGTGCATTCCACATCACTGGCTTGCAGTCGTGTTGGCTTTTAAGCCAGTCAGCTTCTGGGAGGTGTCAGTTTGCTCCATTTTAAAATACTTGTGGGTTGTTTTTTTTTTTACCCTGTTACATAGGTGCTGCTTCAGTCTCATGTGCCATGGGTGTGATATCAATGCAAGTCATGTGCAACAGCTAAGATTCAAATACTTCTTCCAAGTAGATAAAAAATTCAACAAATAAGGTCGCCATCAAGCTGGATGTGCAGTGCAGCTCTTAGAACTGTGGGGCAGTAGTAGTTTCAAGAATAGTATTGTAAACATTACAATAAGCTACAGTTTCTCCAAGTGCATTCATGATGCTGTCAAGCTGGATTTGCATATGATGCTGGGGTAACAAGCACGTTAATATAAGGTTCCATAGCAGTTAATTTGTTTTTTGGTTAACTTGCATTGTCATGGCTGCATACTTCCGTCTTCTCTGCAACGGGGAACGGCACAACTGCAGAAGTCACACCGTCCCTGTTTTTTAATCCAGTGGTTGCTGTCTTAAAGTATAGAACAACATACTATAATGAAGAAGGGTTTTTTTAAGTTCATAGCTTTCTTCGCATACTAACTCATGAATAATACTGTCTACTAATATACGCTCTGAAGAACCTTCTCGTTAGCAGTTGCTGCAGCTCACTCTTCATTCACGTGAGGACAGCTTAAAAAACGAGCCTGTGGATGCCATACAGTGTAACTGTCCAAAGGGCTTGTGCAAGGTGCTGAACACAACCAGGACAGGTCAGTCTCCCAGTTTAGTCACCCAGTGAGTAGGTATTAAAGACTAGTTTCTTGAAGGAGCAGTAAGGAGCCTGTTACACCAGTTAAAGGAAAGGGAACAGTGCAGCTCAAAGCACAAACACAAGCCTGTGATGCCATGTTGCCAAGGAAGGACTGACTTTGCAAGTAGCACCATGTGTGCAGGAAAAGAATGGCAAGCGCCCCGTAACCTGGTAGTGCTTGGCAATTAGGGGAGCATCAGCCTGCAAAAGCCTCCATACTGTCTGTAAGCAAAATAATCTGTAATTAAGGCAGTAAACCAAATAAACCCTGCCAAGGTTAATACTCTCCTGGTAAGATCCTTTCTCTAATTCTTGGCTAATGAAAGAGTATAACTGGAGGTAAACACAAGTACTTTTCTGTTAAGGTCTCCTAGAAGATTAGTGTTTGCTACAAATACTGTCTCTGGTATATCTGAAATAGAACAAAGTTTGCTAGCAGTTTAAATGTGGATAGTAAAAAAAAAAAAACCACCAAAAAACCAAAACAAAACAAAAAACAAAACCGCTACCTTACAAACTACTACTTGGAGTAGCTTAGATTTTAAGCATACCAGAATATTAAACTTCCATTGACTGTTTTCCTAGTGACTACAGGTGTAGAAACTGGTTGTTTGGAAGCTGGATTGCTACTTGTTCATCTGCTTTGGAAGGTTATGGTGTTAACTGTTGGTTAAATATGCAACCTGAAGTACAGGTACTAGGCTAGTACCAAATGAAGATGAAATTAAGATTTAAAAGCAAACAGTTCAGAAAGAGGATGCCTGAAGAATTTGGAGCTTTCTCCATAGCAGGCTATAGCAAAAGGCTTAGAGGCTGGCACTGTAGATTTCTCACTCAGTTTGCACGCTGCTGAATTAACCCCTGCTCTCTGCATGTGAACCTGGCCAGAAGAAACATTAGTGATATTAGAAATATTTGCAAGACTGTAAATCAGTGATTCATTCTACTTTATTTTTTGTGCTTCTCAAACAAGATTTTCCAGAAATATTTGCTACATGTTTTCCATGTTTTCCAAGAACCTGTGAAACATGGTTAGACTGCCATCTGGTAAACTAGCAGCGTACCAGCCTTCCCAGGGCATCTGTGCATGGAACCCAGACTGTGGTTTATTGTTACAGAGTGTGATTTTCAACTCATAACTTAACAGTAACTAACCAAGTGATGCGCTTTGGTACATGTGGACTGCAATCAAAACCTTCCTCAGCATAATATTTCTTTCCTTTCTTTCCTTCCCTGTTCCATCTACTGAAAAACAAACCAAACCCCAACAAAACAACAAACCCTTCATTCAGTTCCAATACATGGAAGTAGTGAGCCCCCAAAAGCAGAGCTTGCATTTGGGAGTAGGAATACAAAACCTATTGCTACCAGGATGTGAAGTCTCCATAGCAGTAGCACATGTACTTGCCTATGGGTATTTTTTTCTGGTATTGCCTTTCTGTTCTAAGACGAGGTTACATAATTAAACTCTTACCCCCTTGCTGAGTTTTACAGGAGCTTGAATCTCTTCTTCACACTCCCTTGAAAATCTACAGGCATACTCTCAAGCTGACATTGGCCCACCACACGAACTACAGAAGGCTTTTGATTGAAATCAGCATATCAAAACCAAGACAAGGCAGGGGAGACAAGATTAAAAAAAAAAAAAAGTCCTTTCACCCCAGCATTGATTTAAGCCATTACTGATGCCTTGGAAGTTTCACTACTAGCAAGTCTATGTAGCAAGACAGAGATCACTACTGGAAACAATTCTTATAATTAGAGAGCAAAGTGAAAGACAACTTTTCTCACCCCAGGCAGAAGGCTGGGACTGAAGTGTATAATATTCTGCCTGCTGTGAAACTCCAGGTTTGTCTGATGAGGAGATTAGAACAGATGTGAAATCTTGTACTCTTTCACAAATGCTGAGTTCCTTGGGATGGGTGGCTACACACCTGACATCAGGACCGCCCCTAACTGGAAGTTCGAGCTGCAATGGGTTAGTGCTGCTCAAGCATGTCAGGCTTTTTAAGGCTGCTGGCGAAGAGTAAAGTGCTCGCACTAGGAAAAAACAACACAGCTTAGAAGGGTCAAGTCAATGCAGAGCTCTGGTGCAAATTTATCTTCTGACACAGCCAGAAAAATCATTCAAGGGTATAATCAAAGGCATTAATTTTTACAGTTCTCTTTGGTTAAGGCAAGGGCTGACGGCTTCCCAAGTCCTCTCAGTTCAGAAGTTCATGTTAAAGTATCAACTGCCATGTTCAAAAGCAACCTGTGCTACCAACAGCAAAAACAATCTCTGAAAATACTTACAAGCCAAACTGCAAGGTAGAGATATCAGAGAGGTGGCTTGAGGCCACACAGCACACTTTCATCAACTGAACAAAAGAAATCAAACAGCCCCAGAAGAACGATGACTTCCAAGTTCTTTCCGAAATCTGTCTTCAACACAGGCACTGGTTCTTATCCACGCTTGGACTGGCAATCACTGGCCTGGAATCCAGATAGATGCTGTTCGGAGGGTTGTCTCCGTGAAGCTGTAAGGTATTTCGGGCTATGAGCTCCTTAGCCATTAACGTGAACACTTCTTCTATGTTTTGAGCTTCTTTTGCTGATGTCTCCAGGACAGCTAAGAGCCCGTGCTTCTCTGCCAGCGTGCAGGCATCTTCAAACAGGACTTGGCGCTTGTCCAGTGAATCCGATTTGTTCCCTTAAGAGAAGTCAAACAGATAATGCAGTAATTTAGTCTCTCAAAGATTCATCTTTAAACGCAATACATTAATTCAGTGTTGTTAAATAACAGGATTGCGTTGGGAATAAGAATTACTAGAAAAACAAGATGTGAGCACATCAGAGCCACGAACATAGAATGTGGATCAAAACTGCAGCTAATCATATGATGATATCAAATGAGTTTACACAAAAAACAAAGACCTGTGTTCATCTAATTATTCGCTGTAGGTAGTGGTGCCAGAGGATTATTTGGAAGCAACTGTTTGTGCCTATTCACTAGTGGTTTTAACCTCTAAGTAGCATTTAAGTTTAATATTTTAAAAAATAATCTTAGAAATCCTGTAGCTATAGTGGCTGCACACAGTAAACCAAAGCAATGTTGCATAAGGGTTTATTCCGCCTTCAGTGGAAGCCACATGTGTTACGCTATTGTCAAGCTACTTTAACACATCTCCAAGTGGATGGTCAGCTCTGAAGATCTGCAACATTGTTAGTTTAAAGCAGATCTCCTCCAAAACAACCCTACCAAAACCCAGGAAGAACCCGTTCAACTGTTAATTAGATTTTAAAATAACCTATTTATGCAAGTTAGTCATTTTAAGATGGTGCCAAAGGCAAGCACTCACACCAGCTACCTTAATGCTTAAAATGTATGCTTAAGTTTCTGCACATATAAACTTTTACTCAAAGCAGTTTAGTAAAAATCTGTCAGAAATCATGAAACACCTCAGATAAAATACCTTTGTGTATTTAAGTAGTTGCAACAGATGTGGAATTATCTTTAGTTCTGTTACATGCAGTACCTGGCTGAAGTCTACATTCATAGTTTCAAGACAACCTTTTGTCAAATTCAGATCTTGAATTTGAAGCATATATAAGCCAACTTCCCTCCCATTAAATGCCTTCCCGTTTTTCTAAAGGGGAAAAAAAAAAAAACCAACACAAACCCCCAACTAAAAACCCCCAAACCACAAACAACAACAAAAAACCCTGAAACAAGCCCCATAAAAGAACCCCCCCACAAACAACAGCTTCTTAGGGGTTATTTGCCTTCTTAAAAAGAGCCCCCCTCTTTCCTTCTTCAGTTCCAGATGGGAAAGTTAAACTTCCTAAACTTAACCTCATACTAGAAAGGTGTATAACGTGATTACATGTAATTAAATGTACAAAGACTTCCTGCCAAAGTAAGTAAAGCAAACAGCACCAGCTTTGGAAGAAAGCACCAAGCCGGATCCTTGACAAAAACTTTATATTTTTACCAATTTCAGAATCTATTTCTTGAAAAACAAAACAACAACCAACCCCCACTGCACACACAGATAGGTCTTGTTCTTTAGATTTGTTATAAAAATGAAAAAAAAACAAAAAAAACCAAAAAAAACCCAAAAAACCCCTACCAAAGTTTAGCAATTTTTTTTTTTCCTCCATACTCATTCCAAGCTCTGCAGTTACATACAGGTCAGAATTTGTTGTTTGTTTCTTCAGAGGAAGAACAGGAAGAACCACCACGGTAGAAGTAAGTAATTTGCTAGGGACACAACCAGAAGCTTAAGTGCTGTGTCTGCTGTGCTGTGGGGATCAATGCTGCCTTTCCCCAAGAGCCAGTTAGGGCTTCTGCAGCTGCATGTGTTGCTCTCGGCACAGTGCCACAGTGGAACAGGCAGAAGCAGTGGAATGTAAATAAAGAAAAGGCCCTGTCATTTTACTACATCACTTCTCTCATTTGCAGCTTCTTCCTCAGGGGAGGGAAGAGCAATAACTACCTGGAACATAAAGGGAAGGAACCACACTGCTCCCACCAACTCAATTTTCAGCAATTTCTACCCATTCCTTTCCTTAAGAGACAATTTTTCCTGAATACTAGTGGAATAAAGGAGGAGGAGGAGGAATGCAAGCAGACTATGTCATGCTCTGCATAAGCCATGTCCCCATGTACCGTCTTACCTGATGGGAGTCCCATTACAGAGCAAGGCGCATGCATATCGAAAGAACAGACAGGAAAGATGAGAACAAGGAGTTGTGTTGCTCTGTGCATTCCCCTTCGTCTTGAATTATTGAGCCGCTAAATTCCTGCACAACAGGAATGTAGGGCCAGACTTACTGCAATTCTAACCTCAATAAGGTTGTCCCTGCTCGCTAGACTAGCAGCATGTTTGTTGCATCATTCAAGCAGGAAAGGAACAAGTGAAAAGGTTTCACTGTCTGCAACAGGCTTGGTCATTTGAGGACAAGATTGTGACTCCCTAAGTTTTAAGCTTAGGTCAAATGATACAATTTCTGACCTATTTTATTTACAACTGCATTCTTCTTTAATGCATAGTTTATAGCTGCTTTAAATTGGGGGAGGAGGAGAGGGGGGTTTGATACATGTTTTAAGAAAAGCTATACAACATAATATTTAAAATTAGATTCCTACCAATTAACATAATGACCAAGTTTGCAGCACCATACTTTTCAATTTCATGAATCCAGTGAGGAATGGATTCAAATGTGGACCTCCTAGTAAGGTCATAGGCAAGGATGGCCCCATGGGCACTCCTGTAATAAGACTGGGTTATTGTCCGGAAGCGTTCTTGGCCGGCTGTGTCCCACACTTGGATCTGCAAGAGAAAGGATAGAAGTTAAGACTAGAACATACCGCTTTCTAGGTGTTTGCCATCAGCATCTACACTTTTGAAACCCTGTATCCAGAAGGCAGCTAGACCTGTCCCAGCCCACTCCACTCCACTGCAGTGTGGCTTTGCCCTCTCTGCATCTGAAGAGATGTTTGCATGCCTGTAAAGACAACATACACAGACCAAAGAGAAAGCTGCAAGGGTAAACCCAGCTTTGCAAAGAGGCCAAGAAACCAGTTCCAACAACTGCACTAAAAGATATAGGGCATTACAGCCTTTAAATAGGAAGGGAAAAAGAGCCAAGAAGCCCTGAGGCAGGGCTGGGCAAAGCAGAGCTATGTAAAGGGCAGGTATCTGAACTTTCATTAGCACATGGAGGGAAGTTCTAGATAACAATTTCTTCTTGTGTACATCCTGCAAGTCTTCATCTTCTCTCAGATCAAGCATGCATCGACATGGAGCCTCTGCAAACTAGAAGATTTGCCTCCAGCTCAGACCCCTTCTAAAAGAAGGAAGAGACCTCCTCTTCAAACCAGAGCCAGCTTGAAAAGAACTCTCTGCAGGTGAAGCCTGAGCCCTCTCCAGAGATAGATCCAGAGAATCCACGAGGGCAACCACATACCCAGCTGGGGTGACCGCATCCTCCTGGGTATCCCCCTGAGGGAAAGCTCCCCTCAGCAACGCCCCTTAGAAAAGGGCAGCCAGCTTTGCCTCCAGCAGGACCGAGCAGCAGACACCGTGCATCCCACCGCTGCCCCTGCCCGGGATGGGGACATGGGGAGCAGGTGTGTCCCCCGTGCGGCCCAGGCTCGCTCCGGCCACCGACCTTCACTTTCTTGCCGTCGATGTCCATGGAGCGCACAGTGAAGTCGACGCCGATGGTGTTCTGCTGCTTCTCGTTGTACTGCCCCGTCTTGAAGCGGTGCACCACGCAGGTCTTCCCCACGTTGGAGTCCCCGATCAGGATGATTTTGAAGAGGTAGTCGAAGGCATCGTCCGCGCCGGAGCTGGAGAAAGGCATCGCGGCTCCCGGGCGGGCCTGGGCGGTGAGCAGGAGAAAGAGGAGAAGGAGGAGCTGCCTTGGCCCAGCTCCCGGCACCGAGGGCCCGGGGAAGGAGTCCCTGTCCCGGCCAGCCGCCCGCTCACCTGTTGGCGCTCACCTGCCGGGACAGGTACCGCCCGCTTTGTACCCGCCCCGGCCCGCTCGGGGCCGGCGGGAAATGTAGTTCCTCGTCCTCCTCCTGCTTCTCTTCCTCCTCCTCCTGCCCCCGGGCTCAGCTGGGGGAGCGGTGCCGGGGCCGCTCGATCGCTCTCCGCCCCCTGCGAGGGGGGAGGCGGGCAAGCGGCCCCGTCGCGCCCGGGGGCAGAGCCGGCGGGCCCTCCCCGGCGGCGGCGAGGGGCGGACTACAGCTCCCGCCGGCCCCTCCCGCCGGAAGAGCCGCCTCCCTCGGACTTCCTGAGGGCCGTGCTGGCCGCCGGGCCCGGTACGCAGGGCGGGGGGTTTCCCCGGGGGCGGCGGCGGGGGCAGGAAGCGCGGGGCGCTGGTTCGATGGCCGCGGTGCGCTAAGGGCTGTGGCGGAGCCGCTGCGGGCACCGCCGCTGCCGCCTCGGCTCCTCTCCCCACCCCGCCCTGCTGAGGACGTGGCTGCTGGGCCACCTGCGCCGGGACCCGGGCGGGGGTTCGCTGAGGGGAGACACCCGCGACCTCATCGTCTGCTTCGGCGGGGGAGCGGGCCCGACCGGCCCAGCGGGACGGGACGGGACGGGACCGGGCGGGGCTGCGTGCGGAGCCGGCGCCGCAGCCGCCTCAGGTGAGCCGTGCCCGGCGGCGGGCCCGGCCCGGGCCCCTTCCGCTGGAGCGGGGTTACCGCGGGGGATGGGGCGGCCCGTCCGGCTGCGCCTCCGCAGCAGGCGGGACCGTGCTGGGGCGGACGCGGGGCTTGGAGGGTCCCTTTTCCTCCCGGCCGGCGTCCAGCCGGGTCCCCCGGGTCGCAGGCCGTGGCTTCTGGTGGCTGCGAACGGCCTTGTGTGGTTTGTGCCTCCTCTGTCTGTTTGGGAACACGGCATAGAACAGTGTGGTTTTACTTTTTTTTTTTTTTTCCNGACTACAGCTCCCGCCGGCCCCTCCCGCCGGAAGAGCCGCCTCCCTCGGACTTCCTGAGGGCCGTGCTGGCCGCCGGGCCCGGTACGCAGGGCGGGGGGTTTCCCCGGGGGCGGCGGCGGGGGCAGGAAGCGCGGGGCGCTGGTTCGATGGCCGCGGTGCGCTAAGGGCTGTGGCGGAGCCGCTGCGGGCACCGCCGCTGCCGCCTCGGCTCCTCTCCCCACCGCACCCCGCCCTGCTGAGGACGTGGCTGCTGGGCCACCTGCGCCGGGACCCGGGCGGGGGTTCGCTGAGGGGAGACACCCGCGACCTCATCGTCTGCTTCGGCGGGGGAGCGGGCCCGACCGGCCCAGCGGGACGGGACGGGACGGGACCGGGCGGGGCTGCGTGCGGAGCCGGCGCCGCAGCCGCCTCAGGTGAGCCGTGCCCGGCGGCGGGCCCGGCCCGGGCCCCTTCCGCTGGAGCGGGGTTACCGCGGGGGATGGGGCGGCCCGTCCGGCTGCGCCTCCGCAGCAGGCGGGACCGTGCTGGGGCGGACGCGGGGCTTGGAGGGTCCCTTTTCCTCCCGGCCGGCGTCCAGCCGGGTCCCCCGGGTCGCAGGCCGTGGCTTCTGGTGGCTGCGAACGGCCTTGTGTGGTTTGTGCCTCCTCTGTCTGTTTGGGAACACGGCATAGAACAGTGTGGTTTTACTTTTTTTTTTTTTTTCCGTTTGTTTGCAGTTTTGATGTCCCAGGAACGATAATTCTGGACTTTCCTGCCGGCTTTGGAAGGCGGCAGGGTGGTGTTAAGGAAGTTTGTTTTGAACTTAAGGTGTCTTATTTTGACCTGAAGTGAAGGGATAAAGGAGAATGCAGAAAGCTTAACAAAAGCTTATTGAAAATACCAGTTAGCTGGAGGTAAATATTGCTAAACAAGCAGGCGAGGCAGTCTTAACACCCTAAAAAGCAGTCCTCTTCCTTTCTTAAAGGCTTGTGCTTCATAGCCTTGAGTTCTGTGGTTCATCCTCCCTCATAATTTTTGATCCCGCTCCACTAGAAATTTTATGTGGCATTGTCAGAATAATTAGAAGACTGATTTGTAAGGATGAACTCCTAGTTGCATACTCTTCTAGTCTAGGGAGAAAGGACAGGATGAAGAAAGGAAAAAAAAAGGGAAAACAAAATCTTTCATATTCATCTCTACACTGTAAATAAGTGAAAAGTATCGTCCTGAGTCAGAAGTTCTTCTAGAAAGCTAGCTGAGACTGAAAAGTTCTGAGGAATAGATAACTTCAAAAGTAAACGCTATAAAAAAATAGGTGACTTTAAGGTCAAAACCAGGTATTAGCCTTAAAAAGATGTGGTATCTTGAGCAAACAAGATCTGTGTGTTGACATGAAGCAAGTAGTAAATCTTGTACTTCAGGCTGTGAACTGATTACCCAAGGAAGGAACTTTTCCCACAGTGTTGCACAAGTGGCAGTGTTTTGCTTTCCTGGGGAGAGCTCTGTTATCTGCTTTTGCCTGGTGGGAGGGGAGGGAGAGGCAGTGAAAGAGAACAAGCTCTTGTGTTTGACCAACAGACTGTGTGGTTTGCAGGCCTGTAAGGACCATGGTGCTGGGAAATTGGAGTGCCTTGGATTCCTTCTTCTTCATGTACCTTCTGTGGGGGACAGCCCTGAGCAGTTTTACTGCTGCCTGGAAGGGAGTAGCACCATGTGGTACTCGTGTGGGTGCTGAGTTTTCATTTGCTGACGCTGAGAGATGTTCTGGAACCTTAGGTGGTGGTAATATCAAGATTGCTTGTGAAGTTGCTCCTTCCAGGGCTAGCCTAGCCTTCCCACAGCGCCAGCTGGAGGTGAAGCCAAGCAGTCTAAAGCATTTCCTCACGAGAAGGTGCTGGCATACCTAGGTGGTCTGTGCTAGCTGGGGGAACGGGAAGGTGTCTCAGCTGCACCCTGGTTGTGCAGATACAGATGGTGTCAGATCTTGCGTAGACCCGCTACATTTGTCCTGGATGGGAACGGAGGTGTTCAAGTGTGGTGTGGGATAAACGTGACTCCCGTGTCTCAAAGGTGTAATAGCTGGATCCGTATCACTCGGAGGATCTCTCTGCCATACTCTGGAGGTCAGATGTGACCTCAGGTTCTGTGATGGTTAACGCATCCAGTAGTAGCTGGGATGTGTTTGCAGGTCTCATCATTGAGAGAACAGGAAAGCAAGGCTTCCTACAGTGAAAGTTGTCTTGGTGAAACCTTTAGAAGTTATTACAAGAAAGAGCAGAAAGTCTCTGAGAAATATAGGGTTTTCAGCAGCAGAAATTTGGGCAAGAGAGAGGCTGGGCAGCAATTTCTGATTTCTCCAAGTGAGGTTATGAAGCTGAACTTGAAAGGTCTTCAGTCAGACTTACAAATCATTACTAAACCACCTGTGGATACAGTAGAACACAAAGTCATTATGTTCTGTCATTTAAGCTCTAATTTTTGGGGGGAGTGGGAGTGGTGGGTTATTTTACCTCTCCTCAGGATTCAGAATGTGTGTGATGTTTGAACGTCTCTTGAAGGCACATCTTCCACCAGCTGATTTGTCTGGCTGCCTTAAGCCAGCTAGCGTGAACAGAATCAGCAGGCATCACTATGCAGCGGATCTTTCTCTGCACTGCTCTCTTTGTTGCACGGACGCAGGTGTTTGCGTAGCCATTTTGTGAGCTGTGGCAGGGAAATCTGGCTGAAGAGATCTTTGCCAGGGAAAGAAAAAGGGAAATGTGGAGAGAGATCCACCACCTCGCCGCCCAGGAGGGTCATTTCCCTCACTTGGTTTTCAGAAACAGCCCCTGGGCCACCCCAGCACAGCTGAGGGAGTGGAGTTGTTTCCTCAGTACTGGTAGTACCTGGTACCTAGAAGTTTAGGCAGATGTCACCCATGCCCTGCAGGTGGGGACAGGAGGGTATGACTTGTCACATGCCGTACTAGTGCGTTGGTGGCAAATGGAGCTATGATGTAGGGCTTGAGAATGAATAAGGCAGGGAGTCCAGCTTTTGGATTTCAGCACTGTCCTCACAGTCACTTCCCTTTTTCAAGCTGTGTAAGTCCACTCTTGGGAATATTCTTTCAACAACATCTTAGAGGCAGTGACATCCAAAACCATTCCCCACCAGTGAACAGATGCTGCTCCCTCGACTTATTCACCAGTCTATAGCCGGGCAGGTAGCAGTGGCAAGTTAGCTTATTTGTGACCACTCTGTAGTGCACTGTGTGTGTGAAAGGTGCAGAATGGTCTTTAACATGGGAACACTGGAAATTGGGAGATCCTTCGGTGATGGGCACTGAAGTGGCATCTGCTAGGAGGGGAATGAAAAAGAGGCGGATTGGAGGGTAACCACCAGGCTACTGGGAGAATGAGAGTAAAAAGACACTACTGGGCATAGGAGGTGTCAAGAAATGTACAGGTGATGAGATGGACAGAGATGTGAATGAAATCGGGAAGCAATGCCATAGAGTTGTTCTTGATGAATTCCAGCTGTTTGGGGAACACACCTGTATTTTATACTTGTGTTTTAATTAAATATGTTTTCTTCTTTCTTCCCCTGCCGCCTTCTGTTTAAATGTGAAGAAAAATGACCTAAGCACGATCCAGCCTTCGGGGCCGAGGGCAGGAGCAGGGGTAGGACCGCCAGGAGGATGGCTTTTCCTGGAAGCTTACGGAGGCAGCCTGCAAACAGAGGCCTTGTGTCCCATTGCACCCACCATCACATTGTTGTGTTCCTGCTGACCTTCTTCAGGTAGGTTGAGTACATCTCTGCACAGAGATGTATTCATGTTGCTGAATTTGGGGAGCGAGGGCATGTCCAAAGGAGGAGAATGAAAGTAGGGAAACAGTCTTAAACTTTGGCTGTGAGCCTTGAAAACAAACTTAAAAACTGGTAGTACTAGCCCAACTAGGAGTCATTCCAGGGTCGAGGTAAGTGTGCTGTGCCCCTGGGGAATCTGACCACAAAGAGGGCTTGTGCCAAAGGTGCGGCTGACTGTGCCAAGCTGGCAGTGGTCTGTTGCAGAAGGATGAATGTGGGTGGGTGTGGGAAGGAACTAGCTGAAACAAGGAAGGAAGCAAACTCTGATGCTCAGAACTCATTTAATGCTTGTTCTGACTGATGGAACATGCTACCAATGCTTCCGGGGTCCTCTTCACTCCTGAAAGTACGATTTGCAGAGGGTGGACAGGCCTCTAGAACAGCGAGGTCACTGCTTCAGATCTGAAGGTCTGCCAGATTTGTTTGTTGAAAGATTGTTTGTTACACAGCTGACAGCAGCTGGAATACCGTACTGCCTCTCCTTACAAACTTTGTCTTGCTGATATCCTTTGTTCTTCACAACAATGCTGCCACTGATACCTAATCTGTCTCTGGAAGATCTCTTGTAACGGTGGTTAGCCAGATGGCTGTGTCTTCTCTTTTTATTGTGTCTGGATATATTTTTTTTCCTGAAGTACTTAATTGCTTTTGCACAGTCACTTCCTCTTTTGAAAATAAAAGAGGAGGTCCTTTCCAATCAAGACCTGGTTTCACAACTCCCCACTGAAGTCAGTGTGTCTACCCATAATTTGGGGTATTTTGACTACTGTCTCCGAAACTACCAGTCCTCTGCTGTGCTGCGTACTTAGCGTGTATGTGTATTTTGAGTGTATTCCTGCTTGACCTCTAGAGGAGATTCGGCCAACCTGTGCTTGTGTGTTTTCTGGCAGTTATTCCCTGCTCCATGCTTCCAGAAAGACATTCAGTAATGTCAAAGTCAGCATTTCCAACCAGTGGACTCCCTTCTGCCTGAACAGCACGGCCCCTGAACTCCGGCCATATGAGGTAAGGACACAAGGGACAGGCAAGTGCAAAGACAGACGGGTGACTTCCAGTATGCTGAGCTTGTGGTGCTGAAGAGGACCCTTTAAGTGTCCATCGGGGACGCTTTTCAGAACGCGAGTGGAAACTGCTGGATCATCAGGCAATGGTGGAATCTTTCCTAGTGGTCCTCAGAGAGAAAATTCTCAAGATGTGACAGTGTTCCAATGGAAATGGGGACCCCAGGAATCTCTGTAGTAGCCAGCAGCAAGGGGGTGGAGAAGGAGGGGGAAAGGGGGACCCTACCTCTGAAGTGTCAGAGGCAATAAATAGGAGCAATTAATGGGCTTCCAGACATCTCTGTAAAACCCTGGCTGTGGCTTTCTCTCTGCTGCTGCTGCCACCTGTTAAAAGGGTAGCCAAAATAGGAGAGAAGAAAGCCATCTGAAAGTGCTAGCTGCGTGTTTTAAATTTACACCAAAGAATGACATTTTGTGTTGCATCTAAAGGGTCTGATTTCCAAAAGTGCCGAACATCCGGTACCCCTTGTCTGTACAATCCTAACTTCGGTGAAAGTGGTGGGAGTTGGCAGCGTTTGCTTGCAGAAAAAGTTGTGTGCAGCTTACACTTCACAAATGGGGATGCAAGAACTACCTTCTGGCTCCTACCCATAGTACTTTTAGGGGTACGCTTGTTTTTAGCAGTGACTTGTCCCAACACTCTTGAAAAGTGGAAGAAATCTTACATTGAGAGCTTGGTCACAGGCCATGAGATCTCTTAGATCAGGGAGTTCCAAGTCAGTTGCTTGGGTGTTGTCTGCAGTAGAAATCATCGATTATTTGAACGTTTGACTGAGGGATGATAAATGCTGACTTTTTGTGATAAGTTAAAACACTAAATTGTACCTGCAAGGGGTTCAGGATTTTATAGTATGGCAAAAAGGAGTGAGCATCTGAGGATGCTAAAATGAACTACAGGGTGTTTATATTTATTTGCTTAACTGTCATTCAAACAACTAGTATATTTTGGAAGCTGTTTTGGTTTTTTTTTTTTTTTAGTGGATGATTTAGTGTTTGGATGTTGAGGTGCATGTGTCTGATTTAAAAAATGGTCAAAGTGGGCCTTTTGGTATCAGTTTAGGTTACATCAGTTAACAGTAAAGTGTGTTCTGGGTAATTACTAGAGCAGATTAAGGACATGAACAGGGAAGTCATGTGCTATCAGTTTTGAACTTTGATGTATCTTTTTACTACAGTTGCTCTTTATTTTTATACTTAAAATTATTTAAGTATAACAAATTGTTTTGCAATTGTTCGTGAGTAGGCCCTCGGACGATTTTATTGGAAGGACGACTTGGATCTATACTGTTCAGCATTTAAAGATTTGTGAGTCCCGTGGAGGTCGTTTAATGGATTTAAGCCCAATAACAAAAGATTTGATTCTCTTATCTTTTTAAGACTCTTCATAGCTTGTGGACCTCTGGGTTAAAAACTGAAAGCTACTGGTGTGAGTAGGTATTGGTGGCCTCAAGTGGCAACAATTATTTTTCGAGGGCTTTATTAGTTTTCTTGGACACATGAGACTTAAGCAGAAGCTGATAGTAGAAGTTGGTAGGCCTTACCAATGTAACATCTTTTAAACTAAGTGGATGTGTAGTTAGTGTTGTCTGTACAACATGTTCTACTGGAGAGGCAGAATCAAGCTAAAACCAATGATATTTGAGTTAGGCACATCCATAGGTCAGGTTTGGATTTGGTTTATTTGTTTGTCTTCTAATGGGGGCACAGTGGAGAGGGAAGAAAACTTTGTCCTGATTAACTTTATTCATTCTTTAAGCCATCCTCAAAGCTTGCTATTTTCAGCTAATGTCACTAATCTTAGTTTGGGAACAACTGAGACTTTGTCTCCTTTTTTATTATACTGAAACTCAAGAGTAAACACAAAAACCCCAACATTAGTGACTGGAGTTCATCGTAAATAGTTTCCAATCAGTCTGTTTCTCTCCCTTGTTCCTTTTGTGTTCTTTCTTTTCTCTTTGTGGTCTGTCATTTCTTATTATGATTGCTGACACAAATACTTTAAGGGAATTATTCATTTAGTGAAGACAGCAAGATAAGTACAGAAGAGACACTGCACATAAAACAGAAGATGCCTTTATTGTATTATTCATTAAGATGCTCATCAGTGTTTCTGTGTAAGAAGCTGTCTAACAGTTGCATACTTGTTAGAAGTAAGGTATATTTTGCCAGTCATTTGTGTTGATCCAGGTGGAATGAGCATTTCTCACTTCTGATTTGCTAGGTTGCCCTTTAGAAGTGACATGAAGTGGCAGTGGGCACTTTTCTGCAGTAGATAGTGCCAGAATTGTTCTTGATTCGATAATTGAAGTGCTAGAGTAATGGGTGGTTACTGGGCCAGGTGCTGTTCTGCTTTGGAGTTGGGTTTTTTATAAAAAAAATAGTAGAACGGGTTGTGCCTCTTTGTGTTTAGCTGTCGAAATTTTCTCTCTGTAGCTCTGGAACAGCAGCCATTTATTTCCAAATGCGGAAGAAGCAACTCTCTTCCTGGGGACTTTGGACACTATATTTTTGTTTTCCTATGCTGTGGTAAGTAAAACTAACCCTAAGCTGCTTAGCTTTGGTTGAATCTTATTGGCATAATCACACCCATGTTTGGAGAGGATGAACAGGATCTTCTTCTTGGACTTGCCTAGCACAAATGCAGTTTAAAAGTTTAGTTCAGAAGTGGGGTTTTTTTCCTTTGATATCTGTTAGTTCTGCCCATGCCTGTCCCCCATGTAAAGATGCTTGTTAACAAACACAAAAGAAATACTACCACTTCAGAATTTCTTATGCCTCTATTACCAGTGGGTGGAAGGACTAGTTCTAGCTCTCCAGGAGTTCTCAACTGAGATTTTTTTAAATAATAATGTAATGAACAACTCAATTCAATGAGCAGGGTTTCTTTGGTGGCAGAAGAAGTGGTTAGAATCAAACTGTAAATTTGTATAACAGCAACATTTGGGTCAGCTTGACCCTTCTACGTCTTTTTAATTCTTTCAAATAACAGATGCAGATCTTGTGGCTTTATTTAATGCTGTGTTTTGTTCTTAGGGTCTCTTTGTCAGTGGCATAGTTGGGGATCGCCTGAATTTACGCTGGGTTTTGTCTTTTGGCATGTGTTCCTCTGCCCTAGTGGTAAGTTAGGACATACTGGTATGCTTTAGAAATGTCTCTCTTAGGATTTCTGGATAAGGGTTTACTTTAGGAGGGAGGAGGCTTTGTAGCTGTACCTCAGTGGTCTCAAAGTCTGTGTGTAAAACTTTGTCCTAGTTGCACTCACCGCATTGTCTCAAGCACAGAGCTATGCGAGATGACTCACCTCTTCCTGAAATATCTATTTATGGATTCTGTGTCAGAAGGAAATTCCTAAGTTTGAGGTACTGTCTAGAGACTTGACGAACAGCCTTTGTACAAGATTGATATATTTGGACTTTTTGAGACTGTTTTGTATTATAACTGTTCTCCCAGTGCACATATGTTGTCATTGAGGCTTCTGCTTCTAAACACAATCTTTGCTCTCTTCTTAAAGGACATGCTAACAATACTAAGCACTCATTTACTTATTTTGTAATTGCTGGAAAAGCATGTATCTAAAAAGAGTGTTCACTTAAAACAAAAGCTTTCTTCAGATTCAAGCCACTGCAGATAAGTGTGAGTGAGATTTATCTCATTGTGGTTTTCTGGTTGTTAAACTAGTGGTAAAATGTGTGGAGTGCTTTTGATTTACCCAGTGGCTACAAACCTCACTATGGCCTATTCTGTTCTGCAAACACATGACCACAAACATGCATCAAGCACAGTGCACCACAAAATGTGTTTATTTTGGCTAGTTCGGGCTGGGGCTCTTAGTAATTTGAAACCTGGCTCTAGTATTTATGTTAAATTTTGCTAAGATAAATGACTGCTGAGGGTTTTGTGTTTGCATAGAGCCTTGTGGATTTGGATGCCAGTACAATAGCAGATCGAGAAGCTGCTGTATGCTTGGCATTGTTACGGAAAGTATTTGTCTCTTTCTCCTCCTCTCCTGTTACAACTGTGCTGTTTACAAAGCTGAAAGTCTTTTGAAGTGCCATGACAGCACGTTTGTCCCTCCTGCTGTCTGGGCTCTGGAGTTGTGCTGCAGTGCCTCAGCAGAGGGTGCTGTTAGCTCTGAGCTGGTTTTTAAACAATGCCAGGTCTGCCTCTGGCCTGGCCCCTGCAGGGCACCTTCTCCCTCAAATGTTAGTTCTTTTTTAGCACCCCACTCCTGCCTGGCTTTCAGCAGTAGCCTCAGGGTTTCTCCTCTGTGTTGTTTTTTTTCTTTTTTCTCCTCCTGTCTAGGTATTCTTCTTTGGCACGCTTACAGAATGGTTGCATTTCTACAACAAGTGGTTCTACTGCTGTCTCTGGGTTGTGAACGGCTTGCTGCAGTCAACTGGTTGGCCCTGTGTGGTTGCTGTCATGGGCAACTGGTTTGGAAAAGCTGGGTAAGTTGAGTTTTCTTCCGTGACTTGCATATCTGACCTGCTCTGTGGCAGATTGAGCTGAAAGTCTCAAACAAAAAAGGCTAACTGTTAGATCAAATTGAAGTTGTGTGGGATGATTAATACCTTGCTTGGTTGTTTTTGTTTTTTTCTGGAGCCACTGAACAGTTTGATGTGAACACAGTTGTGTGTGTTAAAAGCACAGGTTCAAACTTTAAAAGTCTTGCAGTGCAGAGTAGCAGAATTCAAATTTTTGTGCCACTGGAAAGCCTGTTTCTGTCTACTTATCACTGAAGAGACGGAATACAAACTGACATATTGTATGTTTAACTCTATCACTTGGGGATATTGCAGATGTGCTCTAGCCAGAGCTTGTAACCATGGTGTTGCTAGCTCACCTCTGCTGTAACGCAGATGTTTCAGGATAGAACATTCCTTACTTATCTATTTGGTACCCCCAAGTTATTCTATGTTTTAAGTGACCTTGGAGTCCCTTTGAAGTGGACTGGGAGAATGCTGTAGCTTTATTCATAAGTTAAAATTTGCTCTAATATTATATCTTTGTCATGCTTCTAATGTCACCTCTCCCCCCATTGGCTTCTTCAAATTTTCTTCCTCTTCTGCAGGAGAGGTTTTGTGTTTGGACTCTGGAGCGCTTGTGCTTCTGTGGGAAATATCCTCGGGGCATTCCTTGCGTCCTGTGTTCTCAAATACGGCTATGAGGTAGGTATTGCTGTCTGGCTTCTCGCTAGGACTGCACGTCTGATTAGGTTATGCGAGACTAGCTTCTTATCCTGTCTCTGAGAGATAACAGGCTCAGAGTGTGCAGTTTCATTGTCCTGGTTTCTGTGGTAGGAAGCAGTAGGCAGAATAGAAAGGATATTCCTTTCCTGACCCTTCCAAGTTGGCAGAAATGAGCCTGAGACTTCTCTGTAAATGGGACTGATGTTATCAAAGAGCCCTAGTGTCATAGTATACCCTCTTCTGATTTGGGTGGCTTGAAGTGCTCTTCAGAGTCATCCATCACAGGTTCTCACTTAACTGAAGTCACTGCCACTGAGCGGTCATGAGGTTCTGAAAGTCATGGAGATGTAGCTTCTCCAACTGGGAAGAGGCCAGGCACGAGCTATGTTGCTGTAATGTGGCGGGCACGCAACTGAGTAGAGGCAATGTAAGCGAACCAGCATGTTTTGCAACGTGTGACCTGTGAGGACAAGCTGACCGAGCTGAGCTTGTCACCCTGGAGATGAGGAGGCTTAGGGTACCAAACAGCAGCCTTCGAAAACCTGTGAGAGGATTGCTGAGAAATCAGAGCCAGACTCTTTCCTGGGTTGCATGATGAGAGAGCTAAAAAGCAGTGGGTGTAAAGTGAAGTTCCAACTGGATGTTTGGAAAGCTATTTCATTATGAAGTTAGTTAAGCATTGGAATGGGGGGTCAGAGCCTGGAGGATCTGTCTTGGGAATGTTTCAAGACCTGATTGGACAAATCCCTGAGCAACCTGATGTGAATTTGGTGTTTGGCCCTTCTTTGAGCAGTCCCTTCCAATACAGCTGGGTCTGCGGTCATGTTGGGTGAGTTCCTTCCTCATCGCTGTCACCTCAATACACTAGAACAGCTGTTTCAATGTGGTCTTTCAGCCTAGATAGAACCAAGTCTGTTCAGAAGATGCAGAGATCACCTCTTTCCAAGTTTTATGGATGTTGTCCGGGTTGTCATAGCTGTGTTTACTCTCCAACAGGGCTGGAGTGTAAAGAAACCCTTGTTAGTCAGGGAAGCCTATGTGACCAAAAGTGTTTTAAAAAAATAATCTTTTATTTATCTTCAGTATGCTTTCTTGGTGACTGCTTCAGTACAGTTTGCTGGTGGAGTCATTGTCTTCTTTGGGCTCCTGACGTCACCAAAGGAAGTGGGTAAGTAGAAGAGGGCTGTAGCATTTCAGTCCCTTCATGGAGAGCAGATCTGCAGTGTCGTACTAAAAGTGCTGCTCGTTCTGACAGCACATATCCTCGGGGCCTCTCTGAAATGGTGTTGCACTTTAGTGTGTTTAGTGGAGAAAATGCTTTTGTTGCCAAGATCAGACTAAATGCTGTCGTGCATCATGTGTATAGGATCTGGATATGTTTAAAGGCAAAATAAACTAGCCTGGCTATAACATCTCTGTTAGGATGTGCCTAATTGTCAGTTTTCCTTCACCTGGAAAAATCAGTTTTGTTTTTTTTTTAAGAAACAGTAGGGAAACTGGTAACTAGCTGTTGTAGGAGAAAACTACGGGAAGCTGTAACTGTGGGAAAAGGGAAAGTGCTTTTCATCTGCAGGCTTCCAGCAGCCGGTTAAATAGCTCTCAGCTTGGATATGGTCCTTCTTGGAGAAGGTGATGGGCAAGCCAAAGTGTAACAGGAAAACAAAAGAACTCTCGGGCTTTGACAGGGCCATGGAGGAGGTTTCCCAGGTGCCTGCAAAGGCTGTAAAGTTGGTAGCACTAAAGCTACCATAAAGGGTGCTCGTAAGAGCACACGGCAGCCCAGAAAGCGCAGTGCAGTTCCTAGGCCTCCTGTTCCAGTGGAGGCGTTGACAGGCAGCCGCTGTCACTCAGCCTCCACACTCGGGGGCAGTGGTACCCAGGAGCCAGGTCCCAGGATCCCAACCACTAAATAAGGGGGGAAATTGCACTAATTTGTTGTGTCTTCCAACTAATGGCCAGACACTCAGAACAGAGAAAGCGGACGCCAGGATCAGACAGAATACTTTCAAGAGCGCTAGAAGACAAAGGGTAGAAACTGGCGACACTGCAGAGCACCATCTAGAAGAGTTTCTAAGCCAAAGGAGGATGGAGGTATGGGAGAGCAAGGGAACTGCTAGAAGGGAGAACTGCTTAAAAGAAGTCAGCATAGCTTTAGAGTGGGGAGAGGGTGAACAGGCTGCCGTCTGTTGTTCCTGTTGCATATCCCTTGTATAACTTAGGCCTCCCAGAGCTTGGAGCAGATGAAGACAGTGTTGTGGAGGAGGACGCCAACAGACCATTAATGGGTGATGACGATGCAGACGATGACGACCGGAATTACTCTATTCAAGCAGCTGACACTGACAACCAGCCAAAGGCCATTGGCTTTTTCCAGGCGTGTTGCCTTCCGGGTGTGGTGCTGGTGAGTACTGCTACATGCAGATCTTGAGTGGGACCCAACTTCTTATCTTGTGAAACAGAAAGCTGACTTTTTGTGTTGTTAGCATTTGTTGGCATCACTGGTAATATGTTTACCGTATGTTGTAGTTGACGACATTTGACTTCTTATGCTGCTACAACGTTGGGGTTGGGACTGTTATTCTTGTGTACGTGGATTTTAATACTGTCTGAGTACGTGGCCGCATGTTGCTCTTCCCATTGGACTCCTCCTTCATTTAGTGCATGTAATGAGCCAACGAAGGGCAGCAGAGATTCTGCCCTTTCTGCTGCTGAATTTAGAAGGGAAGCCGTGAGCAAAGGTGGCTGTAGGATGCTTTCTTGGGAAGGTAGCTACACTGCCCTGAGGAATGGGATTTTCACTGCCAGCTGAGCGTCATGCACAACTCTGTGGCACTGATATTTTTTGGGATTTTTTTAATTGCCTTAAAACAGAAAGCTGGCCTGAAAAGCCTTAATCAGCATGATGTAATGTGGCAAAGTAGGCGTTTTTTTTTTTATAAACAGCTGGAAACAAGGCCTGGTGATGCAGTTTCCGCCTATCCTCATCCTGTCCCTTGTGTGAGAACTTGTACTTCTGAGTCAGCAGTGTTGCCTAATTCATTAATTTGGTTCAGCTGAAAAGTTGAAACCAGTGCCATTAAAAACCAGTGTTAACGTTCTGTGTCAGTGGGCTGTGTGCTCCCTGGATACTAGAACCAGTAAAAGGAAGGGGGCAGGGTGGGTGACTCAGTAGTACAGTGTGAACTGTCTGGATTTGATCATGAAGCAGAGCTACTGAATGGACACTATTGTCAGGTGCCCTTAATGGGCAAAACAGCTGGTTGTTGTGATTAAAGCAACACAAAATCTAGAAGGGGATGGGTGGGTTGTCAGTGTTTAGAGTGCTGGACAACTGCAGTTCTGTTATTAAGACCTTGGTTGAGGGCTCACAAAAGAAAGCTTACCCATCTTTGAGTTCTTTCCCAGGATGGCTAAATGCCGTAGAAAGTATGGCGCAGTTTTGGCGGTGTTAAGGATGGGTCGATGTACAAAGAACTTTTAGGCGAATTTTGTTAGTGATGGAGGCTGCCTCATTGTTGTGTAACTTTTTTCATTGGCCGGAACATAAGCAGATCCAGTGCAAATGATGTTGCTGTTTCTGTACGGGGGATTTTGAACGCGTGTTCTGTGCGTTAACCCAGCAACGTGAACACCTCTGAGTCTGTGAGTTTTATCTGGTCAGATCAGTGCCCAGCAAAACCAGGACACTGTGTCAGATCAGTGAGACTGAATACCAAGAGAACTTCCAAAGCCTTGTCAAGATTCTACAAAGACTTTATTTGACACATTTTTTCTGTAGTTCCTCTCTCCTCCTGCTGAGCGGTGTGGTGAAAGAGTTTTAGTACAGACAGTTTTCCGCTGAGCCTCTAGAAATTCAGTGTTTAATCAGTCAGACAATCTGGTAGACAGTTTCTAAGCCTGTTGTAATAAAGATTGCTTCGCGCAGTGCGCTTTTCACACCCAGAGCAAGAGAACTCTACCAAACACCCCTGTGTCTTATGTGTATGGTGGAGATTAGTTTGTGTCCTCTAAGAGTGGAAAAGCATTAATAACACAGCTAAAAAGGATGTATCTGTTAAAGTAGTATGAATTCAGAAGAGGTGATTTTGTGTTTCATATATGAAAAGGTCTGCTTTTTGGAATTCAAAGACAAGTGTGTGCATACATGATTACATAGTCTCAAAAGCTGTGATTCTAACGGGTTTTTCTGCACGTTCATCCTTGTTTACCTCTTCAAATATGGGTTCCTCAAACTGCCGTGTCAGTGATTATCAGGAGGCCCTACTGAAATGGTGTGACTTCTCCCGCTGCATCCTGGGCCAGTGATGACAGAGAACAAACGTTCGCCACACTCATGAAAGCTCTAAAGAAGGAGACCTCCTGTTAGCTGAGGAGAATGTGAGCCCAGCAGCCAAAAGCAGGAGGTTGTTTCAGCTGTTGAGTTTGGAGGCATGTGCTTAGCTTTGGCCAAACCTTTCATCTTGTGTCCTGGAGGTTATGAGCGAAGCTTTCTCTTCGGGTGCAGTAAGCAGATGAGCCATCTGAACAGCAAAAGATAGCACAGAGGAGCTACTTCACGTAACTTTTCTCAGCATGATGCACAAATGACTAAATCTCAAGCTTTTTTTGTGTCATGGGGTTGTCTCTACCCTTCAGACGGTGAATTAAATATCCTTCATTTTTTGAAGCATGGTGTCATTTCCTCTCAAGATTACACTGAAAGTGTTTTAACCCATTGCATTCAGTGAAAGTAACTTTCTTGACAGTGACTTTTTTTTTTATTCCTGGCTTCTCTTTGATGTTCAGCATTAAGCTTTCATAGTGCTGCCTTCTCATGTGAAATGCAGAGGCACTCCCCCTCCCGAAAGCTTTAGCAGGTTGCAGAGCTTTATGGGAAGAAGCAGAAATGCTGTTTGCATTTCTCAAGTGCTAACTGCTTGCTGGCCCTCTCTTCGTTCCAGTACTCTTTGGCCTATGCCTGCTTGAAACTGGTGAATTACTCATTCTTCTTCTGGCTGCCCTTCTACCTCAGCAACAACTTTGGGTGGAAAGAAGCAGAAGCTGACCAGCTCTCGATCTGGTACGATGTGGGAGGAATCGT
Source organism: Pampusana beccarii (assembly GCA_013399365.1). Classification (NCBI taxonomy): domain Eukaryota; kingdom Metazoa; phylum Chordata; class Aves; order Columbiformes; family Columbidae; genus Pampusana; species Pampusana beccarii. Next base: position 617,130 of record VWYH01009266.1, read on the forward strand.
AGGTGAGTGAGCAAGTGAATGGCATCTTCCTGCAGTTGCCCTGCTGGCGTTCGAAAATGAAAGGCAGTGAATGCAGCCCGGAGTAGTGGTGTTCAGTGGGATCTTGCTGTTCACTGAATAAATGAAAAGGCCAGTTATGTATGTAGCTGCTTGGCTGTTTTGTTGTTGTGTTTTTTTTTTTTCCCTAAAACACGGAACATGGGAGCCACCTAAAGAGCTTACATAAAATTTAAAGGGCACTATTTTATTCTTGGACATTACCACCAGCGAGTATTTTTCTTTACTCGCTAGGACTTCTTGAAAAGTGGCACGTACTAAGTGGTGACCCTGCTGCTTGCTGTTTCCTTTCTGACGGGTACCCTTGAGGGAGGGTTTGTGTCTAGATTTACTGGGTTCTGTGCTGTCCCTTCTGTCCTGTATTTTTAAGAACAGACTCAGCACAGATCTCAGCAGAGCAGGCACAACTGTGTTACGTTCAGAAATGAAATGCAATTTCACTTGTTTCTGCTGGCTGCAAAATATGACCCTGTTCCTCCAGAATAAAGAACATATTGTACATGTGTTTAGGCTTCCACTCTCCTGTGCTCAGTTTCTTGCTTCATTACCTTGTCCAGTTAGCTTTCTTAGAATAGACATCCTTGTTTTGGTCTGTTCAGGGTCAGTTTTTCTGCCTCTGTGGACTTTTCTATATTAGGCTTTCTGAAGTGCTCTAGTTTTTACCAGCAGAGCAGTTCCACAGCAATGATACATAAGGTGATTTTTATTAACTATCAGCATTTGTTGCAATAAGTTGCACCTACCCTAAGTAGGTGAGACAGCAGGGAGTGTGAGACCCTGTGTGCTAATACTTTCCCTGTGAAAAACAAGTGGTTTTTTTTCCCTGCACTTTCTGTTAGATAAAACAGCCACAATGTTAACCTTCCTACATCCAGAGTTGTGGTGATCCTAGAGCTGTAATGGTCCTATAGGGGAAGGAAAAGGAAAGCAGGAGCATTGGCTAGTTGTGTGCCAGAAATTTTAAAAAAAAAAAATTAGTAATAAATTCCTGGGAAAGCAGTATGGGTAGTTTTCCCTGCTCTGTCTGAGCCACTTAAGTTTACTGTTGTCTCTGTGTCTGGGGCAGAAAGAACAAGAGACTTAGTTTTCAGGATTTTATAGAGCAAGCGTATTGATGAGAAGGCAAGAGGCCACTGCACTCACTGAAATGAGCTTTGTTCAAGTTGTTAATATCCTGAGCTTGATGATGATTTATTTTTTTGCAGGTGGGACTATCCAGGGCTTGATTTCTGACGTGCTGCAGAAGAGAGCCCCAGTGCTAGCAGTTAGCCTGCTCTTTGCTGTAGGCTCTCTTTTTGGATACAGCCGTGAGTATGCTTTTGCTGGGCAGCGATAAGAGGTTCTTTGGGTGTTTCTTAGGGAGAACCAGAGCACAGCCTGTTCTAATTACGTTTTCTGGCCTTGAAACTGCTTCTGGATCAGGATGGTGCCTTTTGGTCTTTTTTGCCTGAAGTGTGGCACTGCACGGAAATAAATCTGTTCTCTGGTTAATGAGGTGCAAAATAATTTGCTGAGTGATTGGATTTCCGTGTACTGGTGAGTTATGGTAGTGATCCCTCTCCAGCATCAGTGGGATTTTTGGCATTGTCATTGGATCAACACCACAACTGGCAGAGCAGGAAATCTCAGGTGCATCCCTATAGTTAGAGGAAAGAGAATCTGGGGACAAATCTGTGCTGGAATATATATATATAAACCACGAAGAGGCAGAAGTTCTTAGACTTCACCATTTACGCTTCTGTAAGTGGCGAAGTTGAAGAGTTTCTGCCTCTTTTATAACAGGTGTAGTTCTCTGTGATTGGTTATTGAAAGGAGTCTGTCAGGAAAACTGAGTAGAAGGAGACGGGCGGATCTACTTTACACAAAGCTTTTCTAAGGGTAACAGTTTTGTGCCTTCAGACATGGTGTCCTGTGGTACCAGAGTGATTTAACTCACTGGGATGTCATTCCACTTCCCTGTGTCTTCCTCCCAAATGGGTTGGGGATACAGACTGGCTTTTATAGAGCACTTAAAGATCTGTGGACAGAAATCGCTGCCAGAGCTGGACACGAGCAGTAGAGTGTGCCTTTCAGAAGCATGCTGGCTTACTTGAGCGCTCTCGAAGTAAGGTCAAGAAGGTGTAGTCATTAAATAGCAAGGGTTTGATTTGGTGGAGTTTTGTAGGCTCTTGTGCTAACTCATTACTTTCAAAAGCAAGTTGGAAGCAAATATAATATTACTGCTGACCAAGTTTGAAGCTTGTCCTAGACAGCAGAGCAGCCGGAGGTCCCAGTGCCTTGTGCTTAATTCTGTCCAGCCAGATACAGAAGGCTCAGACAGGCGATACAAAGTTGCTGCAGTGTGATAATTAAATTACATCAGCCAAACCAAGAAGCCTTGTCAGGCTCATGGTGAGTTGCACATGAAAGTAACAATGGCCTGAGAATTTGTGAAGAGGGCTGCACCTTGCCTTACGTGTGGTAACTTGACCATGTGTGAGCCTTAAGTTGAAGCAGCGATTAAAAAGAATTTGGGTGATGCCTGGCAGTGAGATATCGGGGAAAACAGTGACTGAAAAGCATGGAGAGACTGTAGTGAAAACCAGCTGCATGCACACAGGGTGATGCTGTTCCTGGAAAGGCAAGCGGAACCCACACATAACCAAGCACAGCTTTGTAAGGAGGAATGAGGATATGAGGTTTTGCATGTTTTATTTTATTGTGCAGCATTATTTAGGCAGCTGCTGGATTACTACCTCCAGATCTAATCTCTGTATTAAAAATAAATAAATAAATAAATAAATATATTTGGAAAATTCAGAACGAGTGGAAGGGTGATCCAAGTGCTGAATACCTTATGGTGGGAGAGATCGAGTTGAGTCTAAGTTTCCCAGAGAGACAGAGGGAGGATTCTCTGACTATTTAAATGGGCTTTCAAGGAGAGTAAATGCAAGCTCTGGGTCACAGAAAGAAGCATAACAAGAGCTGAAACCCAGAGCCAGGCAAACCTGGTATCAAAAAGAGTGACAATATTATAATGGCAAAGGTGGCTTTTCTACTTTAAAGTGCTGTGGGGAAACTTCTGGGTCTATAGTCTCTAAATGCCTTTGCAGTAAGACTGTAGAAGTCTCTAGTCAAATAGAACTTGTTGTTGTCACTATGTAGCTAATTGAACAGGCAGTTCAACCTGGATGTTTGCATGCTTGTTTCTGAGTCTAAATAAGTGGCTTTCTGAAGTTCATTTGTTTGATGTGCACTCATCTGGTCTTTCTCTTGCAGGTTCTCCAAACAGCAAACCTGTCAATGCTGTGATCATGGCAATTACAGGTATCTTGCCAAATGCCACTGTTACACTAATAGACATGTATATACATTGCAGAAAAATCAGTAACACCATCCTCAGGTGATGGTGATGCGTTTGTGTGTGCTGCCATCTTTGCTGGTTTTGCAGAAATAGTAAAAGCTGGGGCCCAATTTCTGTTACTTTTGGAATACAGCTGTAGGAAAACTGCATTACAGGGGGAGGTATAGAACATAAACTGTGTAGAATAATAACCTGAACCTAAAGGGGTCTGCCTTGGCTCAGTAGGATGAGGACAGATTTACACCACCATACCTGGCAGTGATCAGGTATCTGAGGAAGCGTATGTATGGCAAAGTCGTGAGCTGCAGCTCAGATTTGAGGGTGTTTGTCTGTCAGAACCCCAAATGCCCTGGGTACTGTGAAAGGTCACAAGCTTTGTGTGCTACCAGACATACTATGCTGTCTTATGGAATTAACATTAGCCCGCATGAATAGAGCCTTTCTTTTCGAACACGCCTACTTCAGAACTCTCTGTCCTGTTGCATTTTTTTTTTTCCCCTTCCATCTCCTTCCCCAGTCCGTGGGGACTGAGGCAGTAGCATGGGGATATACTACTCCCAAACAGAAATGTGTCTAAATCTGCTTCGTGTTGAGGGTTTGTATATGCACGCTGTTCAAAAGTAGCTTTCTGTATTCAGTTTGGGGTGTCCTGACTCTTCTTGCAGCGTGTGCCACAGCTAATTACCTCAGTTTTGCTGTTGGGTGAAAATGTGCTTGTTGACAGCTTCTGTGCATGTGTTCCAGGTACACGATGTGTGCTTCAGCTGTGAGGGTGCACTGCTACCTAGGATTAGACTGTGATCACTACCCCTAGACTTAATCATTTTCCTGAGCTTTTCTTGGTAGGAAACCTGTGCTTTTGAAGATGTTCTGTTGAGAATCTGCCCTCATGCTTGTTTTGCACCAAGCCTGTTTTCTTGGCGCTTCCAGGATTTTTCATCGGAGGCCCTTCCAACATGATCAGTTCTGCAATATCTGCTGACCTGGGGCGCCAGGACCTGGTGAAAGGCAGCAGCGAGGCTCTGGCAACAGTCACGGGAATTGTGGATGGAACTGGCAGTATTGGTGCTGCAGTGGGCCAGGTGAGGCTACCAAAGGAAAAGGGAGGTCTGGGGAAGGAGGCAAAGAGTCTGTTGTGGTTAGAGATGTTAGCTCAGTTCCTTAATCCAAAGTTGCATTGAGAAAGAGAAGGTGTTTTTTTTTTTAAAAAAAATATTTATTTATGTATTTATTTATGAAACAGCCAAAGGAACGTGTGTTTTAAGCTTCTAGTGGAAGAAATTTTTGAAAAACTAAACTGAATATTGATAGTGCTAGTGTTATGGCACTTTCATAATTCAGTTGAATTTTAAAGACTTTCATGAACTCCCAAAAGCAAGTAAAGGTCAGCTTCACAAAGAGTGAAAATAAAATATTTTGGATATTTGTTTGGAATTTTTGTTCAAAGGTAATAGCAAAACCATTACTTACATAAATGTTTACCTGTATAACTGAGTGAAATTAGAATGCCCATTATAAACGTGACAGTGTTTATGAAGTAATTTAAAATTTGCTCTCATTTGTGGTCCCCCTTTTTATCTGTGGATGTCTCTTACACCTTGTAAATCCAGCCCCACTTGCTTTGATAGCCCTCACAGTACGCTGCCAGAGGTCTGAAGACTAGACTGTTGCAGAAAAGGAAGCTGACAGTGTGCCCACTGGGGACATTCTTTCTTCTCAAGTACAAGCGTTAACTATGTGGAAGAACACAGTGGTGCTCTGGGGAGGGGAGGATTTAGTAGGAAGATTGGAGCCAGTTCTATCCCAGGCATCCCCTAGTGCTGGTAAAACACCAAGGGTGCAGGCAAGGAATACAAGTTTCTTTTCTTTTCTGTAAAGGGAGTTGGGTTTGTACTTGACATTGAGTGCCTGATAAAGACGATAATTCAGTTTCTGTTTCATAGGCAAGATGCTGCTTAGCTCCATAAAAATGGAAAATTATAAGCGCTTTGTGGACATCTTTACACTTGATGTTCTTCTTGCATCGTGTAGAGTGTTTCTGGCTTCCCCCACACATACCATTCAAACTTACGTCATCATAGAAATTGAGTCTTTAGTTCTGAAACATTCCACCTGCCTCCCATTCTAACATTATATTTATTTCAACAGCGGCGACCATGACGTCATTCTGGGGGTGTGTGAATAACAGCAAATGCACAATGAACATGTTAGAAATTCAGATCCTGTTTTGTGCTAACACACCCAGTGGTGAAAAAGGGAGGCCCTTGTACAGCATCCGAATATGAATCTGCTAATAGGGAATACATTTTCTTTTGTAGCCTGTGTTGTCGTGTTGAACCAGGCTGCAGTTCAGAACAGACTGTAGTCTCAAGTGTCTTGCTTACGATGAAGGGTTAAGTAGTCAGCGGTTGCACAGCTCTTGAAAATGCGTCCTGTGTAATTTAAAAGCCATTCTAGAGCTTTTAGTTCTTCTGAGAGTACTTAGATCCACTTATGTCACAGTGTTCTGTGCAAAAACCTCGTATTCAGCGGAGTCAATTTGTCAGCCTTTGAAACTGTAGTTCAGTTCTGTCTTTATGCTGCCATGAGTTACTGTAAAGCTTCAGGATGGTATCTCTGCTTTGCTGAGACTGTGGGTTTCACACAGAAAAGCTGCTGTCCTGAGTCATCTCTTCTGACAGGAAAAGATCAGCTGGAAGGTTTTGTGATCAGCTCTGTATGGAGTGTTAACGGCCCACAAATTCTAGAAAATGAAAGACTGATGCCTGAAAGTTGTGCTTATCTTCCCAGCTGGAATAATTTTTTTCCCTTTTCTTTTTAGTATCTGGTGTCTTTGATCCAGGAGAGCCTGGGATGGATGTGGGTTTTCTATTTCTTTATTCTAATGGTAAGAAATTACCTTTTAAAAAATTCTTTGTTAAAGTTCAATTTGCAATAGAGAGTTTTTGTGAGAACCTGAAAGTTGTGATGTAGGTGTGCAACCTGTTTCTGCAACAGCTGCGAACTCTGATGCCCTTCTCAAAGTGGTCTATGGTGCTACCTTAGAGTGTCTAAATCAGCTGGGTTCATTTCGGGTCCTTTAAATTGGATCCTTTAAAGTCACATTGCCCACTAGGAACTGAGATTGTGACAGAGGCACAAAAACACTTGCATTAGAACACCTGTGTCCATTTCCTAAAGCTAATGCCACCTGACTGACTTCCAAGAAGGACTTCTTCCTTCTTCATCTCCATGATACGTAGTTCCTAATATTTTCAGGAGGCTGAAGTTAAGCTGCTTGTTTGTTGTCCCTTGAAGGTTAGTGGAAGGAGTGATGAGGATCTTGAAATTAAAATGGAAATGCCTTGTCCCGGTATAACACGGGGGGAGAAGACCATTCATGCCCTGATCTCCTCAGCATTGCCACAGTGGTGAATGCTGTACAATTAACCTGATTGTCCCTGCTGGAAGTGCCAGGAATTGTTTCTGCATCTCTGCTGACAAGGGAAAAGGCCACTTTGGTTAACCAACAGAGGTGGTCAGGAGGAAGGCTGTTGAGGAGGTGAAGAGCTCATCTTCTTTATTAAAAGAAGATAATGACGGCTGAAATAGCCATGAGCTTCCCTGCAAGCTCAGTTCCTTCATCTGCTGTGCCACTTAGTCATCACTTCTCTTAGCCCGTGTCTTTCTGGGGAGGCCTCGAATGCACTTTGGAGACAGGATGGCTGCCGCTATGGCTGCTCTGTGCTAATTGTCCTGGACATGCTTCTTTTCGCAGACGAGTTCAACAATCCTGTTCATTTCGCCATTAATAGTGAGGGAGATCAGATTGCTCGTGCAGGAGCGGCGCCTGCGGATGCTGGCTGAGTGACTCCTGCCTGCCCCCGGAAGGACTGTTGTGTGGACCTGGCAGCTGGAACACTAACCAGTGCTCTGGGAGACTCGTTTCTTACATCCTCCAGGTTTGGGCTAGTTCAAAGTGACTCTGCAAGACTTGACGGACCTGCCTTTGCGAGCTCGATAGTGAAGTACCAAATACCCGTGCTGAGGCCACCCGCGTCATGGAGCTGCTGACCTAAGTTAGACAATCCACGGGACTGGCAGATTGTCCCAGCCTGCCGGACTCTTCCATGTCAGCAGTCACAGCAGCGTCGCCTGTTGGGTGGCCTCTCTGCTATACCCTTTCTTATTTATTTCTGGATGTCCTGACCAAAGGTCGAGTGTTTAAAACTGACGGTGGAGAGGCTGTGTTGCAATGGATTCTGATGCTCTCTTGTGCCAGTGAAATCATACAGTGCATTTCATGGGTAGTCTGAATTTACGATCACTTTAGGTTTTAGAAAGGGCAAAAGTAATTATTTGAAATTTACGCTGTCCAGTTGTTTAAAAAATGCTGTTGCTAAATTTCTGCACAGAGGAACCTCTGCTATCCCCAGCTATTAACTGTTACATGTTCCAGTAGATTTGCATGGAGACGTTACCTCCATATTAGTTTTTAGCATTTTTTAATAATAATAATTATAATATTACAAATCTCTGGAAAATGAGATTTCAGTTTTTAAATATTTAAGCAGATAAATAGCGTGCAATACTTTTCTGTGATCTCTGAGAATAAGCCTTACTAGATCCTTTGTGTTTAAAGGATCCTTAGATGGCTTTGGGGGTCAGTAACGGGACACAAATCCTTTCACTACTGCTTTGTTATTGGAACTCTGATCAATACTGACCAAAATGGGACTGTCAGGTGACCCTCTGAAGGACACTGGTGTCACTGATTTTGTACTCATTGGGCAATTGCCCATCTCCAGCAAAGGAGAACCAGAACGGAATTAAAGGAATTTAAGGGACGTGGCTGCTCTTGGCCGTGGGCTTCCAGGTAGGGACTGGAGGGTGCTTGTGGCATCCCCCTGCGCCTCTGCCTGCCACCTCCACCTCTAACGTTTGGTGGTGGTGTTAATGGGATCGTTGAGTAGCTTCTCAACAGATTGTTTTCCGCTTATGCCTTGGGATGTTTCATTTTAATAGGTGTGTGTTAACCAGCAGAACTTGTGATCAAACGCTGCATCTAACTAGACAGTGATGCCTGGGCTAGGGTGGGGAGCAGGAAAATTCTTGGAGCTGAAAATTTGAAACCTCTCAAATGGGAAAAGCTGCCTTTTTAAAATGTACAGTGATTTTTTTTTTTTTTTTTTTTAAATTATGAATGTCAGTTTTTAGTCGTGTTGATTGTAATGAGTGGAACTTTATTAGTGCCTTACGGTTTTATTGTATTGGGCGGTTGCTTGGTGATTGCTGCTTCTGCAGTGACGGCTCTGTGCACAGCTTTGCTTACTGTGAAACTCTTTTGCTCCATTTTATACTTTTGAGATTCTCTTTCTTTCTTGGTGGAGGCGATTCTTGCATTTTTTTGCTAACCCTTGAAAAATCTCTGTGCTTGGGAAAATGATGCCATTAAGCTGATGAGGGACCTGAACCCTGTTCTTGTCTCTCCTCATTCCCATTGCAATTTTTGCCTGTATAATTAGAGCAGGAGATGGAGAATCTATCATCCCGTTCTCAGAATTATGCCCTGGGGTTAGTGTTCACATCCCAAGCTACTCATTAGCCCCTGTACAAATAGAATCAAAACTCCCTGAAATTTAGTTCTAAAATCGGTGGCGGCACCGTTTGCCCCGGCCACGGCGTCTGGGAATCTCATGGTTTCAGATTCCAACCTGGATGAGCTTTTTGGGCGGCCCGGGTGCTAGATAAGCTTCTGATGAAAGGTGGGGTGGGAAGGGGACATGGCCAGGGCTTGTGGGGCAGGGGGGAGGAGAGGCAGGGCCCCTGTAACAAATGGTTTCCTGTAAACAGTTCTGTCCCCTCTGGAGAAGTGTCAGAGGTGCTGTGAGCGCTGCAAGCACAAGCTGCCCAGCAGCTCGGCTGTGCTGTGAGGCCGCCCTCAATTAGCTCGGGCGCGCCTGTGGCTTCAGGGGGTTGTTGTTGTTGTCATTGTCGTTGTTGTCCTGGGTTTTTTGGCTCTGTGAATTTCCTCAAGGTGCTCAGGTGGAGAAAGGTTTTAATCTGATCTCACATGAATAAACTTCTTTTGACTTGGTCTGGGCTAATTCTGCCGTGTGCTTTATTCCACTCTTCTCAGCGCGGTTCTGCTGAGCCTGCTTATTTCCTCCTCATTGTGGGCCTGGCTCTAACAGCTGCATTTCTCTTAACTGCTGTGAAGACTTGAGCCCTGACTAACCCTGAAACCAAACCCTCATCCCAGCCCGAAAGGGGACCGTGTCCCCCATGCTGCGCTTTGGCACTGATGTTTCCTGATGTCTCACGAGAAGCTTTGTGAGAGTCTCCTAACAGAGGTGCCCAGAACAATGTAATTAATGGTCTTAAATAAAGAAGCCAGAACATGTACTTGGTTTTATTTATTTATTTGTTGATCTGCATATAGAAGTCAGGTGTTCTTCCCTTGAAATTAAATGTGCTGTGTGGCTGCTGGCCCTGCTGTGCCTTCTCTCCCGTGGCTTGTTTCTTTAAACACAAATCCACACCTACGCTTAGCTGTGTTTAAATGGGCACAGTGGGGAACTTTGTAATTGTGTTTGTGTTTTATAGTTTACCGTAAATTCGGAGTTGAGCACAATACTTGATTGCTGGAGGAAGCCCCCATGCCTGTGTGTTCTGCTCCCTCAACTCCAAGTAGTTTAGTGGTGCCATGATGCTATTCCTCAAGAAGAGCAACAATTCATTTTTTTAACCCTTTTCTGTCTTTTTTTTTTTTCCTACTCACGAAGAACTTTCCAGCAAACACTGGAAGTACTCGAAGGAACAGAGCTTTGCTTGAGTATCTATTTGAAAATGGTGATAGCAGTCCTAACACCACCGCTGTGACTGCCGTCTCCAGAACCCAATCATAGAGTAGTTTGAGTTGGAAGGGACCTTCAAAGGTCATCCAGTCCAACCCCTGTGCAATGAGCAGGGACATCTTCAACTGGATCAGGTTGCTCAGAGCCCCGTCCAGCCCGGCCTTGAATGTCTCCAGGGATGGGGCATCTACCACCTCTCTGGGCAACCTGGGCCAGGGTTTCAGCACCCGTTATCGCAGTTACCACCACAGTTATCACAGTGCTCTCCAAAGGGGAAAGAATTGAGGTTTTGCTCGGAGTGCTGGGCAGCCTTGGAGAGGATGTGATCTTCTTGTCCCCACCAAACCCAGGAGAGCAGAGTTCCCTTCTGCCAGAAAGTGGGAGAAGGAGCAGTAGCATGTTTTAACCGTTCTTGTTTTCTTCCTGAGATAAAAGGCAGAAGCACCTATTTTGAGAGTCGCACAGATCTCACCAGTAGAAGCACAAGCTGTTCAGGGATGTGTCGGACACATCACCGTTTGGTTACTCTCGTGTGATTTTATCCCCTATCCAGCGGTGGCCAGAGTGCTCTGCCACACCTATTTGCTATTTCTCCTCCCTTCTTTTCTAGGTTTTTGAACTGAAAGTGCCTATGGGGATGTTTTGGGTTCTGTATTGCGGAAATTTTCTAAGGCACAGCATGCCCACCTTCCTACATCTTTGTCAAGCCTTATCTAATACTTTCAGAAAACAGGCTGCCGTTCTCTGGAAGCTATAAATAGGGCATTTTGTAGGGTTGGACTGGGGGGGGTTGGATCAGGCCCATGGAAGCATCTTGGTTCTACTGAAGCCTTTCCTAAATAAGAGTTGCTTAGATGAATATTTGCAGTAATGCAGAGAAGAAGAATTTGGGCAATAGCTGTGAATGTTCCTTTTGGTTCTCCTGCGCTGGTGATCGTGTCTGCGAGCACGTCTGGATCCCTGAAGGTTCTCCTGGAACGTCTCCTTTGACCACCTCTGCAACAGTGTGCAGGCGCCTACGAAAACAAATGCAATGGGCAAATCAAAACATACTCCCGGAGCACGGGAGCGGAAAGCAGACTTTGTGGCTCTCTTGTTAGGTTTAAGATTACTACCAGGGGAAGGAAGATTTCTGCTGAGATCACGGAAGCCCAGGTAAACTGTTTGGGGACAACCTATCATGTTTTGGCGTAGTTTTAAAGCAGCAGATGGCAGTTGATGAACCTCTAGGTGATTTGGTGAAGCCGGTGTCCTTGGGTGTTCTTGCTCAGTTGCCAAGGATAGGAAATCCAACCACCACCACCTCATGTCCTTGTGGGCCGCATAGGTAGCAATATAATCCGGAGTGTACCAGTGGAATGACAGCAGATGAGGATAAGATTACTCAGATGTGCTATTTAAATCTTCTTTCCTTATAATATGGTAAGCAAACAACGGGGGATTCAGGGTAGGTTGATTTCTCTGGGCTTCTGGGTTCCAGCACTAGCTCTGGGGGCTCCTACACCTGGAGACCCACATACATCCTCACTCTTTTTCCCATTTGTTAGGTGGCACCAGTTTCCAGAAACTCCCTTATCTGCTCTGGGGTGCATGGCAGAGAAAAGTGACGTTAGGCTGACAAAAGCTGGCGCTTGCCTGCAGCGACTGCCAAAGATGACAAAGCAGTTGGGCAACAGCTGACTGTGCTGTTCCGCCGGAAGGATGGGAGTATCCAAGAGGTAGTTTCGTCGGGACTGGCTCCACCATCCCTTCACCTCTTCTCCAGCCTCCTCGCCCTCTGCTGTAACTCTTGCATCCTTCTGGGAATATTAATGTTTCATTTCTTCCCGTCAGAAGCAGGTTCATCCCAGGACTGCTCATCAAGATGTAGGACAGACGGCAAGAGGCGGCCGTGGTTCCTGCTGGTGAAGGGAAAGGAGCTGTTACGCCAGGAGAGATGCAAAGGTGGGAGCCCTGCCCGCGGGAGCAGGCGTGGGTCAGCATTGCACCAGCACATGGGATTTCACAATTCACACACACCTCCGAAACGTCAGGTGAGCGTGTGTGCAGGCTGGCAGGGTCTCTGCTGGAAGTGGCTTTTTTTGCTGCTTATCTTTGTTTCTGTGCACATCTGCGATGCTCTTCTGGGCTACTGCAGCTCCCAGGCCCTTTTTTAAATACCACCTTGGCCCTGTGTGCTCAGGCAGCATCAGGGCTGGTTTTCCTGAGGGAAGGAGGAGGGTGTTGGGGGAACATGGAGCCACATTCACAGCAGGGCTGGACGGGGCTCTGAGCAACCTGATCTAGTTGGAGATGTCCCTGCTCATGGCAGGGGGTTGGCCTAGATGGGCTTTGAAGGTCTCTTCCAGCCCAAACTACTCTTCTGTGATTCTATGGCCCCAGCAGCTGGGTGCCACCTTGGTTCTGAGGGACTCTGGCCTTTGCTCCCAGATGGCGAAATCCAGATTGTTTTATGCACCTGGTTTGCTGTACTTTGCCACTTGCTTGGGCTGCTGTTTTGCTATCAGTTGGATAAGGATCTCTGCCTGTCTTCCGTGACCTCGCTGACTACAGGTTTCTCAGCTGCCTTTTCTTAGGAAGCGAGCAGGGAGTTGCTCTGGAGGGTTTATCATAAGTCAAGGTCTTCGTTTGTCAGACTTGTTTGCTTCTTCCTGCTTCCACCATTTCACCTTAGATTACCCATTCATTCTCAAATTTGCAGGGCCGGATCCCTCCCTCTTCTGTCCCCCGTCTGTTTTCTTTGCTCTAGCTTTTGTGGTAGCTCGTCTCCAGGACTAGAACAGGAGCCAGTATTTTCTGTGCTAACAAAGTGAGCATTGTAATGCAGTTGCAGAGTGGGTGGATGTGATTGCCGACAGACGTATTCCTTCTGCTAGGGTGTGGATTAAAGCTCAAGGTGACTTTGTTCCTTCATAAATTCACTAACTTTCCCCAGGGAACTGAAAGGGCAGGGTTGGGAGGGGAGAAGTATGATAAATGAAAGTGTCGGAAGGAAACGCACTTACATAGCACGTGCTACCAAAGCATAAATGTGAGCTCTGTGAGGAGCTTTCAACACAGCTTAAGGTAGCACTCCATGGATTAAAAAAACCCCTTAGTACGATGTCTAGCTGAGAAGTTGAGCATGGCTCTCTGCAAGCTGCTATCCCAGTGTAATTGTCTGGGTAAGTGGATTAGCAAGCAGCAGCCTGGCTTGTTTGGGGTTAGGGAGGCTACGAGAGGAGCGAGGAGGGCAGTGTTCCTCACGAGAGGATGAGATGGGCACAGGCAGCCTTCGCTGCTCTCTGCCACGCAGACCTGTTCGGCACCGAAAGCCGTGGCAGACGGCTGGGTTGTCACCGGGTGCGCTCGCTGGGAAGGGTCCCATGGAAACAGTTCCTTTCACAGCTATCGCTTGTCCTTATCTGCCACGAGGTGGGTATGGTGACAGCAAATCACATCTTGGGACACTTCTTCTCTGCCTTTGTTGCCATGGGAATCGGTGTCTTCTGCAGCTTTGTCTTCTGTGAAAAAAAGAGGAGTATTGTTCCCTCCCCAGCTCACCCACCAAAATGTGCTGAGGATGGAGGGGGGGTTGTGGTCAGCCACATCACACCTCCAGCAAGATGGGGACGGAGCTGCGAGGTCACTGGTCACTTGTCTTAAAATCTCATCCAGCCACATACGTCCCTCCACAGTAGCTACCGCGTCTGCGTTACGGGGTGGGGATGCAGAGCACCGAGCGGCAGGGCAGCCCTGGGTGTCAGACATAGAAATATCTGATCTTGCCGGAGTAACAGGGCTGGGACCTGCCCTTGCACCCGCTTTACGGGGAGGTAGAAGAATCTGGGTCGTGCAGATGTCTGACTCGCCAAAACATGACATCGTTTCAGAAGTCTGGCATGGCCCAGGGGTTTGAATGCCCGTCCAGCAGGGACTCAAGTGGGGTGCCCTGCCTTTGGGGGGGCTGCAGAGGCCCACCAGACCTGTGGGAGAGATGCCGCGTCTCATGTCCCTTTCCCCCGTGAGGGAGCAGCCCGTCCCTCATAACCAGGAGGCAAAGGCACCATGGAGCCTCCGAAGGGACCCAAGGTGTTCCCAGAGAGCGGGACCCCCATCAGGATCATAAACTGGGGTCTGCACCTCTCCTGTGCCTCTCAGCTCATGCCAAGCCTTGTCGAGCGTGGCAGGGAAACTGCACTGACAAAGCGAGCCTCAGCCATTAGGGGAAACCGTCTGGTCCCTGGAATTTTCCACGTTGTACAGGGAGCCAAGGCCCTTGCTCTGAAGGTACCCTGAGGTGATAGGAGAAATCAGCCCACTTTGGAGAGCTCCCCATGTTGGTACCGTACGTCTTGTTCCTTCCTCCCAGCCCTCACTTGTGTCATTTCTTCAGTAACTGAGCTCTATTTCAGTTACGCTTCTCGAGTGGATTCCGATCGCGAGCTAAAAGATATTTATCTGCCCAAAACTCCTACGAAACAAAGAAGTGGTGTTATTTCCACAGCATGAATGAGGAAACTGAGTCAGCGGGAGGCTAAATGACACATCTGAGGTTACCCAAGAGGGCTGAGCACTGCTGGGAACCGAATCTGGCAGTTCCTCTCCCGGGTGCCGCGGCCCGAGCCCTCTGCAGGACGTGGGGCATCGCCCCGCTCTGCCCCCCACCTTTCATCTCAGCCTGGGCCCTCGCACTCTGAAATGAGCCATGAATGCAAGCAGCCTCTTTCAAAGGGAAAAGAGTAATTTATCTCAGCCCCATAACTTTTGGCACTGGAATTAACAGTAGAATTTGACTTGGTCTGTGTAAATAACCCCACACTTACAACCCAGCGCTTTTGCTTAGACGCCGGTGTTTGTGGTGCCGCTTTCTCCTGAGGAAGTGGCTGTGATGTCTCAGGTTGACAAAAGGTTCATATTTGTGCTGAAGCTGACCTAAGTTTCGCAGCTAAAAATACGACATGCTTTCAAACTGTGCTGCTTCACGCTATGCAAAGACTCTTCTTGATGTTCAGCCATTCAAACTAGAAGCGGTTAAATGTAGAAATATAGATGAGAAACATGGAACTCTGGAGCAGCAGGAAAAAAATACCATAGCAGTTTAACCTGAGATTGAAATAAGCCATACAATTCTCTGTCAAAATGTGTGCCTGAGCTATATTTTTAAATATAAAAAAATATCTATTTAATAAGCTGTTTTAAATGAGTCATTCAAAAATGCAGGAAGTTTCACTTTCTTATCTAATAGATGCGTGATTCTATGTTTAGTCTTTTGCATATGTATGATCATATCCACATGCATAAATACATGAAATGCTCATACTATTGTAGCTGAGACAGTTTTTCCACATTTCTGCCTCTCTGAGTGGCGTTGTTTACTCTTCAAGGATATACTCATCATGAAATCCACTTTAACTCATACGCTGCTAATTTAACAGAAAGTGGCTTCAATTACAGCTTGAAGCTGTTTTTGTTGCCCTTGACCTCTGTCCACAAAAGGGCCTTCTTGGAAGTTGTCAAGGGTATCGAAATAAAATGACAGGATAAAACCAATGAGTAATAGAGGGTGGGCAGCTAATGAGTCACCACGAAATACCGTCAATGGAATATGCTGAGCTCCAACTCAGCATCATTGCTGAGTTCTTCGAAATGTGCTACTACAGGCGGCTGATGCAGTCAGCTAACCGCAGGGAAATGGTACAGCTTCAAAGCTCTGGGAATCACAGAAGTCACGTCTGCCACTGTCTGCTTACTCACCCTTGAAACAAGCCGCTATGAAAGCAGCGGAGAGCGATCTGGGCTCACAAACAAAGTGACTCGTAGGCAGGGCTGTGTTTGAAATTAGTCATGTTTCGGTCTGTGCTTCTGATTTCGCTCAGCAGACGTCTGCGGTGCCTCGGCCTCTGCCTGCCGTCCTGGAAGTCGGGCGAGACGGGAGAAGCAGGGAAAGGAAAAACTGAGCACTCTGAGCCGTCCCGCGGCACATGGGGAGCCATGGTCCAGCACTGGCCGGCAGCCCTTGGTGCTGGCGTGGCTGTGCCCTTGTCTCTCATCAGGGTTTGTGGGGTGACCTGCTGCCGAGGGCTGAGATTTGCCGGCGCTGCCGGCAGGCAGGAGCGACGAAGGCTGGGAAGTGCCATCAGACAGGGTGTTTGAAGGCACAAAGGGATGCTTTATTGGCCCGGGGCTTCTCATTCAGCAGCTTCCCTGGTGTGGACACCTCTGCAAGGTCTTTCACCTTCACCAGAAGAAGGGAAAGATCACCCCGTTGTTCTTGGGCTTCAAAAATGCTTCCCCTCCCTGAAACTGTGGGGCTAGTGGGAGGCTGCTTTGGTGGTGTTCTTCTTTCATAGGTCTAAGGCTGGGTTGGCCTGATCTTCAAACATCTTCCTCCAGCCTTTCCCTTGTTGTACAGCCATAGACTTCTGCTGACAGGCCGTAAACCAGCAGTTAAAACCAAATCCCTTTCTGGATGGCTGTCTGAGCCCCCCACGCCCCCTCCTCACTGCTGTGGGGCTCAGCCCTGCTGTGCTGCTTTTGAACACAGGCAGACAGAGGTGCATTCACCACAGCCATGGTGTTTGCTGCAGGCGGGAGCTCAGTGCCTGTAGCTTGCTTACCCCAGCAAGCCACAGACACCATGGTCCAAAGCCAGGTCCCTTCCTCTGCTTGTTCTGTCCTGGGAGCCCACAAGGGTCTGCTCTGGTGAGACCCCCCCTGGAGTCCTGTGTCCAGCTCTGGAGCCCTCAGCACAGGAAAGACATGGACCTGTTGGAGAGGGGNAAACTAAAAGAGAGGAGATTCAGGCCAGACATGAGGAAGAAATTTTTTACAGTGAAGGTGGTGAAACCCTGGCCCAGGTTGCCCAGAGAGGTGGTAGATGCCCCATCCCTGGAGACATTCAAGACCAGGCTGGACGAGGCTCTGAGCAACCTGATCTAGTTGATGTCCCTGCTCATTGCAGGGGGTTGGACTGGATGACCTTTGAAGGTCCCTTCCAACCCAAACTGTTCTATGATTCTATGATAAGGGGTCCTGGCATTTGCACCTGCTGTTCATGAGAGTCAAGCCCCCATGAATGGAGGCGTGGGCAGCCCTCACGTGTGGGAGACCAGTGTTGGGGTGAGCTGCGGTGGGAAACAGCTGAGAGAAATGAGCCTGGGGGTGCAACACCACACAGAGCTGGCACCTTGCTGGCCTTGTCCTCCGAAAAAAGATGCCCAGCATGCGGGGAGGGAACAAGGACGCTGTGCTGGTGCCATGCTGGGAATGCAAAGGGCCTGAGCAGAGGGTGGGTTGGTTTGTGGGATGTGCGGCAATGATGTATTTTCTCTAGTGCTGTGGGTGTCCTGGGTTGTAAAGCGTGCTGAGACTGCTGGATGCTCGGCCAGAGCCCAGTTCTCATCCATTCCCTTTTTCTTTCTGCCCAATACCTGGTCGTAGGGAACACGACCTGAGCACAGGGGATGCCCACCCGCCTGACACATCCCCCCCACACATCTACCAACAGACGCGGTGCTGCGTGGATCCCGCCTAAAGCCGACAGCTGAACACCTGCATCGGCTTCCATCTTTCAAGTAAGAGCTGATAAATCTGAGCAGAAGGTGCAATGGCTGATTTTCATCCATGAGAGGACATCTCACAGGTGAGGCCAGCTCTCCACTGTGGGGGCCTGCAACCCAACCCCATGTTGGGTTTGGGCTGCTGTAATGTTTGACAGGTGGGGGTTCACCTCCACAGCACAGGCTGGGAAGGAGTCAGAAGAGGTTTTACAGCACGTGCTGCAGGTATTTTTGAAATGTTAATATCACACATCATCTTGCTTCTATTTTTCTGAAGCAGTAAAGCCCAGCTTGAGGAAAAAGTTGTCTGCTGGGGCAAATGAAAGTTGTACATATCACTCTTTTCAGCAGCTAGGAATTAATGCAGGATATTTTCTCCTTTAAAATGCTGGGCAAACATTAACTAATCCTCTCAACACCCTTCTGGGGTAGGTAAATATTACCCTCTCCCACGTGCAGAAACTAAAGAGGAAAAGTTATGTGATTTGCTTAAAGCCACAAAGGGAATCAAGTGGGGGTAGAGGTGGGGAAAGGAGGTTTTTTTAATAGCTTGTGCCTCTGCTTGGGCCCATTGCAGGTGCTGCCTCTCAGCTGGCATTGTTTTACAAAGTCATTGTGGTGGTGGGGAAACGTGCTGGTGTCTCCTTAGAGCTGCAAGGAGCAGAGCAGCTGGTGCATGAGCACGCCTGCTGCTGTGCGAACCAGCGATGCTCTGGGGTCCCCCCAGACCACGGGCAAAAGGAAAGGCTTCCGGGGACAGAGTTTTTAGGGGCTGCATGGCTCTGCAAAAAACCTCTCGCTTTGAAGTCAGTAAAGTTTTGGCCAGCCGGCTTCAAGGCAGGACTCAAAGCTGTGAAAAACTTGTCGCTTGCAGGCCGAGCTTGCCGTGGGGGGTGCTTCTCAGGGGGCTTAGCCCCAAGCCGCCAGTCTTTAAAGTGGGTGATAAACGTTGTCTGCAGAGCTGGGCTTGTTTATCTTTGGGATTTACAGCACAGATACAGTGACGGGACAGCCCTGTGTTTGCAGGTCTGGAGGGAAAGCTGAGTGCCTGCTCCTGCTGGCCCGACCTCAGACGGGGGCTGATCCCACGGGTATCAGGGTGCCGCTGCTGTCGGTGTGGGGGTGCTGCTGCTGCCCTCAGGTTGGGACGAGGGTGGCTCTTGGGAGCCAGCACCCCGTGCTCCCTGGGACGCTTGCCTCCTCTTCTTCACAGCTGGGATTTTAAATGTCCTTGAAGTGAGGCGTTTCTCATGCTGGGCTTAATTGCACCATGCTCACCCCTCCCTGCTCCCATTCCCATGGTGTGTTGGCTTGTCTCCTTCCTTGTTTTCCCATCTCTGACCTGGCCAGGGCTTCAGTTCACAGGAGATCAGATAAAATTCAATGGAAACATTTGTGTGCAAAAGCTGCTCTGGGGCCCTGGGGCCCTGGCCTGCAAAGATAAAGGTCACCTATGTGCCTCCGAGGTAGCACTGGGGTTTATCGTGTGTTTAACCAGTGCACTGAGACCACGGCCACCTCAGGGCAGTCGCCATCCATTGGAAATCCCTCATTTCTTGTTCCCAATCACATTTCATATCAGGTCCGAGGCAGGGCCATGTAGTCGGGGTCTGCTCCCCTGTGATGGGCTGCCAGGGAAGGCTCCTGTCTCTGCTGCGTAGTGCCTGGGCTCTTTTAATTAGAGCGGTGTGGTTTATTATTTAAAAGAATATGCTTTCCTGATCGTTTGTTAGGATCCTGTACCTGGGAGTGCTGCAGCTTGTGAGCCTTAAGTTAAACCATAGGAAGGACATCGAGCGCCTTGGGAAGTGGGTGCTGCAGAACCGGCGCCTATTGTTCTCGCCCTGAATTGTGAGGAAGCTCTTTCCCTGCAGAGGCTCTTTTACTTAGTAGCCAACTAATACACACGGTGGTTTGTTTCTGTCTCCATCTGTTCCAACTTCAGTTTATTCACAGCTCTGTAGGTATTGTACACTCTGCTGCTTTCTTTTTTCTCCTTTTCTTTTTTTTTTTTTTTCTTTCTGGGTGGGAGAGCCTCCCCTTTTCATGGTTCACTTATTCATTTTGTAGGTCCCTGGCTTCCTTGTCAAGTTTCCTCTTTTGTCGTATTAATTGGTCTTAAATCTACGGTCAGGTGCTGCGCGCGTGCTTCCCGTGTACACCTTAGCCATCTGCTGCGTTTCATCTCCATGGCACCCAGGCCAAATTCCAGCTCTGGTAACGACATCCTGCCTCCCTGCATTTTCCCTAAGCTTTTAACTGGCTTTAGTTCGCCTTTTTTTTAGTTATTTTTTGGTCTTTTTTGTCTCAACGTGCCCCTGTGCTGGGTGGCGGGGAGAGGTGGACGTGGTTGTTTGAGGGGCTCCGGGCTACTGGCACCCACCTGGGGACAAGCCGCAGGGCAACTTGGCATCTAGAGGGCAAAATGAGGAGGAAAACGTGAGACTGGAAACAAGACACACCTTGTCAGCACTGAAAGCAGTTGTGTGATTTTTTTGGAGGCAGATAGTGGGTTCTGCATTTCCCTGGAGCCTTTTGCAGGAGAGCAGGTGGCTTTCTGAAGCGGGTGCTGTTTCCTCCTGCCTGTCCTGCTGTCCAAACAAACCGGTTGTAGTTCCTGGAGGAGCGCAGAGCAACTCCTGATGATTTTTACCTCTGACCTTAACACTCCCAGATCTTGATAACTCCAGACTAAAACCCAATGTGTCCAAGCGATCCCAGAGCGTATTGAAGCTCCAGGAGTCTCGCTGGCGCTTTTGCCTGATTTATCTGACACTTTAACAGCGCAACAGTTGTTAGCTTTACAGCCGGGTTTCAGGAAGACGAGACTGGTGTCTGTGTTTGGGAACTGCTCTGTGCAGCACACGTTTTCCTGGGGGAGAGAGCAGGTTCTTGCTACCCTTTTTTTTTTTTTTTNTTTTTTTTTTTTTTTAATTTATATTTTTAAATACTAGATTCTCATTATTGTCGAAGAGATTCTCTAATGCTCGAAACTTGCTAAAAGCATGGCCTGAACGTCTGATGTGCTTTGTCTGTTCCTCGCCAGCCTGGAAGCTTTCTCTTCTCTTTGCTAATCCCGTTACTTCCAGTGACAGCCCCAGCTGTGGGGCTGAGCCTCTTGCCAAGGGCTCTGTCTCACCTGCGCTCTCCCACTGGGAGTCCTTAGTGCTACAGAACAGCTCCAGTTGTCATGCTGAGCCCTGTACTGATGACTGCGGGCGCCCAGATGGGATGGATGGATGGAGGGCTGGATGGATGGAGGGATGTCCTCCTGCTCTTACCGCTTGCTGCTTCTCATCTAATCTCAGTTTTATTGGAACAACTTGTGAGGTTTGATGTCAAGGGTCAGATCTCTGTTGCCTTGGTGTGGCCAGCTGCCCATTTGTGCTGTTTTACGTGGGGCAGCTTGTCAGGGGGTTTCTCCCTGGCTGTCACCGTGGTGGGGGTTCAAGGCAGGGACCGATTGCTGCATCCTTCTTGGTGCCATCCTGGGAGCTCCACTGCTGCCCACTGAGGGGGACTCTGCACTGAGATTCTCATGGGTACCTGCATGTCCTGCTTTCATGCATTGCCAAACAGGAGAAACAGTGACCGTGTCCTTCATGAGGGCACTGGCCAAGAGCCCCAGGAAGGGGTCGTGCTCTTTGGGATCCCCCCAAGCCTGCCTCCCCTCCTTCCTTCTGTAGATTGCGCTGTGAACTCTTGGAAGGGACCAAAATCACCATTGTCCCCATTCTCCCCAAATCCAGCCTGCTCTTCACATGGATTTAGAGGTTCCCAGGCACCTTCTAAGGCCGTGCACAAGGGCTGCGCTTTGGACCATGTGCTCCTCTTTTTCCTCAGTGCTGGGTGGCAATCGGACCATTTTCTCCATCGCAGACCGGCTTGCAGGGGCAAGTGGTCCCAGTAGGCAAGGGGCTAAACTGGATGGCAGGGCCAGGTGCCCAACGAGGGGCTGGGCCTGAGGCACATGCCGCAGTCTCTGGCCAGGGCCACCAGCAGACTCTCGCCAGCTCTGCCTCTGTTATTAGGTAGATTTATCCATGCTCAATTAACTTCCTCCCTTTACCTTTCACACAACCTGGTGTGCAGGTTACGGCACGGCTTGGGACTCTCATGTGCTTTTAGATGCCGGTAAAAGATGTGTAAAATGAAATGCCCTTATTCTTTGTGCTTGTGGCACTCAGCTACCCAGCCAGTAGCGCTCTTTTAGCTTTTGCAGCAGTCTGGGTGCACAGCCCGGAGCTGCCGGTGCCCACCGGGTGCCTGCTGAAGATGGCAGCAATGCCTTCCTCTTATACAGTCTTTTGTAGCAGGTAAATTCTTCCTCACTGAGTGGAGGATCAGTGGTGGAGGCTGGGCTGCAGGCAGCCTTCCAAAACCAAGGCAACGATTGGTGTCACCTTTTGCCTGGGTATGCAAAATGTCTGTGGGACTTCAAATGCCTGGTGGTGGTTTCGTCTGCTTTGGAAATGCCAAAGGAAGGATTGGGACTGTGGGAGTGTTCAAGGGAAGGTTGCTACGTGAAGTTATGTCACCTCTTGGGCTTCTGTGAACCAGTGGCAGGAATGTCAGGGCTTGTCCTTGCAGAAGTCCTCTTGCCCTGTTCTGCACAGACTCCCCCTTGAAACAGCAGCAAGCTGCCTGCACTCTTGTCCTTCTAGCCATGGAAGACGAAGTATTTGTACCGATGTCTCCCCAAGCAAACCAACATTGAATGTGTAGGGAGAAAGACCAGTTCTTATCAATGAACAAAGCAGTACAGATAGCAATAACACCACCATCAGGGAATAACTTTGCAAACCCGAATCTGTAGAGTCCTTGGAATATTATATATTATTTGTCCTTTGAGACTTAAGGTCTTTCTGAAGATGGTGGCCCGCTTGGCAAAGTGTTAAGGATGCGCACATAGGAAAGTGTCTGGCCTGAAATATTTAGACTCCAAGTACACAAGATGGATGGCAAGGGGCAGGGGAAAGGAAGGGCCGTGTGTCCTGTTTCCCTGACACGGAGTAGCCTCATTACAGGACAGACTTTTTTAATAGTACTAGGAAGCATGGAGATGTAGTGATGAGGTTTCCCTGGTGAGTCACTTGCTGGGATTCCTCATAGCACAGCCTTCGGTGCATCTCCACATGATTAAACGTCCTTGAAAATTAAATCTTCAACTTGCAAGACTTGGGAGCTCAGCACAAAAAGCTCTGACTCTGAAGCAGTCTTCTAGCCATGGCAGCATCCTTCTTTTGCTACAGGATAAGACTTCTAGATCAGCAATAAGTTAGGTCAGATTTTATTGTTTCAAATGCACGGGCTGTTCTGCCAGTGCAGCGGGTTAGTGCTTTGCTTATGTCCGTTCCCCCTATAGCTCTGATTTCTGTACTGATTGAATGGTTTGTGAATGTTAATGGATTTATTACTGCTCGCACTCCTGTGTGAGAGAGAGAAGTGGTTCTCATGTTTTATAAGTAGATGGTGTGGCACAATAGAATCAAGAGGCTTTTTCCTCAGTGTCAGAGAAGAAAGCCTTGGCGTGGTGTTAGCATCGCCTCAGGTGGGCAGCATCCTGCCTTCCCCAAGGGGATGCTCACAGGAGGGAGCAGAGGTCCCCTGGCTAAGGACTCAGCCTGTGCTCCCTTCTCCTGCCGCTCTCCTCCTTCCTGCAGATTGGATCAGCCCTCTGTGCCACAGCCTGTCACCTGATTTATGGGAGCCATAAACTGCAAAGCAGAAAGAAATAAAAATACTAAACACTTAGGTTTTTTTAAAAGGCCAACAGCGCATTGAAGTCTTGGTGGTAATTTGCTCATAAAGAAATATTATGCTTCAGATCATAATTCCGGGCTGCAGATGGAGGCTGAGATCTGGCCTGAGTCTCTCCCACTTAGGCTGTAAAATGAAGGGAATGGGATGAAAAAAAAGACCACATAGCATGTGGGGATTATGCTTGGCTGTCTTGCTGTCTCTCACCTCCAGTGTCTGGGAGGTCATGTGGAGAAATGCTGATGTTCTTCCAGAAAAAAAAACAAAACACCCTATCCTTTGCTGGAGGGTCAGCAGGCTCACAGAGGGCTGGGAGGCGAGAAGAGAGGGGAGGATAAAAATCCACGAGCAGCAGCCAGATAACTGAGATGTATAAGCTGTGTGGAAGTGCCCAAACTGCTGACCTGAGGGCTGTTCCCCCAGGACTAAGCTGAGGGTCCCGCCTACTGTGATATTGTCAGCCTGGCCAGGCCAAACACTTGTTGGTGCTGCTTGGGTAGCAGTTGCCTTTAATAATTATTGCTGAACACTGATTTTTGGTCAGTACAGATGGGTCCCTCTGATTCCAGCAGAGAAAACCAGCCCTCAGCCAGCACAGCACACGTAAGAGGGGAGAAGCTGCAGGTCCTTAGCAGCTCATGAGCCTCAAGAGGTGTCCGTGTTTCATTGCTAGAGAGGTCTCCGGGCCGGCCCAGGCAGGGGCCTGCTCTGTGTGGATAAAATTCCTTTCTGGTTAAGCTTCCTGCTGCAAACACTGCCTGTGCCTATTTACCTACTGGGCTTGCACCAGTGCTTGGCACCTGGCAGCTAAAAGCAATGCATTTCTCCAAAGGAGATGAAGGATTTCACAGCCAGTTCAGTGCAGCCATATTTTATCCTATCTGATCTTCTCCACTTTACCCTGTCAAATCCACCTATTAGTCTACTGCCATCTCAAATTAATCTTGCTATGACAATCTAGGGTTGCGGGAGGGCAGGAAGGCTGTCAGCAATTTGTTTTGGTTTTTTGTAGTTTTTTTTTTTCTTCCTTCTGTCCTTCCCTTACATCTCGCGGGCAGGGAGGCTGCTGGCGTCCTGAACAGCACAGAGCTTGGTTCTCTTTTTCACGTCTTCTTCCTGCAAAAAACCTTATTTTTAAAAGAGAACCTTGCTTTCTCAGATACTCGTCCTAAATGGGGTGATGCAGGGCCATTTATAGAGACACAGGACTGGGAGGAAATGGTCACTTCTGGTTTTGGGTGGTGTTTTGTGTTTGTGCGTTGTTGTTTTGTTTGTTTGTTTTTTCTTTCATTTTTCTTTCTCTCCTCCAAATAATCAAAATGAACAGATTTTCCAGGAAGCCCTAATTCTGCTCTGGGACTTCTAATATTCACAAAGTCCACTATTCCAGCTCTGTTCCAGGTGCAGCCTCAGCAGTGTTGATTTATCACCTCCCCTTGGCCAGCTGGCCTCGCTGCCCCTGACCTTGCCCGCTATGCAATTCGTGGTGTTTGCGATGAGAGCAACTGCTCCCTGCCACACAGCTTGGCATCCCTGTGACCCCCAGGCCCTTTTCAGCTTGGTGACTTCTCAGCCAGTTCCCAGCCTGTGCTGGTGCCTGGTGTTGTTCCTCCCCAGGACAAAGCTTTCCACTCCCCTTCCTGTGCTTCAAGAGGATCCTGTTGGCCCAAAACTTGAGTTTTCTCATGGTTGTTTTGGATCCTCAGCTTGCTGGGAGTATGATCTTTTTCCCATGCTACATTTAAAGGGTTTTTTTCACTCCTTGAGAGCTACTGAGTTCAGCCTGGCTGTGGCAATCTCAGCAGGTGCGTTAACTGTAACTGGAGGGGCAGGGTGCTGCATTTCAACGAGGACTTTCTCAGTTCAAATAAGAAGGCTTTACCAAAAACAGATCCAAAGCTTAAGCAGCCTGGTTGAAGAAGGAATCGGAAGTATTTAAATTCTCCTGAAAATACACTGCTTGCACAATTCCCCAGTTGCCGGGGTGGTCCTGGACTCAGCAGTGCCTGTGCTCCTGGGGCAGGAGATGCTCCTGCCCTCCTTGTGCAAGCAGGAGAGTTTCAAACACTCTTTATGAACCCCAGAGAAACAAGGCCATGAGGCTGGTTTAACTCCCTGTAGGAAAAAAAAAAAATAAATCACTTTTACCTTGTAAATTAATCCAGCCAAAAGTGTTCCCTCCTCTCCAGCCCTTTACAGTGTTGAACATCATAGGAGAAACCTCTCCAGGAGAGAGGGCTCACAAGCTATTTCTCCTCTAGTTAGAATAGGCAGTTCATTATCTCAGAGAAGTCAAAACTTTCAAAGCTTCTGGCTGCCCCCATCTTTCCCTTAGTGTTTCCTGAAATGTTGAACAGCATCCTCTTCGCCTGTTTCCCAGAGACTGGGTTCCTCTTTCTGGTCAAGGTTTCTCTTTCCCTCCTCCTCAAGCCACTGAGAAGCAAGGGGCTTGTTAGCACATCTCTGCAAGGAACACAAATGATCATGATGGCCAAAACACGTGATATCTTCTGGTAAGTGGAACTTTGCTCCCTTCTCCAATTGTATTTGCTTCTGCAAACGTGAGGGAGAAGGCATGCTTTGTCCCATCAGACACAAAGTGCACTTGGCAGTGTAGTGAATTTTTAGTGACGCCTGTTAATAACACGCTGAAAGAAATCAGCTCTGAACTTCACTCCCCTCAGACCCAGCCTTTGATTAAAAGGCTG
This sequence comes from Pampusana beccarii, assembly GCA_013399365.1. Taxonomy (NCBI): domain Eukaryota; kingdom Metazoa; phylum Chordata; class Aves; order Columbiformes; family Columbidae; genus Pampusana; species Pampusana beccarii. The sequence continues at coordinate 643,375 of VWYH01009266.1, forward strand.
TAGGTGACACGTCCTTGCAGGTCTGGCAATAGGCACTGGTACCATCTGAATAGCAATAAACATCTTGCTTGTAAAGGGCTAAAACAGTGTCCTTTGTGGGTCAGAGAAAGCAATAGCTGCATGTTCATAACCAGTGCCAGAAGTGGTTGATAAATCACTGATAGCTTGAATAAAATGCTCAAAAATGAGGAACACGTCCAGTAACTTAACTTGGATGTTCCTAACTCTGACCTTCAGGGAGTGCAGATACTCACAAAGAATAATACACAGACATTGTTCATTATAATAAGCATGTAAATAAAAACACTTTAAACAACAGACTATATGCTCTCTGGACATCTGCACATTTGTATAAGCAAGCAAGGACACTTGTGCATCATCCTTTAAGTCAGTGTAGGCTTGTCACTTGCGTATCAAGTCCAATGCTGTTACCTCCGCTGGTTTGGGCAGCAGCTGCAAAATGAATGAAACCTGTTTGGCTCTTTGGCTTGTGAGCCTGGAGGGAAGCTATGGGTAGCAGAGGATGTTTGGCTGCTCTGCTAGTGGATGATAGTTATAATTGCAGTGTAACCCCTTCTCGCTGGGTAACTTGATCGCTGCAGCAGGTGTAGTTGATACCTTTCAAAGACTACACTCACAGCTCCCTCCATTAGCGCTTTTCTCCCAGGTTTGGTCAGTGATGGGCTCTCATCTTCCTCTCTGCTTTGGTCTGTAAGAACCTCCTTTCCTCTGTGCCTTTGGTGCAGCTCCTCTGCGTGTACATCACTGCCTCCAGTGAGGTCGGCTCTCTGCACACCGGTGGGGTGACCGCTCTCCATGTCTGACAGGGCCACTCTCCCTTCCTCCGCCTCCGAAGGAACGGCGCCCTGCGAGCCATGGTCAGCACAGCAGGTGATGGATAGACAAACCATCCCTGGGGTCTTGGCATTTCTTTTGGAGGTGACCTGGCTTGTGGGGGCTTAATGGCTTCACAGGAGACTACCTGCAGGAACCACAGCAGTCCCTGTGGGTGCGACTGTCCCCCATTCCCAGGAGAAAGTGATAGGATGAGAGGAAATGGCCTCAAGTTGTGCCAGGGAAGAGTCAGATTAGGTATTAGGAAAAATTTCTTCATGGAAAGGGTTGTGAAGCAGTGGAACAGGCTGCCAGGGAGGTGGTTGAGTCACCATCCCTGGAGATGTTTAAAGATGCATAGATGAGGTCCTTAGGGACATGGTTTAGTGCCAGAGTTAATGGTTGGACTTGATAATCTTGAGGGTCCTTTCCAGCCTAAATGATTCTATGATTCTATAATCTGATGCTGAGGTGCAATGCTGACTCTTACCCATCCCTGCTTGTCCAGTGGCAAAGCGATTAATTTTCCAAGGGACATAGTCTATTGAACACTTCCTTAAATTAAGGGCACCAGAGGTGTAATTTAGATTAGGGTTAAGTTCCAGCTGCAGGGGAGACATTTAAAAACGTGCAGCGCGTGTGCTAGCAAACCCGCTCATCTCGCCAGAAAGTGACTAAATCTGCCTTATCAGTGGAGAATTTCCTGCTAAACCTGGGGACTGTTCCAGGCTTTGCTGGGGCGCGGAGATTTTCTGTCGTGAGAGGAGGAAGGAACCATGGCCTGATGGCAACGGGTGCAGTAGCTGAGGGGAGCTGATTCCCTGGGCACTGGGTAGTGAATGAACAAAGTCTCGCAACCCAAATGCACAGGGGTGCAGTGGAGGTCTCTGGGCAGACAGGGCAGAGGACGTTTTCTCTGGACATCCCTTTTATTCCTAGGAAACCTGCGCAATGTGCTTTTCAAGTCCCCTGTTCCAGAAGGACAACTAAACACCTGCTGAACTTTGGTCGTGCGAGCGTCGGCATTAATAAGTTACAAACTGACCCGAGCGCTCTGCGGGTGCTGAAGGCAGCCTGGGGGAACTTCCCTGCTTCTCAGGAAGGGGAACCTCGTTACACACCATCTCATTCTCATCAGCCTCATTAATTCAGGCAGCCTCTCCAGCTCGGATGCCAAAACTCCTCTTGTAGTCACGTTAGTTCAGCTCTGGTCTGATGCAACCGGGCCTCCAGCTGCCGAAATGCCGCTGTGCGGAAACGCCAGCTCGGTGCAGGCACAGGGCCTGGGGGAGCAGAGCTGCTGTGTCCCCATTTTCCTGGGGAAGAATGGAGGTGTCATGCGAGGGGCACAGAGAAGAGAGGTCAGTAACTTTGCCACCAACCCACCAAGAACTCTTTCCCCTTTTGCTGCCTTTTTTACAGTCCAAGATAAAGGCCTTTTGCTTCATCTGGCTTCTTGCTTTAACTACTGCCCCAAAGTCTCCTCTTAGTTGGTGGCTTTGGGTGCAACCGCTTTGCTTCTGCAACTTAGACGTTACTGGGAATCTTCTGTCCACTTAGCTCAGTGTGAGTCCCGCTTATAAAACACAAGCATACTTTACAAGAGCTGCTGAAGCTTCACTGTGAGGTGCAAAACTCGGAGAAAGAAGTGATGCTGTTTGGATATCATGGTTTCTACTCCTTGTTTTGTTTTAAAGTAGGAATTTTACAGTTTTCCTTAGCAAAAAACTTATTTCTGAACAAAACTTATTTGGAGACGTGCTTGTTGATGGCCATAGAAGCTTTTTTTTTGCAACAGCTACTTAGAATATACTTAAAATACACCAAATACAAAGAAAAATAGGAAGAGAAACTGAACTTTGCATAGAGCCTTCCTCTTTAATACGCATTCCTTAGAATGATAAATGTCAGAAACTGGTTTTCCCCAGCACAAAACTGGGAGGCGGGCTCTTGAGTTGTAAGCATACAGCTGCCTCCTTACCATCCCTGTCCCTTATGGACACCCTTCAGGCTCCTTCAGCAGCCTCCACACTGTACAACTCCTGGTGCTTGTTCCCAGACCCTGTTGCCCTCTGGGGCAGGGTGCCCAGAGCTGCCATCTCGGCAGTGGAGCACTTGTATGCCAGGGCTCCTTCACGGACCCAGGTGCCATCTCTCAGGACTAATCTTTTCCCTTGGATTGGTGAGACCGCATCTGGAATATTGTGTCCAGTTCTGGGCCCCTCAGTTCAAGAAGGACAGGGAGCTGCTGGAGAGAGTCCAGAGCAGAGCAACAAAGATGATGAAGGGAGTGGAGCATCTCCCGTATGAGGAAAGGCTGAGGGAGCTGGGTCTCTTTAGCTTGGAGAAGAGGAGGCTGAGGGGCGACCTCATTTATGTTTACAAATATGTAAAGGGTGAGTGTCACGAGGATGGAGCCAGGCTCTTCTCGGTGACAACCAATGGTAAGACAAGGGGCAATGGATACAAACTGGAACATAGGAGGTTCTATTTATATTTGAGAAGAAACTTCTCAGTGAGGGTGACAGACACTGGAACAGGCTGCCCAGGCAGGGTGTGGGGTCTCCTTCTCTGCAGACATTCAAAACCCGCCTGGACACCTTCCTGTGTAACCTCATCTGGGTGTTCCTGCTTCGGCAGGGGGATTGGACTGGATGATCTTTCGAGGTCCCTTCCGATCCCTAACATCCTGTGATTTCTGTGACTTTACCTGTATTTCTTTGCTTTATGTTGTGTTGGCCACGTTGTCTGAGCGAGACCCACCTTGCGGCTGCTTCCATGCGTGGCGAGCAGTGCTGGCGGGGAGGTGGGAGGCAGCCAAGGGCAGGCAGGACAAGGACTGCACAAGCTGACGTGTCTTGTCTGGGTGAGCGGTGCCTCTCCGTGGGTTGCTCACTGAAGTTGGCCCACGTGCAGTGGCCATTGTGGGGCTGGGCAGTGCTGTGGTCCCTTGGGGCATCGTGGGGTCACCCTGCTCCCCGCACCAGAGCGATGTGGCTTCCCCCTTCTTCTCTCCGTCCTGGTCCCTCCAATGCCAGTGTGCGGTTGTGGTGGGAGGAGAGCTGAGCAGTGTGTTGCAGCTGGGGACTGACCCCTTGGGAGGGCTTGGCAATTACAGCTCTGCCTGAAAACAGGGAAAAAAAACTGGGTCCTGCCACTAGGCCTGCAGGACTTGAGGGGTGTAACGCTGCAGCCACAGATGTGACTTGCACAAGGGGGGCCATGGCCACAGCTTGACAAAGCAGCAGAGGTTTGGCAAAGGTATCTGTGCTGTTTCTGAGGCTGGGAGGGATGCGGGGGGTGCTCAGGGCATGCCAAAGTCCGTGCTGCCAGGTCTGCTCCCCAGTGCAGCCTAGCAGGGCTTGCTGGCCCCGCATCAGCAGTGTGGGGTGAGGGCAGCCCTCCCACTCCCCTCTGCAGGACCAGTGACCATTCCCCACCTCCCAAACGCATCGCAGGGTCAAATCTCCGGAGGGAGCATGAGAAGGGCTGCCAGTGCCCTGTGGGCACAGATAAACAAAACCCCAGGGTCTGTCTGTCCATCTGTGTTGCTCTGCAGGCCCCTGCTCCCTACCTGCCCTCTGGGGCAGAAGGAGCGCGGGCCCGTGTGCCAGACGGGCACGTACGGCTGGGCGAGGGCAGGAGGCTTTTTGCATGTGAGGACTTCCTTCAACAAAGCCGTTTCTGTCCTGCTCCCAGTATTTCTGCCTGTGCGGTTGGGGACCGAGGTGGGGGGGGTTGGTTGGTGGAGCACAAAGGACCCCAGACAATAGGGCGAGCAGGAGCATTCCTCACACCCATGGCGGCCGGCGAATGAGCTTTGTCTCCAGCCACTGCCTCCCTGCGTTTCGTTTGGGGGGCAGTCGCTGCCGTCCCCCCCTGCTCCTTTGTTCCCCGCGCTGCCTGCCAGGGGTGAGACAGGCAGGTGAGCGGCGCGCGAGGCCGGGGGCTGCCGGCGTGCTGCGGCGGCGGGTGCATATTAATAGATTTCTTCAGCCTGTCGCTGGGTGTTTTGACTTGATTCATGAGACTCCTCGGTCTTGGGGACGATGGATGCGGCCGGGAGGGAGAGAGCGGGGAGAGAGCTATTGTCTGCCAGGCCTGGGGCCCTGATGGTGCCACTACGGCGACTGCCACTCAGCCCCAAAAGCGCTTTGCACCTTTGCCCCGACGTCCTTTCTGCGCGGGGTGTCTGTCTGTCCAGGGCAATGTGAGGGGGGACCAGCTGAGGTGTGAAGCCACGCAGGGGAGAAAACAGGCAGGCAGGCAGCATCCCAAACGCGCTGCCTCGAAGCGCAAAAGCAATCGCGCTCCAGTCACGACGGGCTGCGTCCAAGCAGCGCTGCTCGTGCAAGTGAAAACGCTTCCACCCGCTGCCTCAGTGCCGTCAGAAATCAAACACGGAAAAGCCTTTTTAAAATATTTTTTTTTTACTAATGGCAGCTGTAGATGTTACACTAGGTTTTATGAGTGGCAATAATTTTTGAACAAAGCAAATAAGCAGCTGGTGGACAGATATTAGCCAGGCAGAAATCAGCCTCTGTCTTGAAAAGGCTGGTTCAGGTTCAGCATTTGATAATGCTCGTATGGAAAGTGTGTGTATGGTAATACCAGGGAAGGAAAACAAACAGGACAGAGCGTACTCCATCATGCTGACAGAGACCTGGATTGTACATGCTGGGGTGCACATAGGGTTGTTTGCGTATTCACCCGACTCTTCCCTTTTCCCCATCTCCGGGCATCGGTGGTGCCTGAGCTCCTTGGGGAGCTGTTTGAGGCAGTGGGACAAATGTGCATGGGGGAGGGGGGTGAAGGAGCACGTGGAGGAGAGATGAGAGCAGAGAGGGTGCTGCTTTCGGGGGCTACAATGGAAAGGGACTAGTTGGTGGGATAAAGCTCCAGGGGCAGGGTTTATCAGACTGAATGTAGGAAGCTCCAGCTGAGCTTGTCTGACAGCTTTTCTTTTATATCCCTAACATGCAGCTCATCCCGTCATGAGCTAGACATTGAACAACATGTCTAAATCGTGCTCCAGAGCAAAGTAAAGGTACAAGGTTTGATTTTTTTTTTTCCCTTTTCTTTTTCTCAGCCTTCAAGGAATGAGGCTGAACTGAGGGGGAATGGAATATTTAGCCCCAGTGGGTAAAGACAGGAAGGCTGAAATTATGGATTTTCTCCAGCGATAGCACTCGCCAGGTGGCAAACCCCACATCTGAGTTTCCAGTAAACCTACCAGGACTACAAAGCAAATAGATCAGGAAACGTCAAAGTATATTTACTCTGCCGTTAACCTGCTGCCCCACTCCCTCTCTGGCTCACGCTGGCGGCACGCAAGGGTGCACCCTGGAGCTGCTCCCAACTCCTGCTCCTCGGCCATCGCAGCGTGGAAAGGGGGTGCTGGAGGGGACCCTGTGTCAGCCCTTCGTGTTGTCTGCTCAGCGAGGCAGAAAACTGGTTGTAAAGGGGAACTCGCACACACCTGTTTGCAGCTGAAGCTGGAGGAGCTTATGTTAGAGGTCACCCAGATTCGACTGCTGTCAAATATTGGCTGTGAGATGGGTTTGCTGAATGCCTTGTTTTACTTGGTGACACATCCAGAATCTTTGGAAAGAGCTTTTTGAAATAAGCTTGTCCTCAAGCTTTTTGCAGCTTTCTTTTTTCGCCTTTTTTTTTCTTTTCTTCTTCCTTCTTACAAAGGGAATTGTGCAATCACGGCATTTTTGATGACATTGACTCTTAGCCTTTTGCTTCGTAGCACCTGGCCTTCCTGAAGAGTCAAGGAAATGCTGATAAAATGGGTGAAGGAGACTGGCCTGCCTTTCCTTGTCCTGTCTAATGTTCCTCCCTGCGCTGCCCTTGGACTGTATCCTGCCCCTAGTTGCTCTGTTAACTTGTCTCTACTTATAATAACTCTGTACATAAAACACAACCGGGCGCTTTTCGCTCTGATTAAAATCACGCTGTGTAAAAGAAAATACAAATTAGCTCTGGCCTTCGGGCTCCTGACAAGTTTCCAGCGCTGCTTTCAGCACCACCGAGATTGTGTAACTCCGTGTCCCCCGTGCCGTGACGTCTCCCCCTCCGTCATGAGCTGGGACGGCTGCCCCACATCCAGCTCCAGCTGCTAATACTTCAAGCAGCTTTTAGCACCGAAGGAGGAAGAGAGAGACTGCCAGCAGCTGGGTGAAATGCAGGAACTTGCTTTTTCTTGCTAGAGGACAATGATATGGGACACCGTTAAAGGAGAAAGATTTCCTGGGTAATTCCTCAAATTTCAATGTTTGTGCAAATACCTCTCAGTCTAATGTGTGCCAAGTGACTAACGCAGGGAGAGCTAACACTTCAGGACAGGATTAACCTTTCAAGGAAGAGCAAGGTAGCATCCTATAAAAACTACAGCTTAAGTTTGCCAGATATTTTACGCAATGAAGCACAGGACGCACTTCTGCCTCCTCCAGGGATTCAAGCCGCGTACACTGTGTTACACTATTTCAGCGTTTGCTAGCAGAAGGGCTGAGTCTTCAGCTATCGTGTCACGTTTTTGGCAGAAACTTTTCAGTCTCAGTGACTTCCTCCAAGGACGCTGAACCAAACGCCGTCCAGACTCACGAGGGAACGAGCTGCAAATGACATCACTGGTTCGAAACGGCACATGGGCACGACGTGGGCGAATGTTCCCTGAGCTGGGTGTTTTCTAAAGGTCTCTGAAGCATGAGGCATGACTGAATGACTTGTATTTTCTTTAAATGACGAGTGGGTGAATCTTGAATTGTCGGGCTGCTTTTATTTTTGTTAGATGTGCGTGGGCTGACAACATGACTCAGGATTTTCTCTGCAGATGCAAAGATCACATTGCCAATTCTGGGTATACTTCGGGCAGTTTCATGCTGGGAACTGGAACACTATTTTAGTCCAGAGCTTTGCTTTTTGGCAGCCTTAAGTCTTTTGATGTGAAAATAAATAAATAATTTTTAAAATCAGTGCTTTTCCAAAACGTAGAAAAATACAACGAAGACGTGACTGAACATGGGGAAACTACCTCTACCCCCGTGTTTTCTCAACAATTTATCTGATTATTTTCATTTTAGTCTGGAAATGTCCATTAATGTCCGATTTTTCTGATTTTCCCTAGTCTCCATTGCTCCTGGGCTGCTTCTTTGTCTGCTGAGTACCACCTCCAGTATTTGTTTAACCAGCCGTGCCCTGTTGGGTGAGAGCCACCATCCTCTGACTGATGTGAGTTCTACCCCTACTTCTAAGACACAAATAGGCATATTTGTGTGTACATGTGTATGATTCAGCCACTACCCAGCAGTGACAAAAAGTCACAGAATATTTCCCTTTCTCCCTTCTGGCAAACCTCCCTGCTCCGCTCCCCCTTCTTTATCCTCCCTCTATGCCACCTACAGCATCTGACATAAGGTTTGGGAGATGCCTGAGGCCAGGCATGGGCTGTGGATGCTTTTATTGTACAACGACAAGTGCTCTCTTCTCCCATCCCCTCTTCTCTGCTGCTCAACAGAGTGCTGGTGGTCATGTCCTTGATGAGAATAGCTTGCTTGCTAAAGATTCTTACCTATAATGATAGCCCAGCATCCTAGAGCCACCTAGAAACCATTTTTTAGCCACTGATACCAGACCTCAGCCCACCATGAACCTTGCTGAAGATCTGGGAATAGCTAGACAGTAAGAGACTTGTGGGTGAAGGATGTTACGTGGCAAAGGTTGTCTTTTGGGAGATCAGATGATGTGCCTGTAGGTACAGTCTGCAGAACGTGCAGGGTGAAATGAATTCCACAGATCCTGTTTTTTTGACAGTAACTTTAACCACAGAAAAATCCCACACTCAACCCATAGCAATGGCCTTGGCTAATGTAACCTACACTTAGCATCATGACCCAAACACCACTATATCCTGACTCTATACTGGCCTGTACAGCAGTGAGCCATACCTGACTGATAGCTAACTATAAGCCATGTGCGCAAGTATGTATTGTAGTGCTAAGGGACTCTATCATCTTCCTATCATTCTGGTTCCTCAGTCCTAGGCTCTACTCTGTATTTCTGACATTTTCTTTAGAGGCTAGAGAACCCATGGCAATAATTCACCCTAAATTTAAGGTTTAGTGCATTTATCATCCCTCCAGACCTCATGGGAAGCCACTTGACTTGATTAGCTCAAGTGACTTTGCAGCCCTGTCCCAGCATGGCAGGAACTGGGTACCAGATCTTTATTCATATTTCTGCAGTCCTCACATTATTCAGGAATAATCCTAGACTTTCAGCGCTTTTTATTCCAAAGCCTGATTCCAGCTTTAATGGTAAACTCTTGAACCAACGCTCCCCCAAACACAACCCAGAGGCTTCTGCCTCCCTGTGTACCAGCCCTCAGGCACCCAGAAAGAGGCAGCGCTCTTCCATCCTTGGTGTCCCAATCTCTAACCCTGACTTCAGCTTTTACAAACCTGGTGCTCTTTACACACAGGCCTGTTCCTCAGAGTGCCAGGGCCGGTCACCCCTGCCTGCCCCAGCCCTTTTGACTGTGTTTCTAGGTATTTGCCTGAGTTCAGGCATGGGGTTGGGGGCAGCCAGTGGAGTTTGCTGGAAGCTATGTTTGTCACAGGCTGTGGTTGATGGGGCAGAGCAGGTTTTGGTGGAGTTTAGGGTGGAAAGATTTTTTGGGGGCATGGCTTGAAGGGTCAGCTGGCTTGCTCCATCCAGCTACTGAGGGGCTGGTAGGCTGGGTGCAACCTCAAGCACAGGGCAAGTGCGAACGTGACAGTGTGTGTACGTTGGTGAGAGAGCAGGGAGGCACGCTGCACAGATAAGAAGCAGTGGGTCAGGAATGACTAGAAAAACCTGAGAATGGCTGATGTGTTTCAGTCACCTCGTTCTTCTCTTTAAACAAGTTGCATTGCTCCTGCCTGCTTATTTCTCACTGCCCTTCCACTGGCTCATCATCACCATCCCCACCCATTATCCTCTTGTCTCTGGATCTCCAGAGCTCCTTGCTGCTCTAGAGCTGGTTCTTCAGCCTGCCCCAGCCCTGTGGCACGGCTGCCTGGCCTGCTTTTGGCAGACAGATCTCATCCAGTGGCCCAGCATATGACTCCTGTTGCTGTTTATTACAAGGCGCTTTGCCCGCCACATTGCATGTGGGCATGTCTTACTGGTTGAGAGCAGAGGACAGAGAGTGCTACGGCTCCTGGTCTCTTCAGGTGTCACTGTGTTGCTGTGAATAACAAACGTGCTTCTGAAGTTTTTTGGGGATTGTATTCTAAGCTGGCTTCATTTAGTTGCTTACATTCAATGTTGGCATTGCAATTTTTGTTTCTAAACTGCATGTAATAAGACTGTCATATAAAAGCTCTCCAAGTCTCTGGGAAGAATACTTACTGAAAGTGGTTTTGTAATTCTCTTACAGTGTGTGGTCTTTGGCTTTTCTGAACTTTTGTCGTGTTACGTTCAAATATAGTTTAGTGCAGTTGGAAAGAAAGCTTGGAAAGAGAAAAGCTGACAGCAGATCAGACTGAGATGGAGCTGGTTTATGCTCCTGATTTTCGCAACAGATGAACCAGGTATTGCCCACCTGCTTAAGGAGTACCCACAACATCCTGAATCACTAATGTACCTTGTTCTGAAATAAATCACAACAGCAAAAGGTTGTTGTTTGTGGCAGTATAGAAAATGCTTGTTAAATGTCGAGCTTTGCTTTGCATGCTTAAGGTTGCAACTTTCTTTTCCAAAAAACCCTAAGTTTGTTGCAGTAATCAAGGGTGGTGAAGGGAAGGTCCTCACGGAGGGCTGAGGCCAACCTGCTTCCTCATTCTTTGCACTCTCATTGTCGGGCAACTTTCTTCTATGTCAACTGAAAACTTCCTCATCCACTCCAGTAACCCTGGTCTCGCCCTGAAGAGAACAAAGTCTCCTTCCCACATAGTGCACGTTAGGCGGCCCCACCTCTGTCTCTTACAGGAATACCCACCTGTGTGCTTTACCACAGCAATTCAGGGTTTTGCCATTTGCAGACACCTCCTGAAATACAACACGTGTATATTTTTATGGCCACTTTGGATAAAGTTACCACGGTAGCTGGTAGCTGCAACTTCAAGATAAAGCTCGCCACGTGACAGCCTGAGAAACAGCAAACTAAGGAGCAAGGAATTATTAATTTTCAGACTCCAGCATGGCTACGCATACCAACGCTTTTTTGCAATAAACAGAAAAATGACTTTAACTCGAACAGTTGCCTCTTAGCAGTTGTTACATTACTTGTAATTGTGCATAAGCTTGCAGGCCCTACCACTAATATGCGTCTTCCTGGGTGTGCTTTTGAATCAGATTAATAAAGGAAACCAATATTTTTCGTGGGAAAGCCTCTTGGTATGTATTATTTCCAGAAACCCTGAAATCAGCATTTGTTACCTTACTGGTGTTTTTTACCTCTTTTAAGCTTAACATCAGCTTTTTAGATGACTGATGTGTCTGTGGCCGCATCCTGAGTTGCTGAAATACTGGGATATATTGGAAAACAAGAGAGTGCTGAAACACCCGCTAACAGCATCCTGCAGACCAGAACTGCATGCACTTTCTAAACAGGTCAGGGTTTGGTATGAGAATCTGGCGTTTCTTGAAACTGTAATTTACATTTTCTATATTTCTCTGTTGCATTCTCCATTCAGTCATATGGCCTGCATGCTGGATTTGTTTTACATTTCTTTGCTGTCCAATTTGCTGCCAAACCATCATCTCGTGTTACTGTCTTATATAAATGTTAACATTAGCTAACTTCACAATAACAGCCTGGAAAGGAAACATTTACTTCTGAGCTTCTCCCTGCCAAACAAACATACAGTGTATGGGTTTTTTTGTGGCTACTGGTGGTTAAGGGTATGTAAAATGGCATGTAAAATTATAATGCTGTATGCACAGTTAGTCTATTGCAGTTACGATCACCATAACATGCACTTTTTTATTGTTTCTCTTTAAAATCGGTACATTCAGTTTGGAGGACGTGACCCCCCCATTCCCTTATAGAACATGATCTACATAGGTCCTTGAGAGTCTGCCTGCCAGCAGGAAAAAAAATTCTCCACGTAAAACTATTTTTTTTTTTTTGGTACTTGATGGCATATAATGCATGCATCAGTGTTACTTTTGTGTCCTGAGAGAAAGGGGTGGCTGCATGGAGCAGAAGAGTGATGCCAATATATGCACAGAGCTTGATAAGAAACGAACCCACTGCAAACCCCAGCTCAACAGTGTGGAAACCGTGGCCTGCCCAGCCTCTGCAACATCGGATGCGCCTCTGCTCTGAGGTCCCTCCAAGAGCAGAAGCGTCACATACGGCACTGTGCGCGATCAATCACAGAATGTTAGGGATTGGAAGGGACCTCAAAAGATCATCCAGTCCAATCCCTCTGCCGGAGCAGGAACACCCAGATGAGGTTACACAGGAAGGTGTCCAGGCGGGTTTTGAATGTCTGCAGAGAAGGAGACTCCACAACCTCCCTGGGCAGCCTGTTCCAGTGTCTGTCACCTGCACTGAGAAGTTTGTGTGTTGCAGTTTATACCCATAAATGACGAGCTGGGTAACACGTTCTTCAAAAACCACGCAGCAAACAAACCCAATTTCATCAACTTTCTGTGACGCACGGCTGGGCGTTCAGCTAGTTTCATTGAATCTGCATGCAACGAATTAACTTAGAACCGAAGGAGATGACCTCCTCGGGCAGGCCCGCAGCTGGACGCGGCTGCTCCCGTGGCCGCCAAGCCCACGGTGTGCCGGGCAGCCCGGGCAGGGCAGGAGGCAGCAGCACCGGTGCTCCCTGACACCTGCTCCAGCCAAACCCTGCCGCTTCCTCAGCGCTGCCAGCGGCACATGGGTCTCCGGAGCCGGCCGCCTCGCAGGCCGAGTCCCTCGCCAAGTCTGGCGCTGCCTGCGGGAGCTCCGTGCTCGGCAGGGACCGGGGGGAACCAACCGAGGCCCCGCCGCGCACCCGCCCGCTCCCGCACGCAAGCGGCTGCGCCCCCAGCACCCGGGCCGGGGGAGGCGGGGGCCGCCTCTGCGGCTGCGCGGGATGGCCGCGGCCCACAACAAAGTGCAACCTTCGGGAGCCTTCGGCGCTGCTCGGCCGCTTCCGCCGCCGCCGCGGTTACATAAGGCGAGCCGGCGCGCGCTGCCGCCCGCCTTCCCCCTGCCCGTGTCCTCGCGGCACCCTGCCCCTCCCCCTCCCCGCATGACACCGCCCGGGGCGGGGGGAGGGATGGCAGGAAGGGGGAGGGCAGGGCCAGCGCGTGCCTCCCCGCGCCCCGCCCTCCGCGGGGAGGGGCGGGCGGCGGCATGTGCGCTCCCCTCCCCGCGCCCAATGGGAGCGCTCTCCGCTCCGCGCACGCGTAGTCCCGGGGGGCGGGCGAGGCGGCCGGGCCGGGCAGGGGGGTGGTGCGGGCGTTCCGCGTGGCGCAGGCGCGGC
>VWYH01009266.1:658686-713534 GCA_013399365.1 Pampusana beccarii
GCTCCCCCGGAGGGTCTCTCCCGGGACGGGGCGGTCTCATCGCGGAGGGGGCACCGCCGCTGGGTGCCGGGGCTTTCCCCCGGCGGGGCCGGGGCTTCTGGCTTGGCCGTGCGTTTTGTTTGTTTGAGGGCGGCTGGCGGAGGGGCTGCGGGGACGGAGGAGGTTCGCCCCGCTCCTTTCGCTGTTTGACATTTCCAGCCCGGTCCCGAGCGGCCGCCGCCGACTCGCGTGTTTTTTTGTGAGCCGAGAGTGCGAATAATAAAGGCCCCGGCTGCGAGCGGGGGGAGGCGGAGGTGGCGGTGGGGATTCACGGGCAGTTAAACAAAGGAGCAAGTTGGGGGCCCGCGGCTCAAGTGGCTCTGCCGGGCTGGGGGTACGGGGGGCTCCGAGTTGCCGTCCCCATTATGTGGGGAGCCCCGGCGCCGGCGTGCGGGCCGGGGAGCTGGCGGCGGTGTAGGAAGTGCGTTGTGATTGACAGCAGGACATTTAAATACCCCCCGTGTAACAAAAACAGGCTCCCGGCGTCGCCGGCGAGACAGCGCCTCGCCCTCTGCTGGCGCGGGGCGGCAGAGCCCGGCCGGGCCGAGCGGAGCGGAGCGGAGCGGGGACTCTTTTCCTCAGTGGTATAAAAGAAAAATGCTGGCCAAAAGTAGGTTGCGTATCTAGGTGTTACTTAACAGTAATTATTGCACACGGGTGTTTTCTTGCCGCGTTTTAGGATGAAAGGAGGGCTTTCAGTATTTCAGATGTTGACTTGTACATATGTTGAGTTGATTTGTTCTTTGTGTATGGGTTTCCCTGGACTCAAACCACACTATAATAGAAACTATGAAAAGGGCTTTGTAAACTGTAAAAAACTGGCAAAACAGAATTGTTGTACCTTTAAAAACAGCCCTCATTAATATTTTTAACTGGACTGCTACTGCTCTTGTGAGCACTGTTATTTGAAGCTAGACACAACAGCTTTTTTGGATTAAAGTAGCTTAATAAAAGTTTGTCAGAACTTGGTCACTGCCTGTAGTAAAGGTGCAGGCATCATCTGAGGGTCTTTGTATGATTACAGGTTCTCTCTCTTGCAAATATTTTTCTGCATTTGTGTGTTGCTCTTTCAGCTGATCTTAACAGTTGCTCAGCTTACATGCAGGCTTAATTTAATGCTAGTCTTGTGCACTAGTATTACTAGGGTACATGTGAACTAATTTCTGAAGTTGTTATGAGGAGTACTGACTGTCTGATACAAAGGTGGGACAGACTACGCTGTAGCTTTCTCCAGTCTTGATCTGCATGAGGATTCACAGTGGTTCTTGTGCTTGAGCTCTGTCAAGCAATTGGTAGAAAAACTGTGCTAGCACTGAGCTGCTTTGATAGTCTGAAATCCTAAGTGTGTAAAAAGTGAGCAAACAAGCAGGACCTGGCAAAAGCCATGTTGCTCTGGGGTTTAGTTGCATGCTCACCCAGTCTCTTGACTAAGGGACAAGATCGTGGGAGACCATTGTCCTCTCCCAGCTGTGTTCTGCTCTGGGAGTGCCCTTTTCCTTGGTCTAAGAGCGTCTGAAGACTGTTACATAGCTTGTGAAAGAAAATATGCTTTCTCAAATCTTGAAAGTTTTTGGGAACTTCTCGGTTTCATGCTTTCTTGATTTTTTTTTTTTTTTTTTTTTTTTTTTNTTTTTTTTTCTTTCCAGCCTGTGGAGTAATGAGATTGATGTGACTTCATGTTAAGAAACATACAAACCTCTGTTACTTAAGGCTGTGGTGTGCTATCATATTAGGTTGGTGCAAAAGTAATTGCAGTTTCGGACCATTAATTTTAAATCATTCTAACTAGGCTCAGACACATCTTTATTAATCAAAATAGGAACCATGACAATCAACACAGTTTTGCTAAGGAGAAATAAGTTTGTTTATTCCTGTAGCATTAAAGTCCGTGCTTTGGGATTCGATGGACTCTTGGAAAGCATTTTCTGCATCCTGTTGGTTGTGGAAGTGTTTTCCCTGCAAAAAGTTATTGAGATGCTCCAGGAAACCGCAGTTGGTTGGTGAGAGGTTGGGTGAATATGGTAGATGAGGGAAAACTTCATAGCCCAATTCATTCAACTTTCGAAGTGTTGGTTGTGTGACTTATGGTCGTGTGTTGTGAAGAATGGGACCCTTTCAGTTGGCCAATGCCAGCTGCAAGCACTGTAGTTTTCGGTGCATCCCATTGATTTGCTGAGCAGTTCTCTCAGATGTAATGGTTTTGCTGGGATTCAGAGAGCTGTCGTGGATCAGACCGGCAGCAGACCACCAAACAGTGACTGTGACCCTTTTCTGGTGCAAGTTTAGCTTTGCGAAGTGCTTTGGAGGTTCTTCTCGGTCCAGCTACTGAGCTAGTTGTTGCCAGTTGTCTTATACAATCCACTTTTCGTCACATGTCACAATCCGATCAAGAAATGGGTCATTGTTGTTTTGTAGAATAAGAGAAGATGACAGCTCAAAGCTATGTTTTTGGGGTTTTTTTTTGATTTTCGGTCAGCTCACAAGGCTTTCTCACTTACCGAGCTTTCTCACCTTTCCAGTTTGCTTCCAATGCCGAATGACTGTAGAATGGTTGACATTGAGTTCTTTCATGTAGTTGTAAGAGGATCAGCTTTGATGATTGCTCTCAGTTGGTCGTTATCTGCTTTGGATGGCCGTCTGCTATGCTCCTTATCTTCAAGGCTCTTGTCTCGTTTGCGAAACTTCTTGAACCATCACTGCACTGCACACTCGTTAGCAGTTTCTGGGCCAAACGCGTTGCTGATGTTGTGAGTTGTCTCTGCCAGTTTACGACCCATTTTGAACTCAAATAAGAAAACCACTTGAATTTGCTTTTTATCTAACATCATCACTGTAAGCTAAAATAAATATAAACCAAACAGCAAGTAGTAAGTCAGTAGCAAAAAAAAAAAGTGAGAAAAGCGCATTAAAATGATGCGTAACATAACCACATTTACTTAAGAATGTATTCCAATAGCAAATGGCAAATTTCAACAATGCAAAAACGACAATTCCTTTTGTACCAACCTAATATGTAGCGTGTATTATTGCATTATGGGCTTTTTGCTGCTTTCCTATGTATAGTCAAGAGAGCGCCTTAGCAATATGCTGAAAGTAGTACAAAGTCTGTTCTGACAGATTGGCACTAGTCCCTTAAAATGTTATGTGATTTTTCTTTTTTTTTTTTTTTTTTGGTATTCTTGCACTATCTATCTTCAAATGACTGTATTTTGGCTTACTATCACTATATCATCAATATATTGATATTGTCAACTATGCTTTGTATTGTTTCTGGCAAATATTTGTGTAAAAGCAAATATTTTGTAATGCCTTATAAGGTTGCAAACCTATGTTCTGGGTTTTAGTTACTCGACAAGTGGGCCTAGCATCCTGCCACAATCTTGTGTAATTACCTCTTGCTGAGCAAAAGAGCATAATGTGTGTGTTTGTCTATGTGGTGTTCTAGGCTTCATCACTTTCTTGAATGGCTTGCAAGAGTGGGGAGAATACTGAGACTGAGATGCTGACAAACTGTCAAATCTTTCAGATAGGCAAATCCATTTATATTTTAGAGAATTTCTGTATTTTCCCAGTCTTTCTTTCTTTAGATGAAAACGTTGCAGTAAGTTGCTTCCCCCTTCCTGGCTTGTCTAGAATATACTCTGGATAGAATGCAGCAGAAAAACACCTTTATGCTTCTCTAAGTGTTCAGCTTTTTCTTGCATCTGTTTAGTAGCTCTTGACACCTATTTAAGTTCTTGGCTTCATCTTCAAATGATATGTATCATAGCATGGTACTTCTCGTTCTGTCCCTGTCTCCCTTCATTTTTTGATGCTCTGCCTTGGTTATTAGGTTAACTGTATGCTGTCTTCTCGTTTGTATTCTTTTACTCTGATACATGTAACCTCATGCACAGAATTTTTTTTTTTTTTTAACTAATCTTGCAGTCAGCTCTGTCCTTGGAATATATTTGTAGAGTTTGCAGAAATCCTATTGTCAGTTTTCAAATTTCTGTTCTTTTTTCTGTCCATGGTACAATACCTATACTCGGCTGGATTTATGTCTATTGCATAGATGTCACTGAAATCTAGTCTACAAGAATAAGACAGGTTAGAACAAACTGAAGTTTAAGTATATAATTTGGTTTTTGTCTGCACAATGTAGTGCCTGTAATACTTCAGGAGTAAATTATTGTAGAGTTAGCTTTTTAAGGCTGCTTGCTTTGTAAAGCTGCACTGATACTGCACTGTTTGTAAAGAAGCATGGAAAGTCAGTCAAACTGAGAACTAAAAACGCAGGTGCCCCCATGAATTTTTCTGTGTAGCCCTTTTTCAAGGGATGTTTTGTCAACATCTATACAGTGAACTTCTTAGTGACAAATAGGGTAAGAAGTTATCAGATGTGTGGATGTCAGTTACAGTAATGGTCTCTGTCTTTTGAAATGCCTGTAACCTTTGTAATGTGTTTTGGTTTTTTTTTAACATTTAAACCAGATTTTTTTAGAAACAAAGGAAATGTTTTATTCTTCAAAACCAGAGCAGTGGGGAGCAGGAACAGAAAGCATGTTTTTTTGTTGTTCAAAATTAGTAGTTTTCTGTAAAACTTGATGATAATGTCAACTTTGGGGTCTGCCCTTCAAGGAGAAGAAAGAAACGGCCCATCCAGCTTTGCTCAACCCACATCATTGGTGTTTTGTTTAAATGTAACTTAAATTTACAAGCCAAAAATCCTTTTTCTTTCGTATTTTTTTTTATGTTTACAGGAACCAACATTTCATTTAGGCAGGTTAGAGGGCAATAAAGGAGATACAGCATTAATCTGTATGTAGTGTACTTGTGTATGTATTTCTGTTGCAAAGAAGAATCAAATTCATTAAATTTATATAGGATTGTTTTTAAGTCGATAGCTCTTGCTCTGAGGATTAATTCTGTGTTCTCTGTAGCCTTTTTGAATTAACTTTTTTTTTTCCCTTTCCTGGAACAGTTCATTGATGGTATATAGAACTTTGCTGTTAAGCGTTTGATGTTTTTTACAGCTTTGTCATTATCAAAAAACATTTAATAGCATCATTTGAAAAGAAAGGTGATTCATGTACCTTTTGAGGATGATTATTTGAATTGCAGATGCCTCGAGGCTTTTTTCTCCTAAAAAAAAAGTTAAATGCCAAAATAGCATCTGAGCTAGGTTAATGTAGAACATAGTTTTTCTGATATTGTATAGATGTGAGCATGTCTCAATTTGGTCTCTGAAGAAATAGAAAATTGCTGAACCACTCCTTAATCTGGTCTCAATTTCAAAATCAAGGTTCTCTCTTGCAGCTGTTTGGTTACATGGTACAGGTCCCTGTTAACACAGTGGTCTGTACTCTGAAGGCAAGAAAAGACAGAAACATACATGCTATAGTGACTACTTTTCCTGAATTTGTTCTTTGTTTTGGAACTTTATACACGTTGTTCTGCATTATGGGCTTCACCAACTTTTTGCTGCTCAAAGAGGCTGTCCCTCTCTTGGCTGCATGCTACTGTAAATTTCCTTGTGCTGGTTCAGTGCTTGTCTGATTGCTTGGTAAGTCAGCTCTGCTCAGGAAACTGACAAAGCCTGTTCTTTTGCTGAGTTGACTTTTTGTTGGGTTACTGAGCTGATCAAGGCTCATCAAGGGCTTGGATAAGTCCCAGACTGTTGGAAAACACTGGTGAGGACTCTTACTAGAAGAGATCATAGTGCACGGAAAAAGACAGGAGAGTTGCCCATTTTTCCTTCCTTACTGCCCACTTTGGGATCAATGGCTCACCCGGTTTTGTGGAACCTTGTTTTTGTGTCTCAGTCTCCATATGTGATTCTGCTTTGAATCTGATGGCCTCAGCCCAGACCCATCTGCTCATCTAGTGAGGTCTGCAGCAAGCAGGGCATTCTCAGTGTAGCTGCAGTATTGCAACCCCAGAGCATCCTCTGTTTGCAGAGACAGGTGAAGCTCCTGTATCTGTCTTAAAGGGACTTCAAGGATGAGGTGTGGTGATGCTCCTGTCAAGAAACATGGAGACTGCAAAGAGGGATTGTTAAAAATGCGGTCTGGTGCAGACCTGTTTACAGAAAATTAAGGCTTTGAAATTACTAACCTTCAGGGGCCTGAACTGAATCAACAAATTATTGTCCTGTCCCTAGAGCTCTGGTCTGGCAACAGAGGCTCTTGAGCTGACTTGTGGGCTTTTAGAATGTATAAGCCTTAAATTCTTCCTATGGCAACTGGGTGTATGTTTTAGACCTCAAGAGAAAGTTACTGTGTTTGTTAACCTTACTTTTCTCTGGTTTAGCCTTGTTTCCTCAGAGGTAAGATGGGAGCCTCAGCTCAAGTCCAGTGAGCTATGTGTCCTGCCAAAGAATTAAGTGAGTTCAAGTGACTTCAGCTCTACTAAATCCAAAAGCTGAAACAATTTTGGTTAAACTGGAAAGAAACTAATAATAATAAGGATGCCAGACTAGCACTTGTGTAATCGGATGTCTGTTTCCAATCCTTTTATGTTCTTCATTTGAGCAAGCCATTTTTTTCCTCTTGGTTCCCACCTGTGAAGTGGGAAGACTTATTAATATATATTAAAGTAGATGTCTTCTAACATAATAAGCACTGTAGAGTAGTAAGTATTTAAATTTCTTCAATTTTTGAAACTGTATAATAACATGCAGAATTACACGTACAAGTTTTCTTTACAGTTTTGTGGAAAAACTGGCTTTATTTGAAGTATGTATACTTTGAAAGTTAACACTTCTTTCCTTTAGATCTCTAATTCAGTAAATTTTTTCATTTGATGTTCTGGAATAAAACATAATAGATGTTTTAGAATATGCATTCTGACATAATATCTATGACAAAAAAAAATGCCCAATAGAGACCTGTAAGAGAACTGAGATGTACCTAATTCTGTTTTTTGTTTGTTTGTTTTTAACTAGAATTGCAACAGTTGTTAAATGCTAACAATTCTAATTTCTAAAGTGCAAATTAATTATTGCCTAATCAATGTTACTTAAGAGACACAAAGGTTCAGAATTAGTAATTTAAACACTACCTTTAATTTCTTTGTAATGTTACAGTTGATGCATATCAATATTTTAGGTATCATTGTTTTTTGTTTGCCTGTTCTTGACCATGCAAATGAAGGCACTATAAGTCTTTGTGTGTAATTTAACAGGCGAATCGTGCATTTTTTATTAACTAGTTAATATATGGTGATTTTGTATTTCAGAATGTATTTTGTTGATGCTTATGTAGCACTTCATTGTCTTCCTTTCCTTTTGTTATATTTCATACATGCTTTATTTGACTGAAGAATTATATAGTTTTCAGAAGGCTCTGATTTGTGACTTCTGTATCTATAAACAACAGAGGTAAGAGAAGTCTGGGTAGGGGGCTACTGCTTGGTAAACTTAATTCCTGTATATATCTGCTAGGTGCTACAGTGCTGATTGTGAATATTCCTTTTTATTATTTTTTTTAAAACATTATCTGTTTGTAAGTTTTCTTACAGCAACACAATGGCAATAAAATGGATTAAACCTTACAGTGGAGTATCACTGTTAACTGCCAGTGGGAAAAATCACATTAATTTTGTTTTCATTCTTCATTTGTGGTTTCCAGCTTTTTGTGGACAGTTTCGTATTCATTAGCAGATTTCTAACGTTAAGTGCAGTTTTCTGTACACTTTATATATAATCTTTTGAAAGACCATGGGATACAGAGTCTCCATTCTGTTTACATGACTATTTGTACATGTTGAAGATGAACTCCTACAAATATTTAACATGAAGAGCATTTTCCCTACATAATTTTAAAATAAAATACCTTTGTCTCAAAACAACTCTGAGTAATCAGTAAAGATTTCAGTATAGTGTGCATGCCTAAAACCCAGAAAAATGCTCATGTTTTACATTTGTCTCATTCATTGCTGAAGTATGAAAATTCAATTAACAACATTGCTATTGCTTTATTGGCAACACAGGAGAGATATTTTAGTGAAATATACAGCTTTTAAAATAGCTAAGCTATTTTTCATTTGTCAGTTCCTTCTAATGTATTGTAACATTAGCTCATGCATACATGGAGCTAACAATCTATGGAGTATGAATAGTCCTGAGATGTCTGCTATATGGTGGTAATGTGGATTTATGTGGCTAGTTACATCTCCTCAGGTCAATTCTGCTTTTGAATGGAATTAATATTTAATACTGTTTTCTCCATTACTTCAGCATTAACTAAAGTAGACTTTAAAACTGGGCTTTCGTTTTGAAAATATTGAGTTCATTGTTGCTCAGGCAGGCATAAATGTTCGTGTTTGCCACAAAAGCAAGAAAGCTTTTTTCTTTTAAAAAAAAGTCTCACATCATTCTGTCTTAAAAGCCAACTGTTCTAAATTTTTAATATATTGTGGTATGAAGTCTATTTATTTTCATTTGAAACCGTCAGCTGACATTGCGTCTAGCCTGGAGAATTCATTTCATAAATTTAATTGTGTTTGTTCCATTTGCATTAATGCTTTATTCACTTAAAGGCTCTTAAAGCACTATTCATGAAAATAAGTGCAAGGAAAGGTGACTTTCTGAGAAATGAAGCCTTTGATACTGAGGATATAGGATTGATCTGATCTGTCATTCTTACCAGTTATCAGGCAGCATTGTCTGAACAGACTTATGTTTTCCTTTTGGGGTACTGATGCTTGAGGGCCAATAAACAAAGGCTGAATTGGGTAAATGAGGAGCAACCAAAGGAATTGTTATGTCTTATTACCTGATAGTACTTGTTGCGTACTTGTGGGTTGGCTTGCCCAAGGTACAGATTTTTAGTTTTGTTTCAATAACAAAAATATGTGTATCTTTTCACTGAAGGATTAGTCATGCTATTGACTTCCAAAACTCAGCGTCAAGAACTAGAGGAAGTGAAAATGAGACACTGCAGAACCTAAAATATGTCTGTCAGGGGTACTGATGGGCAGATCTGTGAGCTGCAAAGTGAAGTACGGAGCGGTCTAGGAACAGTACCAAAAGCAAGATAGCCATGCTAATGTGACATTGTGCCCAGGCAAATGTTGCCAGACTCTCTCTCTCAGGGTAATGTTTTCCCTTTTTATTGCATGATGGCGTGCTGGGTTGACATGCCACAGCCTCAAGCCCAAACACACTGTCCTAGGCATTTCTCTGTGCTCTATTGCTTATGTAAGGTAGGACCAAAACCACATTAACGAAAATGGTGTAAACGTGTAGTCTGTTAAATCGCACATTAAGTTCTGACTACAGTATATGTCTCCATGGAGGATACATCAATGTGATGCAAAGGTGAGCGCAACTTGCTGCCTCTGGTGCTGTGCCCTCCTGTGTGAATTGCTAGGACCTCTGGGGACATAATTTTGAATCTCTTAATGCTGCAGTAAAATGTGCTGCTCTGATGTAATGAATATGGGAGAAGTAGTTTAGAATGCTGTTATTCTTGCGGAGAACAAATGAGGCAGCTGTAGTATTGAGTGACTGGATGAGCATCCTTGCTGGAAAGTGTCTTAACCTGAGTGAAAGCAAATGCCTTGGCTGTAGCTTATACTTCCAGCGTGGTCAACTGGCTCGTCCTTGACTCATCATGAAACTCCAGTAAGAAGGGTTTAGGTATGAACTAGAGTTAAGAGTATAATTAGAGTAGATCAGAATTTTCTGTAGCAAAGATGTAACTCTGAAGTGCTTCTGCAAATGTGAACTTTTGGCTTTTATATTTTACCAATAAGGTCAAATTCTAATTTTATTTATTTATTTATTTAGAATTGATATCTTTGCTAACTTTGACAAATGAGAACATACTGTGCGTTCTATTTCCTGGTCCTTATTTGAGTATGGAAATAACTTTATTGGCTGACAAAAAACCTGCAAACCTTCCATTTTACAGAAGAATAAAACTTTTTCCTCTTAGTTAATTCTGGTACTAGATACTGAATAGGCTTATTACTGTAAGAGAGATCAAAATCTTGGGTATTTGTGAAAGGAAGGTATCACTGTTAGTGCCAGTGCTTGACCTGTTAATGTGAGGTGCCCTTACCTCCTCTTACAAAGATGTGTCATACACAAGTGGTTTTCCCAGAAGTGTTTTTCTTACATTAAGGAATAGATCGAAGGTGTCTCTACAATCCTGTTTACTGCACATTAGTGCTCTTGTGCCTTTTTTCTTTCCCCCCAGCTTGTGAATGTCAATGCATGTCTCCAACTTAATGGGCTGAGGCTTTGTTTTTCATATGGTAGCACTGTATTTCATTCTCTTCTTTCTTTGATGCTACATACAGTTGCAAACAGTGATGTTATGTGGGGAAGGGGACAAGGAAATGAGACAAAATAATGGAAAAAGTAGTAAAACATGGGAGAATAAAGCTTTAGCCTTTAAATATGGTTGGGTGATCAGTGAAATGATTTTGAGGAAACATCTTGTTTGTCTGGACTAAACATACATCAAACAGGCATTTGGTACACTTACATCATGTAATTAAGAGTGAATTGCAATGCACTCATTACTGCTCTTGGTGCATGTGTGCTGAGAATGGAAGTGAATGCATCCCTGCGCTATGGGATGTCAATTCCCAATGCAAAACTACATGGAAAATTCCCAGGGAGTTGCTTGTGGACCGTGTAGCAGCTTGAGGCAGGAAAGCCTCTATCTGCAGTTTTGTGTGCTGTCCCAGGGCAACACTAGTAAAATATAATATCCTTTTTATAAAACAAGAGTAAATGTTTGGGGGAATTTGGAGATAGAAGTAACAGGTAAATGTGTTTTATATACTGGATTGTTGGTTAACACAGCATAGTAAAATTCTGTTTCTTATAATGCCAACCTGGGGTAAGCTAGACGAGGCTCTTTCCGGTGTGAATGTATGCCCTGCTCTGAGCATCTGAGAAGTTCATCGACTTTCTGTGAAGTTTGTGCCCCATGGTACTTCGGGACTAGGTTTTGGTGAGGAAATGGTCTCTATCCTTTAATAAGCTTGCCAGCATCATGTATACCCTCATACATGTTTGGAAGAAAAGCTGCAAATCTCTAAATAGATCATTATTGGAAATTTATTGACTATATTGGTAACTTACTGACTACATGCTGAGAGGCTGTGAGTAAAGTAGATATTTCCTTATGCAAAGAAACACATAACTGAATGGGACTTCTGGTTTTCAGGTGTCTGAATAATCTCCTAATCTCAGTTCAGATTTTTCTGTTCTCATGGGGTGTCTACAAAGGGAGTAAGCAGCATAGTGAAGAAGAGACGTTCTTCTAGGTGAAAAGCTGGATGGAGAGAGGACAGGAAAGTGAAGACAATGCAGAAGGAAACAACAGAACAGAGAATACTTGGAAAACACTATATTGTACTGCAAGAGTCTAGAGTTTTAAATTTGAACATTAGTTTGTGAATAAAAAAAACCTCTGTGCAAAAATATCCTCTGCAGTGGCCACTCTGAAGTGAAGTGTAGAAGATCCATGTTCTAGTGCATCCAGTTGGCGTGCTGATACAGATGCATGGTTGAGTTTTTAATTTGATGGAAACTACTTTATAGTGTGCAGAAAAGAAGTGATGATCAACACTAATTTAAGCTGTAGCTTTCTGTAAGTTTCTCTGAATGGAATCTAACCTGAATCAGCTGTATCAAGTCCAATCTTAATTATTGCATTTTCTGAAAATAAATACACAGTTTGAGATTGTTTTATGTAACTCTATGGTTTGAATTACTAAGAATAAAAAAAAAAAGCTGACTCTGTGTGTTTTTAAATTGTTGTACTACAAAGGCAGTTGTCACTCCTCAGGTAGCTTGTTTGTTTGTTTGTTTTTTTCTTAGTATTTTTGGTTTTACTTAATTTCATAGCCAGTGCCATGAAATACAAACTGATAACTTCTGTAATTGGATTGTAAGAAAATTACTTAATACTTCCTACTTTCAGTGAATTATTGAACTCATTAAAGCCTCCTTAGAGATCATTGACCTTTAAATCTTAGGAAACACTCATGGTAAAGGATTGTTCCCATGTGAAGTGTTTACTACATTGTGCTAATTATTAAAGAAAAACCTTTTTGACACTTTCAAATTATTTTAGTAGAGGTTGTAAACAAAAGCAAGACATTACCATCACTTTCAAAACAGAAAAGCAACAACTGTTATGTGCTACTTGTACTCTATGAAGTCTGGCATGTACGAGTCAGGTTTTAGGCAAATAAAAAGTTCTGAACAGTTCCTGAAATATTTAGAGAAATGGACAGTTCTGCCTTTTTTAAAAAAAAGAAAAGCAGATGCATTCATAGTCGGGATAGACCACATTCATTTGGGAAGCACTGTTAAATCAGACGACTAAGAAAAAGTTTTAGTATGTCTTAAGATCTGTAAAAGGTGGTGCTGTAACGCATTCTCACTGTATTTATTCCCTGATGTCAGGAGCAGGGACCAGAACTCCAGATGATCTTGTTGGTGTCTGAGTGCCCTAACCAGAAGATTATGTTTGGGTCATGTTACATTCTGTTCTGGGCCCATAATTCTTGGATTCTTTTCTGCAGAATAAGAGGCCATAAGTGAGGGAGATAAAGAGTATCTTTACATAAAAAGTAACTTGCAGGTGAAAATTTGCTTGAGATGTGTGGGCTTGAAATCCAGAACCTGAATAAGCACTGCTGCCATCTCGCTTGGAAAAACAAAATAGCTTCTCCTTCATAACTTAGTGTCCGGTACTTTGAAAGTATGGCAGCTGTGCTTGTCTTTTGGCTTGGATGCAGGGGAACGTGGCACATGATGACTGGGTGCACAGGGCAAACAGAATAGATGGTGCTTTTGGAATTTTCAGGTCAAGTGGTGAGGTGCCAAGTGAGTGTAGGTACCTGTGTGCTGTCTTCTGAATTTACGTAGGCTTTAGAGGCCTTGTTTAGATGTTGCCATAATAGAGATGTATCCTAATTTTTTTCTGTGTTCTTGCAATTTCTCCTTCATTCTTCTTCACTCTAGATTTATAAGTAGTTGTTCTTTACAATTGTTCATTCCAAAGCTACATCGTGTTGTACTTGCTATTTTAACGAACTTAGTATCAACTGGTGTGGAATGGAGTCCTCTGGTAGTCTTACTTTTGGCTTAAACCAGATTTATAACAGTGTATTGATAGACCCAAATTAATCTAGAAAATTTTGATTTATTAAGTAACTTTCACAGAACTACTGAGGTTGGGAGGCATCTCTTAAGATTGTGTAGTCCACCCCGCCCTGCTCAAGCAGAGTCAGCTGGAGCAGGCTGCTCAGGACTGTGTCCAGTTGGGTTCTGAGTATCTTCACAAATGAAGCTTCTGCAACTTCTCTGCACAACCTCTTCCACTGTTTGACTGCTCTAGCAGCTAAAAAAATAGATTTTTTTTTTTTTTTTTTTTTCCCCCCTCCTTGTGTTCAGATGGATTTAGTATTACTTAATCTGTGGCCATCGTCTGTTGTCCTGTCACTGGCCACTACTGAGAAAAGTCTGTCACCTTTCCCCTCCCAGCAGGGTAATTTGTACACATTAATATTTACATGCGCTGATAAGATGCCCCTGTGGTTTTTCTCTAGGCTGAGGGGTTGCAGCTCTCTCAGCCTTTCCTCATCTGAAGGATGCTTTAGTCCCTTAATCACCTTAGTGGCACTTGGCTGAACTTGCTCCAGTGTGTCCATGTGTCTTGCGTGGGGTGTCCCAGAACTGCACCCAGCACTCCAGATGTAGCTTCACCAGTGCTGAGCGGAGGGGAAATATCACCTGCCTTGACCTTTCTGCAACTCCGAACACTTCCCAGCATGGTGTTGGCCACCTTTGCCACAAGATTGCAATGCTGGGTCATGATCAGTCTACCAGAGCTACAAGGTCCTTCTCTTGCAGATCTGCATTCCAGCTGGTTGGCCTCCAGCATGTCATGGTGCAGGTTACCCTTGCAGACAAAGCCTAAGACCTGTAATAATGTGTGTTTGCGCTCTTGAATTGCAAAGGCATAATTTACTTAGTTTATATCAAAATATTTTCATATATATGCTTCTTGCAGTATTGACACCCAAAATAAAACACTTGCATGTGTTGCTCTTTGGCAGACTTCCTGTATTCTCTCATAGAAACAATTAAACAAAATTTGAGTCAGAAATTTTCTCCTGAAGAATTAGTTTTATGTTTTTCACAATAAATGAACAGTAATGTCTACTGTAATTTTTACAGGAATAGTAAATGTCTAGACTTGCTTTCAGGGGACCTTTTGAAGTAGGTCCTCTGCTTCATGCTTTTCTTACGCATTTCTTGAGCGTGCTTTTTCAAATGTTATTGGTGTTTTGCCCGCTGTCAAGGAGGCATTGTAAGAGCTATATCTGTATACACTAGAGTGATACATAGATAAAATCTTTTTTTTTCCTCATCTAAAAACTGGGGAGCTGAGTAGCACAGTGAAGTAAAGATTACCTCTAGAAGTGTTTGTGTGTAAAATCTAGAGTAAAAAAAAAAAAAGTAGATTTGTGCTTTTCCAAATAGTTTAGGTGTCTCTGTGTAGCTTATGTTAGAGCAAAACTGGTTTCAGCAACCTGAATCTGAACTTTTTAGAGTTTTAGATTAAAATCAGTATGTCAAATTATATCCATAATAAAAATAATTGATGCAGATTAAATTTAATCTTGGTGCTGATGTAACTCAACCCTCAAACTCTACTTAGCTTTGTTCTGCACTATTTGAAGTTTCCACGTGGTCTGAAAATTACTGTGCTTCATTAATTCCATCTGAAGAGGATAAAACAGATTTCTGTAGATGGAATAATGTGTAAAAGTAACTTCTTGATATGTTATGGACTGCATGGATGCAGTTGTGGCCAGTGTGCCCTTCTGCACCTCTATAAGTAGCTGAGAATCCGATAAAAATCTCTAAATTATGGGCATTATCTAGTTGATTGAGGGAGTTTATTCTACTTACTGCTCTGCCAGCCAGCCAATGTAACATCTAATATTTAAACTCATTATCTGTGTATATGAAACAGTTTGCTTGTATCATAGCTTAAATAGAAGTTAATGTAATCAGCTACTCCATCTGCATTTGGAATGAGGATGGTGAGCCAGAGATGATGAGCCAGTTTGCTTTCGGATTTCTTCAAAAATGAAGCATCTGTCTCTACTTGCTATTGACTGCAAGTCTATTTGCCTTATAAAAGTATTTCAAAGCTATAGGAACCATCATGTATTATTTTATGTTGTGGTTAGAAGACGCAGAAGTTATTCTGCTCACTGAAAAGCTTACTAAAAAGTTCTTAGCAATGTCTGAAAAATATTAAGGGCTGAAGGGGGAATTACACAATTGAGAAGCAGAGGAGTTTAAAAAAGTCTTTTGAGTGTGTGTGATTTTTTTTTTTTTTTTCTTTTTCTCCCTTTTCCGTAAAGGAGGAGAACTATTTAATGAGTTGAATTTTGAAGGCAATAAAAGATTATTTTCAGGTACAGCTGCAGAGGCTCTGGATGCTATTGTGAGTGTTAAGGCTACTTAATAGGAGGCTCCAGGAGGTCTTTAAAACCAATCTGGTTCAGAATTTTTTAAACCAGTTAGGTGATACACTGTTTTGGTGTAAGGAGTCAGTTTAAAGGTGCATAAAGCAGGCTGAAATCAAGTTTGCTGTTGCTGCAGTCTGTAAAATCAGCCAAGGAGTCATGTAGTAACCCAAGAATAAGGCATTTGCAGAAATGATGTCTTAAAGTTGCGCTAATACTTGTTTACTGGTGCTAGAATGCGGGAGACAGAAAATGATATTGGCTAATGTTGTTAGCAGAAAGTCATATTTTCAAATCATGCCTTACATAATTTTCCAGTGAAGGGGCACAGTTTAAAAACAATAATTAGCTTCCTAATCAACCCCCTCAGGCTAGGAGGCCATTGTGGTTTTGTTACTGCTCACCTCCAAATCTTTTTTTATTACTGTGCTTGAGAACAAGTCAGATCTGATGGTGTCTCCTGACAGTATTACTCAGGATGTCGAAAGCCGTCCATTGCATAAAATCACGCAGTACTGATAGTACTTGTCACGTTTCATGATCTCTTCAAACCGCTCATCTTTATTAGGCAACCAGTTCTTTCTAAATGTCTCATATTTATTAGGCAGCTGGAGTAATTAGCTAGTACTCTCTGTAGGAGGCTGCAGTGTGTGCCCTTTGTTGATGAGGAACAGTCCCCACTTCTAGCTGGTGAGGAAGAAATGGAACTGCTGAAGACATAGCAACAAATTCCCAAATGAATTAAACCAGCCTTTAATATACAGTGCAGATTGCCTAAAAGAGGTGGTTGGCCAAATATTGAAGAGATACTTGTTGCATAAAAATATTATAATAAGACTTTTTTGTGAAACTTGGATGTAGGTAATTTTGGAATTCAAGAGCTGCTGTGAGTGTGCAAGAACCATTCATGAGTTTTTTCTGCTTGGAATCTTGAGAAATAAACCGCACACATTAGGTCTTATTTCCCTAAAATCTGGCATAAAGTGTTACTTCTTTTATTAAGAGCAGGTAGATGTCTTCTAGCTTCAGGTTGGTCATCACTTTTATTTCAAATTAGGAGGTGGAAATCTAGCTGAAAATTTGTCCATCTGATCTTGTCAAGCTTTATGGAAAACCGTGTTTGACCTGATTTAGAAATGTGGCTTTCAAACTGTTTGGGTTACTTTTTTTGCTTTTCTGGTCTGTTACAGTTACTGTCATACTTCATTTAATTACTGGAAAGTGTGTTTTGTAGGCAGATAACATTGGTAGTGGCATAAAGTCATACATCTGCCTGGTACTTGCCTCAGCTGCTCTTGTTGTTGGAGCTAGATAACTGGTCTCAAGAAACTCGTAAAACTAGACATTTCCTCAAAGAAAAATTGGGATACCTTAAGGCAGGCAGACTAAGACCATCTTAAATGCTGTGCTGTCTAAAAAAGCTTGGTTCCCTTACAGTATCTAGTGCCAATGTAACATCTCTTGGACTTTGTAAGCTATTGGCAACTTATCCATTAGATTTGAGTAGTTCTGAGTATTAGTGAATAACAAGGACAGAGTTAACACAGTAGACCTGACTGGGTCTAGTGACATGCATTGCCAAAAGGGGCAGTCCTAATTCTCATACCCTTCTCCCCAGGTTACATAGTCCTACTCCCTCCCATGGATTGGCTCTGACAGTTGTCTGGCTGTGCTGTAAGCTAACCTGATAAACAGGCAGAAAACTGGCTAGGTTAGTTTCTGTCAGATAAGCGAGTGAAAACAGCTTGCTGTGTAACCAGGCAAGTACCAGGGCCATTGCAGGGAAGGGGAATGGGAGTGCTTGCTTGAAAAGGAATGAGTAATGTTCCTCTTCCTGTGGCTGCAAGCTACATCATGCCATTGCTTCCTAAGATTTGTTTGTCATGTTGGGTTGAACCTCAGTTTCTCTTCATAGGCTGTTTCTGATTCAGTTAATTTCTCTCTTCCCTTCCAGTCCCCTCTCTATTGGAAACAAGTAACTAATGTATCTATTTTTTGTACAAAAGGCCCTTGCTACCTAAGAGGAAAAAGAAACCCGTTAGGAAGTCGGAAGTGGAGCTGAAATTTGTGGTGATTGTCATCAGACAACTTGGGATGCCAGTAGTTCTTAAAATCACATCATATGCAATCTTTCATTAAGATGACTAGAGACAGACTGATAATTAACAGGAGTCTGCATGCACGTTGATGCTGAGGAAGATTAAGAAAAAACCTAAGAAATTAGAAGTTCAGGCAAGCAAATGTGTGTAGGCAATATATAACAGCAAAAAGAAGTTTATTTAAATTTCATTTTTACATCTTCGTTCAGGAAAAGAGGTGGCCTTCACTTGCTATATTAGAGTTGTCATAGTTGCTTTATTTCTGGACGAGTGAAGATTTGATGTTTTTCCCTACTGGCTTCCTTTTTTGACCCCTTTGTCAGCTCTATAGTAGTAGAGCTTAGCTTATTTCTTCCTCATTCTGTTAGGGAAACAATGGTAGCAGTTTTGGGTAGTAGTATGTTCTCAAGTAGAACAGAACCACACACAGGGATTCAGTTAAGATGTCTCTTTCAAGACAGCAATGGCAGCTGTTTTAAATGGGTTGAAGATTGTGGTTTGGGTTTTGTTTTTTTTTTTCCATTTCATAGAATTGAGATATAATGTTGGTTCTGCTTTTAAAACCTCTGTGGTTTGAAGCCATTATTTTTAAGTACTTCTTTGTTTCTTGCTTGGTTGCAAGTTGGTGTGGTGTGTGTTTCCCACTCCTTACTCCTCCCACCCCCAGTTGCATGCACAGCTATAACAGAATAACCCTATCTGGGAATTGAAATAAGGCAAATAATGTAAATAAGATACAGTTATCTGTCAGGGGCTTTTACTAGCTTCTGGAATATCTTAGGGATGAAGAATTAAACTTATGTTGGCCTTGAGTCTTGAAGAGGAGACAAAAATGCATAATGGAAAAACTTTCTTAAAGACCTAGAAAACCTTTGTGATCAGTGTATAGGGAGACAGTTATTTTTGTGTTCTTTCTTCCTCTTCCAATGCCCTCTCTCTTTAAAGCAAATAATTAATATGTATTCTTCTGTGTACGGAAGGCCCATGCTACCTAGTAGGAAAACAAAGCTGTTATACACTTTGCGTTATAACCAGAACTGAAATTCATGTTGGCTATGGTCAGTTAAATTTGGACTCCAGTATTCCTAGAAATACTTGAAATCCAGTGTTAATCCTTTTTCTTGCATCAATTGTGAAGTGACATCTTCTCCAAGAAACAGTGCTTAAAGTAGGGTTGGGCTGTTTTTTCTCTTTTTCTTTGGTGGCCTGATTGGGAAAATGGATGGAGAAAGATGGGAGTCTGAACTGCTACAGAGAATCTTTCTGAATTCCTGAGCCAAGGGCTTTGCTTCATATGTGAAAGGTTGCAAAGATTACTGGTTGTAAACTGCTAAAAGAATGTTCTTCATGTCGCATCGATGTACTCCTTTTTCCTGTGTGCCTCAGGTTCCTGACAGTCTTAGATTGTAGCGAAAGGTTGTTTGACTTCAGTTTTTTTTTTCTTCTGTTTATTTTAAGGCATTATGGTTCTATATCTAGTGTATAGAAGTTTGTAACTTCTTGAAAATAATTTGATTGCCAAAGTAAATAGTTGTATGCCTAAAAGTACTAGTAGTATGATTCCAGAATTGTTACCAGGCTTATCGTGGTTAGATTAAGAGATAACCGGTCATTCCTCGCACTTTCTATTTTTCGATCAATTTTATTACTTTGTTGTAACTCCATGCATTTTGAAGAGAGGGAAAAAAAAAATCTAACTGCCGCTTGAGGTTCAGGTTTTTAAATCTTACTACATTTATTATAAGTTTTACACTCTCCTTCAAATAAACTTCTTTAATTTTAGCTGGTTTTATGCTATGGGATGGTATGTGGTCTGTCAACGGTATTGTGACGCTATGACTTTGTGTTTCTATTCCTAATTAAGTAGCTTAATATTGTCCCTGAATGAGTGATAGATGTGGCTATTTGGTTATGGCAGTGACATTTATTTATTTTCTATATATAGGAATCTTATTGCTAGGGTTTCTAAAGCCTGTCTAAAAAAGTGAGTTGAGTGGTAATTAATTTTTTTCCTTTGGATCAGCTTGTTGAACTGACTTGTCATGTAGCTCCCTGATGGTTTAGATCTGGTGAGAGACCAGTGGAAATCCATGGTCAGACAGCTGGAAGAAGGAGGGTTGGACCTTTTTTTCAGCAGCAACAGCTACACTTGGTTTAGTATGATGTGAAACTGTACCCTGCAGTAGTGACTTCTGGTTTTGGACAATTAAGACTCTCCTGTTACTAATGAATTTTTGCTGCCTCTAGAATGTACTACTTATTCCTTTCCTCATTCAGTAGGGGGACTCACTGTCTGTGTATCTTCTCAGCTGTTCTGTGGATAACTGGAAATTGAAAAAGTATTTTTGGGAGTGTGCTCTGTCAGCTAATGGGCATGAGTTAATAGGGAACATGCCTATTTCCCTAGTAATTGTCTGTAGCCCTGTATTCCTAATAACAGGACACGTGCTCTAATATCTATTGTATTTTTTTGCCATTCTAGGATTTTTGTTAACTTCTTCCTACTGGATGTCAAGACATCTTTCTTGTTGTGTTTGGTTTTTTTTTCCCTCCTCTTCTTACTGGATAAAACCTGCAGTGCTGTCTGAGGCATAGCAGGGAAGGATTGTGGGTGCTGATGCAGGGGTGGATTGTAGAAGAGGATGTGTGAGTTCTTATTCAGAAATAGGATAGTAGGGAAAGAAAGAGAACATTAGCCATAGTGTTTATTCAAGGAGAATACAGGGGAATTTTAGAAAATGTAATTTTCAGTAATTATGTAGCTTGGAAATGATGCCTAATTAAACATGCTAGCAAGAGTGCTGAACATGCGTTTTTGCTGTACAATGACAGCAAAAAAGTCAGGCTGTTCAAGTCAGACTGGAAACCCAAGAGGTCTTCGGGCCTGAATTTCGTGTCTCCCAAGAAGAAAGTAGGAGGACTTAAAAAAAAACCCCTTTGGCTCAATTTTGAGCTATAAATCAATATCTAATTGTAAAATAATATTTATCTGACAATATCTGTTGAAGAAGTAGTAGATGTTCATGTGTCACGTTTGTTTCCTCATCTGCTAGGTGAAGCTTATAGGTACAGTGTCACGCTTGTGTTGAGAGTCAAATGGAAGCTACTGTGGAAAACTTGTTATGAATTACAATCTAGAAAGAAGAGTCTGTTAGGTTGTTTTCCACTTCCTGCTGGAAGAGGGGGCAGAAGGTGCTTACAGAATTGAAGTGATGGGGGAAAGGAACAGAAGACAGAATCTGAGAGGATGGTGTCCTGTGTAGAGCCCGGCTTCTCAAAAATTTTACTAATTTTTTCCATGTTGAGGATGCTCCATCTGTTTTCTGCAGTCCTTTTATTAGATCGTTGATAATTGCTTACATCTCTCAGTTTTCAAGATTTATTTTCAGTGTGCCTTGTATGCTGAAAATCTCAGAATTCTCCTATTTAGGAATATCTTTCTGACAGTTGATAATCTGGCCTGTTAGTCTTTTCAGCTGTGACAATTAAATTGGGAAAATGGGCGTCCAAACTTTACTCGTATTTTAACTTTTGTAGCACTATGTGTGTAATTGTTTCTTTTTATACTTGGAATTTTATATAATGGTAGAGTATACGCACTACTTGTTTTAATAAGATGAAATAGCTTTTCAAGTAGCCATGTCCCTTTAAGTACACTGGAAATAAGGCCTTGAATCCAGAGTATTTTGGATTTTTTTCTTAAACCATGATTCTTTCAGTCATACCAACAGAGGCAATTAAGCAATCTCTAAATGTTGTGCTCATGCTTGATAACATTAGTTATCAAGGGAGAAGTAGGGAGAAGCCAGACTGGATTGAGAGCAATCAGGTGTTAGATGTGAAAGGTACAGCAGCCTGTGTGGTGACTGACGTGGATCCAATACTTGGTCAGAACATTGTGCTGCTGTAGGAAAGAAGAGGTGCCAGGTGCCTTTCATGGCTTATGATGTACAGCCATGCAGTCTTCAGGGATAACGCCTTCTCTAAATGTTTTTGACTTGTGCAAACTCTTTGTACCAGGTATTCCAGCATAATTGTGAAATAGTTTTTGAATCTTTCATGCTGAATTATCTCTACTCATCTCTTAAATTCTAAATTAATAGCAATACTACAGTAGAGAACAGCCTCTGCAGGACTTTTTTTCCCCCCTTGAAAGAAGCCTTATTTTCCCTTTATAGAAAAGCAGAGGTCCATTGGTATCTACCAGATATATTAGATAGGCCTCTTCTGATAGTTTTTGATTTACACTTGCTCCTTTTATGTAATTACAAATATAATAATAAAATGGAAAGTTGAGACTAAATAAAAAACATTCAACTTCCGGTTAGACTTAAGTCTGGAGAATTGGTTCCTTGAACTTTCAGTAGCAAGGGATTTCTTCAGTTGCCAAAGATAGGCATATTCTTGTATGTGAAAAAACCTAGCACAGCCCAGTTCTTCTACTACCTCTTGCTGACCTTGCCTTGATACTAGACACCTCGGGGAAGTTATGAAAGTCTCACCACTCAGAGACTGATATAATGGGGTCTTTTTTAGTAATTTTTTTCTACCGTGCTACTGCTTCTAGAACCATTTCAAGTAAAATTGGGCCTGTTGAGGCCTTCCACCTTCATAAAGATAATTAGAGATGTGCTTTTGTGTAGCCTCCTACAGATGACGATGATGATTGTTATTAGTCATATTTTATATTTTGTAATCCTATAAACGTTTAACCGTTCCTGAGGATTAATGTACAACCTCCCAGCAGGAGGCGAGCGATTCAGAAACTAGGTAATATATACTAAAGAAATTTCAACCCAAATGGGTGGCAAGGTGAAGGATAATAATGATATTTCATTCAGGAAAACATCAGTGGGTTGGGAGTGTTACTGTGTTTGAGTATGTTAATGCTTTCCAGGCTCTCTGCTACATCTTGGTGACCTTGCTTTGATGCTTGAGGTCTGAAGTTGCACTTAGCACAGTAATTGATTGATTGCTGGTAGCCAGGATGATTAATGTCCGATTTGTCTGTGTACTTGGGAGAAAGGGACTGAGGAAAGTGACTTGTAATGGTGCTGGATGTGATTGATATGCTCTGTGGCATCCTTGGCAATGCTTGTTCTTGCAGGTGCTGACACTTCATTTGCCCTTTGTGTCAGTCAGGTTATCTGCTACTAGATTCACTTCCCGTATCTCCCAGTTAGTGTTTTGTCTTCCCAGTTAGTTCTGAGTTTAGAGCATAAATAGTAGCTCAAAAATGTTTACCTTCTTTGTTGAATGGCTGTTCCAGCTTCTAGTGGCTGTTCCAGATTCTAATACCATTCTTGTGTTGCCTGCTGTCTCTGTACACAAAGCCCCAAAGCCCCATGTACCTTCATGGAAGGTTATGGAATTAATCAAATCGGAGAAAGTGTTCAGTATTTAACAGAATTTCTGCCTTATTTTCATGCTATTTGTGCGTTCTATAAGAGACAATAAAAGCAACATTCTTTACCAGAATATGACAACCAGTTGTCAAAGCTTGAAGATATTTTTACTGTACTTTGATGCAAAGTTCTGACTGCTAGTCAGCAAAATAATCTGATTGAGGTGATGATGAACTTACTGAAAAACACAAAGAAAAAGGAAAGGAACTAAGTGAAGTTTTCCCATGGAGCACTGTATTTCATTGAATAAATGTGCAAACTTGATCAAAATACAGTCCAACATAAATATCTTTAGCTGTTCAAAAATCAGAATGGGATTCCTAAGGATGTATAAAACCAGCCTTCTCATCTGGGGCTTTTAGAGTGTACATTTTAAAGCATTTTTCTTACAATACATAGGATTATGAGTCACTCATCTATTCTATAAAAAGAGAGAGAGCACAAGCAGAAGGAAATGGGACATGCATTTTTAAAGACTACTTCTGCCTGCTTTTTTGTTTATATGTCAGCTGAATTTTCATGTGATAACAATTCATGGAGTTGTGTTCTTAAAGCAGATACTAAATATTGCAAGAATTGGGATGAACTGTGGCAGCTGAGTTTTTGTATTTAGATTCTAAAATAGTATGTATATAAAAAGCTCTATAATTTTTAAATTTCATGTGGTATGTAGTGAATGGAGAAGCAGAAGAACCAGCTGAATCTGTTAACAGAGGATTCAGAATGGTGTACTTGTCAGTGATAGTTACATGGGAGGTGCTCCTCAGTTTCAGATTTGATTTGCTCATTGGTGCGCTTTGAATGCTCGGCTATTTAGAATATTGTCTTGGCAGCATGTACTGACGCTCGCTGGAGCGTGCCAGCAGCTTTGGCACTAGGCTGCTAAGGAAAAGACTTCTTATAGCTGGGTCATTTCAAAGCGTCAGTGTTTAAGCTGTCATTACACTTTTGATACGAAATGGGTTATCTGAATGCAGTAGTGTTGAAGTTCTCTTGTTGCTAGAATGCATTGAATATAAATAGCTAATTTTGGTGTAAACGTTCAGTGTTGTAGTCTTGCTTCTGTATTATAAAGTCAGCAATTTTGTAAGTGTCTGTGAAGTTCTGAGAGGAAGAACTCTGCTAGGATTCATATTCTACCAGCAAATAAGGGTTACTTTCTTTTTTTCTTGAGAACTTTGAGCAAAAGCACATCTTCTTCGATTAACCACTGGTGTTTCAACTTCTAAGAAAATATACTTCATTTTGACTTTAAAATTTTGTTCTTTAGATATACAGCAGCGCAGATACTTTGTCATCACTGTTACAAAGATCAATGTTAATCCCACTTTGACTTATCTGGCAAAAAATGTGCACTGGGAAAACATCACATCTCTCAAGTGCTGTTTGAAATACTTCTAGCTGTTTTAAAACGAAAACACTTCTATGAAATTATTTGTGTGGTCACTTGTGTAACTTGTATAACTAGCTCTTGTAGTGTAAAGATTTCAGGAAGAAAATGGAAGTATTCTTCAGTGGTTTGTCTTGGGGGTAGGAGTCAGTTATGTACTTTTTGTGGGGGGTGGGGCGGGAACCAACCAACAACAAGAAACAATGACCAAAAAAAAGAAAAAAAGCCCATGATATCTTCTGTAAATTGGTAGCACGTAGACTTCAGGTTTGGTTGTGTTTTTTTTTTAAGTAGCAACTTTTATAAGGAAAATTGCTTGAATGATTTTGCATAAACTGTTTCCTGTAATTAGGATCAAAGCTTTTTTGGGAAATGAAGGGTAATGGTATATATTGTGGACTCATTTTAAAAGAAATTTGATTCTTGTTTCCTTTTTATGATTTTTTTAATGGCATTCTCTGTTCAGTAATAAATTACTACTCAAA
The DNA here is from genome assembly GCA_013399365.1 of Pampusana beccarii. Classification (NCBI taxonomy): domain Eukaryota; kingdom Metazoa; phylum Chordata; class Aves; order Columbiformes; family Columbidae; genus Pampusana; species Pampusana beccarii. The sequence continues at coordinate 683,600 of VWYH01009266.1, forward strand.
AATGTATGTGGCAACCCAGTAGTTGAGATAATTTGATATCTCATTACAATTTTGTAGACTAAGCATGTTCTAATAAAAAGTTAAAATTTAATTATTTTTTAGCTTGAAAAATACAACTGACATGTTTTCTCACAAACATTTTAAAAATATTATTCCAGCTGCGTTGGGGTGGAGGAGCACCATGCTGTTGACATTGATCTATACCATTGTCCCAACTGTGCAATTCTCCATGGACCTTCTCTAAGTAAGTACAGGTTATTCAGATTTTATTTTACACTTTCAGTATGTTTTCTTTCCATGTACAATTGAAAAAGACTGTTCGGAAGACCGCTGAAGGTGAGCCTGATTATTTAGAAGGTATTGGTTCTACATTACTAACTCTGAGCTGATACAAACAAACAAACCCAAACCAAACCATCCTGAAAGATTCTTTGATCTGGAGATGCAGATAGGATAAAATTTAAACCACCGCTGTAAATTAGAGAAATCAAAGTGCTTCGAACTAGAAGAAAACAATCTGGACTTGACAGAGAGTGAGAAAATGAAAATGAGGGAATCATCATTTTAAAGCAAACAAACAAACCAAAACCCTAAACAAACAAAAAAGTAACCTTTCTGCCTGTTGTTTCTGTGGAATAGAGGGACTAGGAGAAGGAGTAGAAGGAGGATCATATCAGCCTTTCAAAATAATAAACTAGTACATTTGAAACTTCTTTTCTTGATTTGGGAGAACTAGTATGCTTCACTGTGGTGCCTGTGAATAACCTTTCTTGTAATGCAGAGGCTGCTAGCTCTAGTGTGAGCTCTGTCTCACCTGAAGCAATTTGAGAGTGAGATAAGACTGATTTTTGTGTTGGAAGTCTTTTCAAAAAGACAAGAATCTGTGGTAAAAATTATCCTTATTGATTCATATTGCCTCAAGTAAGTAGATCATCTAGATTTAGTAGAAGCTTCAGACACACTGCATATCAACCCAAGCAGAGGTGATATGTTGAAATGTATCTTCACGTGGAATTTCATTAATTGTTCTCCACTAAGCTGTCAGAATACAATCTTCAATAGTTTATGGTTTGGCCTCTTTTTACTTTAGTGTTTAGAAAGACTGATAATGTTGAGTGGCTTCAAGTATTGCAGCAATGCTCCAGAGTGCTTCAATCATAAGAAATGATGTATTTAAGTAAAAAAAAAAGCATTTTTATTTACAGCTTCATATTCTAAAATCCCTTTGTCTAAGAGAGTTTTGAAAGAGACAAAAATTCAGCTATTTGATTTAAGAGGACAAGTATATCTGTGATTTTAGCAGGCACTTGTGTATATAATCCCATCTAATCAAATTACATAGTGCAAAACATATACTGAAAATATAAAAGAAACACATACTTCATACTACCAAATAGTTACTGTCGGTATCCTACACAATTAATTATGTAAAAGCTGCAATAATGAAAAGGAAGCTACTCTATATTTGGATGTAAAGATGAAATTAACCAATCAATTTCTTCTTGTATTTGAAACAAAAAGAAAGACCTTTCGTAAGCAGCCATGTGTGTAAAATGCTAAATAATTTATCCTAAAATCCTAAATAATTAAAAAAAAGATAGCAATTTTAACAAATAGTAATACACTAAGTTTTCTTAGCTTATTTGGGTTAGAGTCTTCATATTATATTTTGTTACTTTTGAAGTTTTCTCAGTGATCCTTGAGTCTGAACTTGCTTTATATGCATGAATTCTGGGAGTCAGGTCTGTCACCAGACTCCAGAATCCAGAGCTTTAAAAGAGCAGGAGGTACAGTAAATATTAACAGGACTGTGGTTTTCAGGACATTGCTTTCTTGGTTTACCTTTTCAAATTCATAAATACCTTCCCATCTGTGTGTTTTGTGGTTTTGTTTGTTTGTTTGTTTTTTTCTTTTTTAACTGTGGTAATGCCAGTGTTTGATCTGATCTGACAATATGAGATCTTAGAAATGGTATTCTATGATTTACTGTATGCTCCTCAAAATTTTTAGTATTGTCACAGTGGGTTGTGCCTCAGTTTTCAGAAACTGCAAGGGTGAACAGTAGATCATTCCACTAGTCTGGGGTGATTGAGAGAGGGAGGTGTTATATGCATATTTCAACTAATGTAGTTGTTTGGGGTTATTTTATTTGAATTTTAGTGTGAGGACCATTCAGTTAAATTATTTTACATGCAACTGTTATTGTAATGTCCTAAGGGGTTATAGAAGCTCTAGAAGTAAGAGATATGTAAGCAGAAAAAGTTTTCATTCCTGTTATCTGTTCTTCACTGTTCTCGTACTTACAGAATGATAACGTGCGCTGCCAAGTACTAAGTAAAGCAAAAGAAGAACTTCAATTTCTAGTTTTTAAGTGCTGGAAGGACAGACTTTTAAAAGTTGGTGTTGTGCTGTAAAATCTCTTAAGCAGCTGTATCATCTTACAGTTTTAATGAGCTGTTATAACAGCAGTGAATTTATGAGAAACTACTCTTGCAAATTAGTATTAGCCACTAATTTCTTGTATTATTATTTATGACTGAGAAAATAGCTTTGAAAACCTAATAAACCTGGCTTCATTATTTATGAAGTTTTACTGTGTTTGGATAGTTGGCTCATTAAGCAAGCTCTTCAGCACTGGTTTTCAGGTTAGCAAAGAGCTATAAATACCAGTGTATTCTCTTAAATGTCTTCTGAAGGGTACATTTTGTCACTTCTGTAGGAAACAGCTCATCAATAGGAATAATTACCTCTTATGTGTAATGACTAGAAGATCTCAGTTATTCCAGTTATTCCTATATATGTAACTTTTTTTTTTTCATGGAGAAGCAGGTTTGTGGCTTGTTCTTTTTTTTTAGGAGCTACTTTTTTTTTCTTCTTTATTTTCCCTCCTAAATCCTTATCTTCCTGTTACTGTTAGCTGTGTTTTCTGTATTGCTAGCACTTTTTCTTAGATTTTGAGTGCATCGTGACTTTAGTAAACTTAAGGATGAGCTCTTCCACAAAGTTCGTTGTATTGAGACAGTTGTTTATCTGGGTATAATATTTGCGTTGCAGGCTGTTTTGTATACACCTGTAAAATACCACTTATGTTGACAGTAGCTTATTCCCTCTTCTGTGTTTCCTCAGCAGATATAACTAAATTTCTGCTTAATATTAGTTGTTAAATTATAGATCTGGTCTCAGTAAATCTTCTTGAGGCAGTCTTCTGGTAGCAACTATATAAAGCTGTGGAGCAGAGTTTGGCTTTTTTTGAAAAACTGAAAAGCGACCTAATATTACTGTAAGCATAGTGTGTTTCTTAATGTGGCACATGATCTGCTGGTAAGTCAATAGAAAGGTAGCAAGCTGAGCACTGTTGGACTTCCTTTCCCAGATGAGGAGATGGCCGTCCTTGCTCAGGCACCTGTTGGGAAGTTAATGGGGCTTCTCAGCCTGTTAAACGTTTGAGGGCAAGAGATGCACGTTTATTTGTATAGACAGAAAATGCTCCAAAATGCGTTTTGCTAACAGATAGATGATAAAACCGAGGGCTTCATTTCAAAGCAGTAAGCTTGTGTTCTTTATAAACCAAGATACAAAATAAGTGGTTGATTAAGATGAATTAATGGAATATCCATTATGAAATAATCTGTCATGAAATAATGAAAATTTGAAGGCAAGCAGTAAATTCACCATGATATTATAAGTGAACTTGTCCTCTGCTTCATTGAGGCAAAAAAATTCAGATAGGGAGGCTGCATACAGCTTAAAATGTTCTAAAATACAGCCTTTCAATATATAAAGGGGGCTAATAAGAAACAAGATGACTTTTTACCAAGGCCTGTAGTGACGGAAGAAGAGAGAACACTTTTAAACTGAAAGAGCGTAGGTTTAGATTGGATATAAGGAAGAAATTCTCAACTATGAGGGTGTTGAGGCACTGGAACAGGCCGCCCAGAAAAGCTGTGGGTACCCCATCCCTGAAAGTGTTCCCAGGTCAGGTTGCACGCGATTTTGAGTACCTGGTCTAGTGGAAGTTGTCTCTGCCCATGGCAGGGGAAGTTGAACCAGGTGATCTTTAAAGGTTCCTTCCAATCCAAACCATTCTATGATGCTATGATTTTTTTTCTCATTTATTAATCTGCATTTGGCATGTGGAGACCAACACAACAGTTTTGTGTTGAATGTCTAGTTTATAATTTTCCTCACCCCTTAAAGTATAGGGAACGGTTAAAAATGCAATCTAGTTGCCATTGAACTATCAGTTTCCAATTCCCAAAATTGCATTAGAACATTAATCTATCCTTCGTGCTTTATTAAGAAATTGTAACAGCGCATTACAGTTTCAAACAACTCAGAAGTTGTTGACCTGCAATGCTTATGTCATATGTACTGTGCTTGCATAGTAAAGATCACACCTGTCCAAAACAGTTTATGCCCAAAACTGTTGTGGAGACATAAGCAGTAGATAAGCTAAAGGTGGTTTGGTTTTGAACAGCATGTGGTAGTGAATAATAGTAATGTTATTAGACTGGATATGAGCATGCTCATGTAGTGAGGTAGCACAATGAGATCAGGTCCTGTTAGTTCTGTGTTAATAAATAAAATGAAGTCTGTGGATCTTGAAGAGGTATGATTCTCTGTTTATGAAAAATAGTCTGAACTTTAGGAAATTAAAGTTCTATTTCTAGTTTTGTTGCTGACTTCTAGAATTTGGACAGCTTTCAGGCTGCTGCAGTTTAGTTGTGCTGCACTGGATATGGAGTCTTAAATCACTGTGTATAATGTGCACTGAGATTCTCATGTAGAAGGAGCTATAGAAGTGTATAGAATTACTGTCAGGTGTCCTGAAGATTTTGTTTGTTGCAGATAGGTAGACTGTCACCTGCATAAACGATAGGGTTCGTAAATCATAGTAATGTAATTGAGGCACGTCTAGCTCGCTGATGGGGCGACTGCTAATCTGAGCCATCTGATTTAACCAATTGTTTTTTTAATCCTTCTGAAATTTGTAGTGAAGAAGAGGAGGAACTGGCACAGACATGACTACACAGAGTTGGATGATGGTTCCAAACCGGTGCAGGCTGGAACACGGACCTTTGTTAAACAGCTGCAGGCTCGCTCTTTCCCAAGGTACAGAAGGTTACTCACACATTTCAATGAAAAAACTAGAGAAACGTTGTTGGCTGAGTGTCTTGGAGGAAGTGACTGACATTTCTCTGTTTCAGAAAATGAAGGTCGACAATGACTTCCTCCCCCTTTAGAGTCCTCCCTTCACCCCATCTCTGTTTCAGTTGGATACATTTGCCTTTTAATGCAGTAGCTTCCCCTGCTCAGTTTTGCACTGGGATATGTTGTTGTTGTTTTCTGTCAGGATTGCTACAGGATGGTGTGGAGGTTTTGAGTTTTTGTTTTTTTGGGGGTTTTTTTTTTGTTTTTTTTTTGTGGGGGGGGGGGGGGGGGGAGTGGGGGCAATAGCATGAGTGGTTGGTTTTTGTTTTTCTTCTTTGTGCCTGAACTCTCAGAATATTGTCTGTCTATTCCTCTAGTCCAGGTATTGTCCTCAGTTGCATTCCATATAACACAGAACATTTATACGAGCTGGTAGTCTTTCCATTCTCTCATGCTTTAGAGGAAAGTGGAGAAACATGGTGTACTGTCATCCTGAGCTGTCTGTGATTTGGTATCTCACTGAAACATAATGACTTAAAATTCTTTAAAGGAGTTTGTTACCAAAATGTGCTTTAATGCCTTCTCTGAGAATTCCTTTTCCTCAGCCTCTTAAGTTACTGTGTTCAGTCTTGTAGAAAGACTATGAGTTCCCAGATTATGCACGACAGTAAACATTTCTTTGCTGGTTTAGATCATCTTTTTTATTTTTTAGTTAAATGTTTAATAGTACTGGATCCACTTCTTTTGCATTCAAATGTAGCTATTCCCATCTTTAGCCCCCCAAACTGTGATATAATTTTTTTTTCAGTAGTACTTGAAGGATGCTTTTCTGCTAATGTTCCCTTATTGCTTTCCGCCAGTGCTGATGAAGTCATTTTGAAAATGCATGGAAGCCAGCTGACACAAAGATACTTGGAGAAACATGGGTTCGATGTTCCCATTATGGTTCCTAAATTAGATGGTCTGGGGCTTAGGCTTCCTCCGCCAACTTTCTCCGTTTTAGATGTGGAACGCTATGTAGGTAAGAGTCGCTCTGAAGTACTTACAAATGATCCTGTCTGTAAAGTAAAATAAATATTTACATGATTGTAACAGCTTCCAGGGTGCTAAATATATATTCTGAATTAAGTGACTCCTAGCCAGAAGACTAGCAGAGAGTAAAATTAAAGCTATGGTTTGGTGTGGTTGTGTTGTTTGTTTGTTTGTTTTTGTTTTTTTTTTTAATGTGTGGTAGATACGTGGTAGGAGTACAGCCTTACTTTTTGACTTCTAAACATGTTAATTGTGGTGCAAGCTAAACATGGAATGTTGGGTTTTAAACCGATAAAGACTTTAAAGATTGTTCTCTTTGAGAATTGAATGAATCACTCTTACGAACCATAAAGTTTAAGTATTGGTTAGGATATTGCAAAACTTACTGGTTTGGGCTCAGTAAATTGGGATTCCTGAATTAAAAGTTTGTTCCTGTACATTTTCCCACCCTGGCTTCCTTTGGCAGGAGAACTAGAGCTTCCCAAAGACCATTTATTTATTTCTTATCAGATCTGTTGGCAGTCTGTAATTGTTTCAACCTCATGTAAGTGATCAGTACAGAGAAATGGAGACTGAGCCCATCGGAGTGTGACATTTCCTGTAGCATATAGTACAGCTGAGAAGTGTGTATATGGCCTTGTCTGTGTTCTTGTGATGACCTAATATAATGATCTGTGCTGAAAGTAGGTTTTCTGTCCATCAGCATCTTACAGTGGCACGAGAATAGAGGAAATAGGTAGTATATGGAATGTTGTTACTGTTATGACTAATAAAGAGTAACGTGTTCTGCTTTAAAGTGTAATTATTTTGATACAAGTAATTATGGTTATAATGTACATCTAAATACATTCCAGAATTCCAAAATGAATTGGGAGATTTGATGCTTGTATAACTAAATGGACATAAACCAATTACTCTTACAATGTTGTTGTTAGTCCTTTCTCTTGGCTAAAGGTTGCTTCTTGCTTGTCTAGTTATACAGATGTGTCACTTTAAAATAGGCGATATGTAAACCAGTCCTTGTTGTCTTCTTAAATGAAGCACACTCGTGACAATTATTCAGTGAAATTACTGTGTGCTTAAAAGTTATGCATGCATATAAAGAGGATGAGGGTGGGCTTGTAGAATATTTGTGAAACAGTGTCTACATAGTTTTCAAAGTTAAAACTTACCAGTTATGGCACAAGTTTGGTGCAGTTTGCTAAGAAATACAAGCTGTAAGCAGTAGTGTTTATTATTTGTAAAGACTTTTCAGTGGTCCTTGTGTTAAATATTCAAGTGCTGTGGTGGTGATTAACAGGAAAAGTGAGGAATAGATCTTCGATAACTTTCTCTATGCTAGTCTTTCCAATTGCAACCACAAACCCTTTAAAAAAAAAACCAACACAACCAAAACCCACCAAAACCAAAACCCAGTTTCTATACTGCTCTTTTTCTTCTTGGTTAGCCACAGGAAAGAGGATTTATTTTCAGTGTGTTTTCAGTTCTGTCCATAGCTGATTGTAGCAATTAAAGTTAGATCTAATAAAAAGTGGATTTATACTGATCTGTTTCTGTTCCAAAAGAATACTGATAGTAGTGGAGTTTTTGTGCAGAAATGTTTTGATAAAGGCTGGAAAAAGGTTAAATTTCTCTTAAACACCTTGACTGGCTGTTTTCTTCTGCAATAGGTTTAAGAAAGTCATCCTATTTTTCACAGGTGGCGACAAAGTAATAGATGTAATAGATGTAGCAAGACAAGCAGACAGTAAAATGAAGCTCCATAATTATATTAAATATTTCACAAATCCTGACCGACCAAAAGTATTGAATGTCATCAGCCTGGAATTCTCGGACACAAAGTGAGTATTGACTTCAATTCCTTGAATGCAGGAAGTGATTTTCACTAAGTTTAACAGTATGTATACGAGTATAATGTCTGTAGTGGGAAAGATAGGAAGCTGCGTATTTTCTGTAGACAGTGATGTAATGCAGTAATAAATTTGTAGGAAACAAAAATTTAAAGCTGTCACTTAAAAAGATATGTGCTTACTATTGATTGTATTTATGGTTATTTTTGTTTGTTTGTTTGTTTTAAAAGGATGTCTGAATTAGTGGAAGTACCAGACATTGCCAGAAAGCTTTCATGGGTGGAAAATTATTGGCCAGATGATTCTGTCTTCCCTAAGCCTTTTGTTCAGAAGTATTGCTTGATGGGCGTCCAGGACAGCTATACTGATTTTCATATCGATTTTGGAGGAACATCAGTTTGGTACCACGTTCTCTGGGTATGAAGGCTTCTTGATTTATGACTATTTATGTGAAACAAAGTTTATTCAGTGTGCAGCTTTCTTCTATGGTATTATCACCTTTTTAGAATTAGCCACCTACATGAAATTTTGTGCTTAAAAAGCCACCCTGAAAGTAAATTACTGATTGTTGGTGTTGCATTGATATGCTTTTATTTTAGCATGTTGTTGATGACTTCCAGACTGTAATTGGATAAGTAATCATTCTGGTAGACTGGTAGATGTAGATGTAGTGAGGTTTTAGTATGAAAAATGAGTTGAATGAAAGTCATTGGCATACTCAACTTTTTATTCTTCTTGCAAGCTTTGTCAGTGTATACATCATGGAAAAGGCAAAGTATTTTCTCGTTTGGCTTGTGTGCACATATCCATAAATTGTTTATAAAAGCTGGAAATTTTTTATACTCCAAGTACAAGTTTTGGTTGGCTTGTTTGTTTTACATCACAAGAGACCAACTAGTTAACTTGCAGTTGTGAACAATGTGTTTAAGAAGCCCCAGTGTTCCACAGGGGGAATATGGAATGCTTACTATTTAGATCAATCTGTTACTTTTTTAGGAATGAGTCAGAGGTTATAGTGTGCCTTCAAGAAGACATTAATTAATTTATTTGATTATGTTTGTTTGTTTTGTTTTGTTTAATAGGGTGAGAAGATATTCTATTTGATCAAGCCTACTGATGAAAATTTGGCTCTGTATGAGTCTTGGAGTTCATCTGTCACCCAGAGTGAAGTATATTTTGGGGATAAGGTTGACAAATGTTACAAGTGTGTTGTGAAACAAGGACACACTTTATTTGTTCCAACAGGTAAGATTTTACCATAATTACTAGGACTTCATGTATTTGGTCACCTCAGTTTGTGTTATCAACATTTGGTTTCACCTAAAATTTTGGATGAGAGAGAATAATACAAAATCTAGAAAGTTAAATTTTCAAACCAAGTTATTAGCTTTTTAGATTACCTGATAGTAGTAACAGTTACCAGGGAAAGAAAGGGTGTTTATTACACAATAAGTCAACAAGTTAAAGCTTGTGTGGGTATCAAGGAAGTAGTTCCAATTCTTAGAAGACACATTGTTCAGCATTTGATAGATATCCAGACTGAATTCTTAATTTTATCATACAGGGTTTTTTTTACAGCTTTTAAATATTTCAAGACCTACTAGACAAAATTACTACAAAACCGTTGCATAAAATTCTTATGCTGTAGGCTAGAGGACTGAAAATAAATATTGGGTGGGTGGGGTTGCGTTTGTCAGCAGGAAATCTAAACTGTGGTGGAGCTTGTGGAGATTCTCCTAGATAAAATTGAAGAACACACATTAGTTAATGTGTTAATTCCTTTCGCTAAAAGCGAAAGGATGTTTGTAGATGCAGCTTATGAAACAGTAGAGTTCATAAATTTATTTCAACAGCTTCCTTTGAAGAATGATGCAAAGGCATAGTTTTTTCTAATTAACAACATTTCATGTAGCCGTCACCTAATAGCATCTGATAAATTACAGTACGTTTTTAAGAAAGGAGAAACATCAAGACAATCAAACTACTTTATCTATTTTAAAAAACACAGAAAAATCCTCCAAATGAAACACACCACTCTCTCAAACTCCCAAATACCGCAAACTTAGAAGTCTTTAATATATCAACCCATATTTTACCAGTAAAGGGAGTGCAAGCTAATTTTTGTATTTTCACTTATCCAGCCCATCCATGTAAATACTTTTTAGTATTTTATTATTAAAAGTCTATGCTGGGTACTATCTTCCCTTTTTTGGGGGGAAACAGCTTTAGATACATGGAGAAGGAAAAGAGTGCACAATTCTACTTCTGGAATAAGCCCAGAATTCAGTACCTTATTTTGTCATGGACTTCCTAGGCAGACAACTACGTTTTTCTCATAGCCCAGTTCTCTACCTGTGAGGTTTAGCATTTACTGTTCCAGTTCATGGCATGTGCAGAATAAATACTACATGGTGAGGAGCTATATATGCATTTAACTTTCCTAAACACCCAGAGCTTTTAAAATCTCTATATTTTTGGCAAGAGATGACATTAATTTTCCATTTATCTAAGTGCAAGGTTATACGTCTATGAACAAAGAATGCAGAATTACAGAATGAAGAACTTTATTGTGACCCACAGATCTTTGAAGAGTTATTGCTTTCCAAGTAATCAGCTTAATCTGAGCTCTTGCTATACTCTGCCCCAAAAGAATAGTATCATAAAATGATAGTTTCTAATGTATACATGTACTTGTGTGTATATACACATAAAATGGTATTTTTTAATGTTAATAGGTGTATACACGTATGCATTCATATACATATGATGGAATATAGTATAAGAACCAATTAATTAAACCAGGTTTCAAGACAGGTGTTTAAAAACTGGGAAATTCTGTTAGGGTGATTGCAGGGTTTAAAAAACCCCTGATCTCTACTGAAAACCACTTTTGCTGTTCCTCCTTGTACTGATGCTAGTGGATGCCATAATTATTTTATAATCTCTGAAATATATTCGGACTAGACTTCTGATTTAAAATTAATCTAGCATGCAGATGAATAGCACCTACTGGGAGCCTCTTGAGAGTTATTTAAATATTATTCGAAATATTCTGTGTGGCCTACACCAAATTTTCTTGCCTTGTTGCATAGACCTTGATCAAAACTACAGCATAAAAATATCAAGTAGGAATGTAAAAAAACGAAATCCTTTAGTTGATACAGGTGTGCCATAAAAATCCTGGTGCTGATGCAACAGTGAGGAGGCTTTGTTGTTAGTTTTGTCAGCATCTGGGGAGATGTGTGTTTAAACGACTGAAATACACATATTCCTTGTAGAGTTGCAGGTGCTCATTTACTGTTGAGATAAGAGTGAAAAACTGAAAACATATTAACAAATGCAAAATGAGACTAGCAATACAAGGCGATTTTTGTTGCACTGCACTTCTCAAAGAAAAGAAGTAAAACTGATCAATGTTTAATATTAATTGAAAAAAACCCTTAGGTTGTATATGCCACTGTGTTCTATGTTCTCTCATACACCACTCTGTAACTTGCTTCCTTCCCAGGCTACATAGCAGGCATGTTCCTTAGCATTGTTGCTAGGTTTCAGGTCTTTTTACGTCTGCTACCAGAACTAGAACTAGTTATTCTTAGCTGAATTAGGGCATAGATTTAATACTAGTTTGCAATATATAGTTCCTTGTGATCTAGTCTGATTTTGCCTTAAGTTGAGGAGTTTCCTGTGTTTGTACATCTTGCCTACATTTAGTGAAGCCATGAAGTAATCTGTAAATGTGTGGCCAACTCATCTTCTGTCAGAAGATTATGTGTATGCATGCAAAATCAGAAGAAAAATCTTGAAAGAGGAAACTCTATTTGTAGTTTATTTACACTAAGGCTGCACTGTATAAAGTTTAAAGGTAATTATTTATAATCAGGAAGCTAATATAATGTATTCTTTTGTGTATTTACTTGAAATTATCAAGTAGTAATCAGGCAGATGGATAGCATAATGCTGGCCATGCTTTTCCATGTTGAATAGTGGAATTCACAAGGACAATATTTCAATTATGTGACAAATCTATACAGTCAGAGTGCCTAGACTGGATTTTAAAACTGATAATAAATTTCACTGGAATTACGATGACTGTATTTATAATTAGTGGAACTACTTCTGAATTCCTATTAGAGAAACTTCAGTATTGCTAAATGATGTTTTTATGTTGAGGAAACAGCATAGTTGCTTTAAGCAACGTGTAAATATTGAAAGTAATATAATTCCTATTTTATTTTTATGACTTTATCTTTCATTCATTATGTTTTTTTCCTCCTGACTTGCTTATTTTTGTTGATTGCAGGGAAAACTTCTGGGAATTTTACGTGAAAAATCACTGTCAGTCTTGCATTCCCTTTCTCCACTCCTAGCAAAAAATATTTTAATCTTACCTCCTTCAGAAAGCTGTAGTTCCACTAGATACCTAGAGCACTGTAACTTACATGTTGCTAAGCTTTAGATTACTTGTTCACAGCACAGAATACAAACTTGTTTGGTTTTTTCTTTCCATGTACAGAATTTTTACTTCTATATGTATTTAAAAACAGTTCTAGAATAATTTATATGTATATATTAAGTTTCAGAATCTGTCATTTCAGGCTGGATTCATGCTGTGCTCACATCTCAGGATTGTATGGCTTTTGGAGGAAACTTTTTGCACAACCTCAATATTGGCATGCAGCTCAGGTTAGTCTCAGCCCTTCCTGTACCTTTTCCTTGTTAAGTAGGGTATTCTTTTGATAATTACTTTTCTTCATGCTCTTAACCAGAATCAAATAGGTACAGGCTCTCAAACAGACAATAGTGGCATTTTCAGTTAGACTGTATCAAGCACGTACTCTTATTTCACTTCTTCAAAGTTTGTTTCAAAAGAAAAATGAAGAGTATGCAAAAATTTAAGTGAATAAAAGAAAAAAAACCTAAAAACTCTACTTTTGAGATTAGTCTAAGTAAAACAAAACTGAGCAAGCCCAGGTGTGTGACACTGAGTTCAAATGAGTTTCCTCAAGTCAGCATTGCTCTAAGGGCAGCTGTATTTAGTTTTTGTCCAAGATGTGAAGCTGTCTTCTAAACATATTGTTTTTATTTATTACAGTGGAATCCTGATAAAATTCCATCTGTTAAAAGATCACACATTGGGTTTGTATCCTAGTTTTATGAAGTCCAACTTTATTCTTAGAAGTGCCGCAGTCAAACTTGATAAGGTCAGAGCCTGGACGAGACCAGAGTTCAATCTTGTGTGTGGTCTTGTTGGGATTTAACTATGTGATACTTGACTTCTTTTATTTATCATGGCTATGATTATTTTATTTTATTTTACTTTGGACATTGTGTCTATTTGATTACATATTTGAATAATTAATTTGATAATTAAAACATTCATGTTTTGTAATATTTCAATTTATTCAGGTGTTATGAAATGGAGAAGAGGCTAAAAACCCCAGATCTTTTTAAATTTCCTTTTTTTGAAGCCATCTGTTGGTTTGTGGCCAAAAACTTACTGGAAACATTGAAAGGTAATCCTTGTTTTGTTTTAAGAGATATACATGTATCCACTTTTTTTTTTCTTTTCATTGATAATGGAGAAAATTATACTGCTGTTGTGTGAACAGAGGAAACTTTTTAAGATGGGAAACAAGACTTTCATTTTTATTTTATTTTATTTTATTTTATTTTATTTTATTTTATTTTATTTTATTTTATTTTATTTTATTTTATTTTATTATTTTTTAATTTTTTTAAAAAAATTTATTTTATTTTAATTATTGTCATACTATTTTTTAACCAGATGTTAGTGAATGCTGCACTGTGACAGTTCTAGATCCAGCAGTTCTTCGTTTTAGTAAATGAGCTTTCTGAAAATTACTTTGGTGACTTAAGGTTTCTACGGTAACTTGCAGTGCAGAAAGATTAGAGCAATTGGTGATGCGTGTAACTAATGCTTTATAGCATGCTGTTGCAACCTTTGAACTATTTTATTAGTGGTTTTCATCCAATGCTGACGATGTGTGTGGTCAATTAAAATATTCTAGACTGTCAAGACAGAGTATCTGAAATCCTGACACAGTGCAGTTATGCTACCAGCCAAATAGGATTAATTTGCCATTATCTGAAAAGACATAGTTAAGGAAGATAAGAAACTTATTTCAATGGCATCAGTTTTTCACTTGGGCTTCTCTCATATCACTTCAGATGTATGAGTACCATTCGACAGCCTTTCTCCTTTCAGCAAATGAATCTAAATGATCCCACTAACTTTTATCTGTGAGTTTCTTCCCAGTGCCTTTGCAGTTGAATGAAGACATTTTGTTGCACTTCTACAATTTTCTTTGACCTTTTCAGTCAGTCAAACTACCTGTTGTCTTCTGCTGTTTCTTGTGAAAGGAAAGGTGTCTGTGAGGGCTTTTGTAGGAAAGATGCATCAGTTCTTATGAGCTGTGTCAAATAATTTATATCCATGCTTATCAATAGACATCTCAAAAACCTCCTGCTTGTGACAAGTGCTGATCCTTTCCAGACTTCCTCATCTAGTCCTGTAATTTCTAAATCTGTGCCCACATATAACCGAGCTTGAGAGAGTGCCTGTCTGGCTTTGCCTTATTCTCAAATATCTTTCCTCTGCCTGCTCTATTTAATCTTATTATTAACAATAAATGTCATATTCCAAATGATGTATTTCAAAGGAGTGTAATCAACCTTCAGAGGAGGCTGCTGAATTCAGATTCTGCTTTGGAAGAGATCAGAATCACACGTAACCTTTTTTCTAATACGAAAATAATCACAGTTATTCTATTCTTTTCAGCAAATGAAGGCGTTGAACAACCCTTGTTTCTTAAATGAGCGTTTAAATTGTCTGGATGAACCTAAAGCAACACAGAAATCTTACCAAATAGAACAAACTTGCAGAAAACTTTTCCTTCCAACAAAGAGTATTTTTTTCTTGAAAGCTTGCCTTGGTTGGTCTAACTCCTGTGTATTTAAATTTTACAAACTTGTCAGAAAACATAGGAGCTGTATTCCTGCTGGAAAAGCAGTGGGATATATGTTTTTATATCATCTAGCTAACTATGAGTTCTGTTCTGTGTCCATTCCCCTCCTCTTCCCCCTCTTCTTTTTATCCCGTGACTCCTTGAGTACATAGACTAGGAGCCTCTTGTGTTTTAGGGCAGGGGTATGAACCTTACTCTCATATTATTTTTATCTATAGGTTAGCAGATATTTTGTTGCAGAACAATGCTATGATCATTAAAACCCCTCATAAAAAAAGAAACATTGAGGTTTCAGTGGCTAGAGTGAAGATTGTGTTGGGCTTTGGCCTCAAGACTCATGCAACTTAGACGTTTAACAGTCAAAATAATTTGTTTTAGAAATAAGGCATGATACCAGTTCAGTTGTGAAAGGTAACCGTGGTGACCAGCTTGTAAAATGTTGAGTACGTGGTTGTTAGCAGCACTTCATGCGAAATTCAGGTCAATAAGCAAAATCAGCACGATGTATCTTTCTGTGCGTCATGTTGGGCTTGGGGTTTTTTTTGTTGTTGTGGGTTTTTTTTTGTTGTTGTGGGTTTTTTTTTGTTGTTGTTTGGTTTTAGTGATAAGAGGGTCATAAACACTCTGATTTTGTCTTTTCATTAGCAAGAAATGTTTTATGATGTAAGTGTTGTGGCATTCACCTAAACTATTTTTCTTCATAGTTCTTGGAGCTGCAGAATAGGTAACTTGTTTATCTATCTGATACTCATTAATTTTGATTACTCTTATGTCATGCAGTCTCTTCTATTGCAGCTAAAAAATCCAGCCTGTGGTGCTGCATTGTATTCCCAAAATTTCAGCGACTGAGTCAGCTAGTGGGCAGCTAGTACCCTTTAACAAATAGGAGGTGTCTTGGGGGGAAGAACAGCTATTTAGTAACACAACTTTACTTTTTCTGCCAGCAGACTAACCCATTATCCATAAGAATAGTGGTTTATTATTGTATTCTTTTAAGGAAATAAAATGAGCCAAATAGTTCTAGTGGTGGTCCATTTGCTATTGACAAGTGGAAATATTTGTCAGGAACATGGGGATAAGTCGCAATCTGCTTTTGGCTCTTCATGGAGGGTTTGTCTTTTTCCTTCTTTTTTTCCCCCCATGAAGGAAAAGAGAAGATAGAAAAGGAATTGCAATCACCTAGGAGCACCAGCTTTCTTAAGAGAAACAGCTTCTGTAGCAGAGTGATTTCACTCCCTGTCCCCTTTGATTTTGGGAGGAAAATGATATAAACTGGGGGAGAGCTGTGACATTTGGAAGGGTGACAGAAATGTTTGGGAAGTGGAAGCCTGTTAATGTGAACCATTTGCTGTATGTATGGGAATAAGCAATAGGAATTCTAATCTAGAGATACATCCCACATCCTTCTGGTCTGCTTTGACTAAAATATTTCTGAATGAAATAAAGTGATTTCTTTTTTCAAATAGGTTTTCTCTTGTTCTATATTTTAGGTCTGTTTTATTCTGATTGAACTTTAGTATGTTGTAAACTACCCCTCACTCACCCAGCAATTAGTAAAAAAAAAAAAAAATGTAGAATCACTTTAGGCTGCCTTTTTTTGTTGTTTTTGTTTTGTTTTGTTGCAGTTTACACACAAATACAGGATGTCATGTTTCATTTACTTGCATGATTTTTCCTTTTATATGCTGTTGCATAATGACGTAATTGGCTGAAGGGTAGGTATCATTCTATTGTTTTCACTGTTCGTGTGTTTCTAAATTGGTATCTGTATCCTTTTTAGAACTGAGGGAAGATGGTTTCCAGCCTCCAAGCTATTTAGTGCAAGGAGTGAAGGCTTTACTTACTGCTTTAAAATTATGGATGAAAAAAGAAGTAAGTATAAGAGATTTTTTTTCCTATTTTGGTGAGCTCTGTTTTGATATAGAAGTGAAGGTCTATGCCCTTTTAAAGTTTAAGATTATTTTTATCTGTTAATGAGTAGTGAAAGACTCTATGGAGAGTATGTACTGTTGTTCTGTGGAAGAATCATCTTGACAACTTTGTGTTCCATGATGCTAATAAAGTCTTTTTAGACCAGTTAATAAGCTCTTGTTTTGTAGCTGATCAAAGTAGAATCTTGTTTCTCCTCAGGATGGGATAAGAGTGCTAAAGGATAAGCTGATAAGGTGTGGCTTTTTTCTAACAAATCTGTTTGTATAGTTGATTCATCCTAGTCTGAGGCAATGGAGGGATGGAATGCCTTGATATTTAGCATTTTTCATTAATGTCATGCTCTGGAGAACACATTTCAGGTACGAATTTATTACTGAAGAGTTGGTTTAACTTCAGATTGAGGGTATTAACTTCAGTTGAATACTGTCCCTGCTGAACATTGGCTGACTCTTGTAAAATCATTGTGTTGTCTGTGCTGGCTTTGCTGGTGCTCTGCTCTCCAGGAAAGCTTATTTGTTTTGGCACAGCACTGGATCTGGCCTAACTCCATGTGTTTTTTCGTGTGCCTGAGCTAATAAGCCCTCTTGGAATCTGTGCTTCTGGGAAGTGCTGTTCACTGACAGGCAGTTTGGTTCTGACTGAGCTTATTAATTCTAGTTTGTTGCTGGCCATGCTGACTTGAACTGGCTTTTGGAGATCTGTTTGGTCTTTCTGCCCGCAAATTCTCATTGTAAGAGAATTTACTATACAACAAGTATGATATTTACCCAATGCTGCACCCAATGTAATAAGCTTCATGGAACTGAACATGAGGTGCAAATGCAGAGTGGTTACTCTGTGTGGAATCATCTGGGGTCCAGCCTGTGTAGCATTAGTGGTTCCAGATGAACCTTTGCTGGCCCTCTGTGACTTCTCTGAGTTGGTTCTCCAGTGTCTCCTTGTCTGTGCCATGCTGGATCAAAGCTAGCTAGTAAGCAGTGTAGCAGTATTTACAGGATGTTGTGCCTAAGCTGCTAAGCCATGTGTGAATCCAAGCTGTCTCTGCATCCATGGCATGGATAATAAGCCAGCAATCAGACTGCTGATAACTGAGATCAAGCATAGCTTATATGAATCCTTATTTTAATTTGAAATTGGGTTGGATTTCCTCTTTTCTAGATTGCTGTAGCATAGTATTGTAGCATTTGTGTACCGTCTAGTACCTCAGTAAATAGTTTGATTAATACTTCATCTAGAATGTGATAAGTTTCCTACTTTTCCATGGAAAAAAAATGAATTGTGCGTGCTGCCTTCTGAATGCTTATTAATGAGACCTCTGGGCATTCCCAAACCACTGGCTGAACAGACACTTTGATTGTGAGGAAACTGCACAGCATCGGTGATCTATTCACAATGTTGTCTGCTGTCCTCCAGCTATCCTACTTTGTACCTTGTGTTCATCTTTTCTAGCTGCTGCTTCGTAAGTGAGCTGATCTTTTCTTTGCAGCAGGCCATGTGCATGATAGGGTCGTCGCTGTACGCAGCTGAGGACAGGAGGAGCTTTGTACATTGCTGTATGATCTGGTCATGCTGGGGATTTCACACAGATTCCAAAAAAAGAATGACAACCGAATACTCCACAAATGAGAAGCCTACTCATGTGGTTTCACATTTGTATCACGGAATACGTCTTCTCAAGACGTGAATTATCTTAGTGAATTGCATTAGACCATTTGCTGGAGAATTTCAAACTCATCTTCAGCAGGGCAGCATTGTCTTAATTTCTGCAATACTTAAAAACTGCCAAAAATTACATGATGCTGAGGCTAGAGATTGTGTACTACTAAAATTATTTTAGTTTTCATGCCTTGATTTGAGTTCAGTTTGTGCAAGGCTTTTATCAGCATGTGTATGCTCTGATTACTTTGGTGCAGATCGTCAATCTGCAGATTAGTTGATATACACAGTAACGATGTTGCCTGAACTCCAGGTTTTTAGCTCTGGCTTCCTTCCAGCTTGCATAAGCAACAGGTCTCAGATTCAGTTTTTCAGATGTTTGATTCATGTACTAGTAAAATTATTTTGGGCAATTGTTCTGTGGGTTTTTTTTAAGTGTTAATAGTTGTTGTAAAAGAAAAAAAAAGTTTTTTGTTTAGTTGGTTGGTTTTTGTGGTTTTTTTTGTAGGTGTGGGATGTGGGGTTTATTATTTTTATTTTATATTTATTTTTTTGTGTACATTTAAAAATATTGATATACTTCATTGTGATGCTAGTTTCCAAAGATGGGTGGATTAATTTGCCTACCAAGACTTCTTTTTTAATCTGTATCTCATGATTTAAGATAAGTTTATTTTTCATCTGTATATTTCAAACATTTACAAACCCCTTTCTTGAATCATAGCTTTTTTTCCATTATTTTATTTACCTGCAATTTACATCTGACATGCTTAGGCTCTTTTGCTGCTACTCTTCTCCTGAGTACAGGAGAATTCCACAGTCCCAAAGGCTACTTGTTCCTTTTCCAGGAGGCAGGATACAGAAACAACTTAAAAACAAGTTATTAAATAACGATCATAACTTTTCAGTTATGGCTTCTGTAGGTATTCATATTTCCTGCCCATCCTTTCCTTCTGTCAGACTGTTAGGTTAGATATCCATTTGAATTTATTCACATATTTAAGTTCCCTGGATGCACTTTAAAAAATAATTATATAATATTACAGTAATGAAATATGAAATTATATTTTGAATTTTAGATCTGGTATAAACAAATATCTGATATAAACTATAATTTTGTATCTGTTATAAACTTAAGTTTGCATTAGGAAGGCTTTTTGGTATTTTTAAACCAGAAGAACTTTGAAGTCAGTCAGTGTTTTGGAGGATTACAACAGTCACCTTCCTCTTGAAGTCTTCATGGACAGGAAGGCTTTTGAGAGAGTCAAATCCTTAAGTAGAAAGGACTGAATAGTCCAAAATGACAAGTGAACTTGCTGGAAAAATTACATCGTTTAGTGACAGAGATGGTGTGTTCCCAAGTGTGAATGTGTAGAGGTGATGCATGCAAAGAATGAACAACGGTAAAGAATAGCAGCTGATTTAATCTTTCCTGTAGAAATAATGGCACCAAAATGAATCATTATACCATGGTTATACATCCATCTTGGTTTTTTTGGGGGGTGGGGGAGTGCGGGAAAGAGCGTTGGTTTTAATGACTGAGAGGAAGCCAGGTTCAATGAAATGCACATAAAATATCAGATTGCTTCTAGTAATAATTTTGCTGCTGAATCTCATTTTTGAATGTGGGTAGCTGAAAGTGTTTGTGGGATAGTTTTCCACTTAAACAGGCAATTAAGGGGATACCAGAGTTCATGTTAGTCATTCTGGTCTATGCGTGAGTGTTGTTTCGTCTATTTAATTCTAACTAAAAATGTTTTGAGGCACATTTAAACTGTACATACAAAATATTAAACTTTTTTTTTTTACTAGATCTAACTGTAGAGTGTTTGGACTTACTCAGATTGGTTAAATATATATGTATATATAAAATAAATCTATCTTGGATACTATTTCAGAGGATTGAAGGGAACATAAACTGTAACAGTTTCCTAAATTTTTTTATAGGGAATGATTTTTTTTTTAAATTGCTTTATCCAACCTACAAGATTCTAAATAAGTTAAGGTATTTTTTTAAAGCAAAATGTGAGGCAGATGTCTAAAAATCTGCATGTTGGTTAAGGATTATTATTCCTGATTTGCTCTTTAGATTAAATTTTTGCCATAGTGAAGTTACCGTAGTATTTAGCTGTTTTGAAGGTCATGACTCTAGTACGTTTCTGAAGTGTGGCTCTATACTGATTCTAAAGGGGAAAGAAAGAAGCTGATTGCTGTACTGAGGGTAAAAAAAATCAAGTGGTTTTGAGTATGGCTTTGTATTACCCTTTCTTTGGATTCTTAGAGACACTGAGGTGTATCTGCTGCCTTCTAAAGTTTGGACTGGAAGCTTCAGTGTGTGTGTGTATATGTGTCTGTGCTGGCAGCTTGCAGTCATTATTGCATAAATTAATCTGTTTTTTTTCCTTTTAATTTTTTTCCCATGTAGTTTTATTTCCTATTTATTCTGGGTTTATGTGAAAAAAATGAATTAAGCATCTTTTCTTCCCCTTTTGCATACAGCTTGTAACAGAACATGCCTTTGAAATTCCAGACAACATTAGGCCTGGGAATCTCATAAAAGAGCTCTCAAAAGTGATTCGTTCTGTAGAGGTAAGAACAGAGGCAACCCTCCAAAAGCCTGCAGAAAAAAAATATCTTTGAATCAGGGAATTCCATAGAATTTATGCTTCTGATTGACCATATTCACCTTTTAACTTATTTAACATTCATTAATAATAGAAAATCAAGAGGAAAACTGCTGGGAATACTAAGCTTTGAAGCTATGGGTATTTCAGATAAAGAAAATGTATAGTGAGGGTGTTTTTTGTTGTCTTTGCCTTTTTTTTTTAATACGTATTTTTAATGGCGAAATTAGTTGTAGGTCAGTATTTCTAAAATATTCACACATATTACTACTTAGAATAGTTACTGGGAATATGTTGTTAAAGAGTTTAATTAGAAATTCTGTGCATATTCCGTTCTCCTATGCTCTTGTTTGTTAGTTCTGGTCCGCTTGTCATCACACTTGCTCTTTTCCTTATTATTTGTTGCTGTTTATTATATAGTCTGTTTTGTTTCCTCTTTTTCCCCTCCTTCACCAATGTTTTGCTCCTTTATTCCTTTAAAAAATATTGATTCTTGAAAAATTCTCACATTTGCATGTGGAGAGAACAGTTCTGAGAACTGAAGAGAAATGTGATCTGTTGCGTACAACACGTCTATCCTATGCTGCCTTCATGAGTTAAACCTTATGTTTTGGTGGTAACTTTTGGTGTTAAGCACCACTATGATGGGAGATTAGAAGAGACCCAAATGGGAAAGGGGTGCAGTAAAACTAAACTTTGTACATCAAATCCATAGGAAATACTTAATACTTCTCTAAAAGGTCTAAGTATTTTATTTATATAACTTACATTTAATTAGATGAGTAAGAAGCAGCACTTAAATATGTGGATTTATTCTTCTGAGACTATTCTGAAATATGTGTTTTTAATTAAAGGAGGAAAACAGCAAACTAGTTAAAACTCAGGGAATTCTTGGTGTGTGTCCATCTTCACGGTCTTCGCATGAAACAACTTCCCCTCACCACTCCAGACGAAGGGTGAGGAAACTGCGGGACCATGCTACCAAAACTCCTTCTAACCTGGACATCCTGGAACTCCACACCAGGGCAGTACTGAAAAGGCTGGAGATGTCACCGTGGGAAGAGGCAAGTTTTGAGTTGTGTGCAAGAAAAACAAAACCAGAGTAGATTTCTAATCTCTGTTGAAAGGGAAAAGCTTTTAATGTGCATAAGAATACAAGCTATTGCTCTTTGTCTTATGAGACATGGATAGTTTTGTTTTCAGTTTTGAGTTTTCCTGATAGGAATTTCTCTCTTCCTTGATAATTTTTTTGTGGAGGTTCTTTCAACTTTTTGGTTTGGAAAGTGCCTTAAAGCCACTACCTTCTTCGAGTATAGTTTTTGAATTAGGACTGCTGTAGCTGTCAAGTACTACTTTCAATTAGTTCTGTGATGAAAAAGGAGCTTGCAAAGCCTTGACTTGGTGAGGCTCTGAGCCAGCCTGCTTCTCTATGTCCTTTTTAGATAGCTGTTTCTTATAGTTCATTAACTGTAACTTCATTAGCCATATTTTTCAATCATGTTCCTATTTCCTATGACTATGCCTCTATCAGTAAACCTAGGGCTGTCTTTGGTCTCCATTGTGGAGCTGTGGACTTTGTAGTCATATTACAAAACTATCATGGAGTGAATGAGTGAAATGTTGTCTCTTGAAAATTTTTTTTCATGTTTGATGACCTTATTTCAAAAACCAGCATCAGATATTTGAGGAGTGAGAGAATGGAGATAAGTAGCTTTATAAAAGGAAATATGTAGCTTTCTGAGACTAAGAAATGCTGACAAATTTAGTTGGGACAGGATGGATTGTCATAGTGGAGGAATACTGATTTAGGTCTTTATATTGATTTTCATGAGACATGAACAAGAGACACTCAACTCTCAAAGACAGCAAGCTGAACTTAAAATTTACCACAAATAATTAACCCTTTGCAGTTCATTATTACAAAACAAATGTTTAGGAGTATTAGTCATTGCCATTTAATGTAGAAACACGTTGTTCACCATCAGTATTGACTTGTAAAAAAATATATTTATTATTTTACATGTTCCTGGTTTGGCCCAAAAGTGTGTCGCTGATTGCTTCAGAGTATATGTTAAATGTAAATTGCTTTGAGCTGCTTCTGGCAGGTTACTTTCCGCTATTGATGTTTTACTGTCCTGTAAATCAGTTCTGGGATACTAATTCCAGGGACCAGGTACCCAATCCAGGAGTTGTCTTATCAGTTCCGAGCTCAGCTTTTGGCTTACGTGTCTCTTGGATTTCTTTGTTTTGAATACAGTGATAATTCTCCAAAGGAAACATAAAAGGAATATTATAGTAAAGTTGTAGTTGTTTCGTATGCTTCAGGAGAGTATAGGTGATTCAAGGAAGAAGATGCAGTGCACTTTTTTTTTAACACCCAAACAGGTTTTGTCTTGAGCTTTCTTCAGCTGGTTATCACAAAGGCAGTGATCCTGGTGCTGATTTTAAGCTTTATGTAGTGCAGAAAAAAAAAAAAAAGCATTTATAGAAATAAATAATAAGCAATATTGCTTTTACTTTTTTAGGATACCACAAGCTCTAAACTGAATGGGAGATTTAACAAGCCCTTTCAGCCATCTTCTACAGTACCTGAATGGCGAACAAAAGACAATGATCTTCGCCTTCTGCTGTCGAATGGAAGAATAATTAGGTACAAAGGGTTAATCACTTTTTCTTAGTCATTATGGTCTGGAGCATGCTAATTGTTAATAACGTTTCTGTTTGTGGAGCTCTAAGTTCCCTTTTACCAGTAAGATTCGTGTTAGTAATGTAGAAGGTGTGTGTTGTCTGTTGTGTCTGCTGTCCCCTAGTGGAGCCACGGTTATGGAGTGAAGAGGAGGAGATTCTTTGCATGTTCCTTTGTTACAGGATTTCAATCAGTTGCTCGTTTGGGTTTGTACTGAAGGGAATGCTTCAAAGTAGAAACGGTTATTTTGTATCCACCTATTAGAGTGATTCTCATGAAAAAGATTCTGGTGTAAAACTTTGCATCTTTATCAAAATGATAGCTGTACAGGCAGTAAAATGGGAATACACACAATCTGGAATGAAGAGATGAACATAAGTTACTCTTGCATCTTGCGAGTGTATTGTAAATAATGAAAGGAAAACAATCGCTTCACATTTTCTAAGAATAACATGACTTTTTTTTTTCTTGTGAGACAGAGATGAGAGACGCCCGTTTACAGATCGAAGTCTGTACACAGCAGACAGTGAAGATGAAGATGACAGGACAAGGTCGAAAAAGACAGCTGTTAAGGTAGAGGAACAGCCCTCAGGATTTGAAGGAGAAGAAAACGCAGATGCCCAGAAACCACTGAACAGTAAGCTTGTCTCTAAGTCTTGTCAGTTGAACATTTTGCTGATCTTAAAGAAGGTCTAACTATTGTGAAGTCTGACTAGAATTTTACCAAAGTATGAAGAAGATGAGCTAATGGATCAGAGAAGCAATACTGGAAGTTAAAAAGAAAAAAATACTGTCCGTCTGCTGAAGAAGCTAACAGAGTAGAATTGAAAAGTAAAACTCACCTTTTTTTGTTAGTGCCATCTTGGATACTGTGTACAGAATTTTTCAGAGTGGAGGTTTGAATGGCATTCTAGATGACTATTTGTTCCTTTTGGTCTGTTTCACACTGCAAGAATACTGATTTTTCTTGATCAAAATATACTTCAGTGTGAAAGGTTAATTACATCATTCACTGTAGAGAATAAAAGATCGTATAATGTAGCTGATTTTAAACCTATCTTATATTTCACTTTTCTGTTCCATTTGGTGATTACATACTTGATAATACAATTTTGTATGTTTTTGTTGTGGTTTAACCTGTCAAGCAGCTAAACACTACAGACAGCTTTGGCTTGCTTCCCCCCTGCCAGTGGGATAGGGGAGAGAATCAGAAAAAAAAACAAACAGTAAACCTTATGGGTTACAATAAAGACAGTCTTAACAGGAGAGAAATGGATAATCATAATAATAATAAACAAAAAAGTGATGCACAATTCAAGTGCTCACCACCTGTCAACCAATACTGAGACAGTTCCTGAGCAGCGTTCCAACCCTTGGCAAACTCTCCCCAAGTTTCTATACTGAGCAAGATGTCATATGGTATGGAATATCCCTTTGGCCAGTTTGGGTCAGCTGTCCTGGCTGTGCCCCCTCCCAGCTTCCTGGGCACTCCCAGCCTCCTTGCTGGCAGGGTGGTATGAGAAGCTGAAAAGTCCTTGACTTGGTGTTATACATTGTTTAGTAACAACTAAAGCATCAGTGTGTTACCAACTATTATTCAACTATTATTATTCTCATTCTAAATCCAAAACACAGCACTGTACCAGCTACTAGGAAGAAAATTACCTCTGTCTTGGCCAAAACCAGGACAGTTTTGCTGATGAATAGATTTATTCCATACTAGTGATCCAACATAATTTACCTTTAATAAAATCTTATATTTTCAACCGTTGTGGTAATCTGCAAGGCTGGGGAAGAAATTAGGTTATCTGTAAAGCACTTTAATTCCGCTTTCCAATACTTAAAACCATCCTTCACTAGGAGTTAATCTGTTTTGGTCTTTCTGTAGCCTCAGGCCTTCCTGCCAAGTGTTCAGCAGTGCGTTAATAAAGTATCAATACTGAATACCTGTTTTCACTGCCTGTTTTTAATAACACTGTCCATGTGCAGTGACAAATTGGTCCTTGATGTAGCTGTTCAGCTCTGTTTAATTATAAAAGTCACATCCTTTCACAGTAGAGGGTATGTATTAGGAAACTGAGGTCAACACTTAAAGGATAACAAGACTTCTCTAGAGACTTATAGTTCCCTTAATTTCCTGCACAACAATCTGTGACAATATCTGAGTCCATCTGAGTCCTGAGTCAGCCTGGATATTTTTATATATATATATATATATATATATATATATATATATGTTTGTTTTTTAACAAGGCAATTTGTAATTCCTGTTGACTGTGCTTCCAAGGGTCACAGTGAACAGTATTCAAAGATTTGCACAGGGAAGAGATCCCTCTTGGATAGTCATGAACCAACAAGGCAAATGGCTTTTCGAGTGAAAGCTTAGGTGTATGTGGTGGTTTTACACTTTAAAGTTAAACTAAATAAATTAAACTGATTTTTACATTTGAATCAAAGATTAAATAATACAGAGAAATGACAGGTTTACTTCAAAATTTTTCATCTTATTTGATACAGAAAAAATATGGCAGTGTGTTTCTAATTTTAAGAAAGGTACTTAGAACAATAAGTGAATGCTGAGATTGTTCTTCCAGAATTTGAGTACTCAGGTCTATCACTAATATTTTTAATTGATTAGTGAGAGTCTTCAAATTTATCTATTAGAGATCACCTACATTTGATTACTTTGCCTTAACTGAAGGTCTACAGAGAGAGAGAAGTTATTTTTAGTGGAAAATTCCATAAAATTCCATAAAAGGAACTACCTGTTTCTGCAGCAGCTGCCACCTTCCATTGTTCTTACTGGGATTTAAGCAGAGGGGCAATGTCCACACAGAGGTGCCTTTAAACAGATCAAGCTCTGTATAGCTTTGTGTGCCATGCCAAGATCCTGGTTCTAAATGGTGAACCAGTGTTATCAGAAAGACAACAATCAAGTGCAACAATGAAGCAAGACACTTTGTGTGGAGGAAGGGAAGGTGGTTTGAGATATTTTTTTTGAATTCACGTTAGCTTAGCCTGATATTGCACATAATGACTGCTTTCATTCACCTGATTACTGGAGTATTCCTCCCAGTCTGTGGAAGGGTGCAATCGCCGTAACTTTATCTGGGGGTAAACTGATTCATTTTAAAGTAACAGTAGTATTTACCAAGGTAATTCACAAAAACAACAAACAAACAAAAAGCAAGACCCAACTTGTATATTTTGACTGATTCTTAAAAATTTTTTTTAAGCTTAGTTACACATCACATGGATGAAGAGATGAGGGGTCCTAATAACATGTGATGTGTTCCTGTGAAGATCAGTAGATATATCTGAAACCTGTATCTGAAAGAGAAGGGTGGGAAAACTATAGTAGTCTTTTGCAGGGGTATGTAGAAAGTGGGTGGTGGGAAAAGCAGTGAGCATATTTAGATATCCTTATTTGTTCTTGCTCCTTCCTTTAAATTGTCTCTAAGTCTGGAGCGATATTTTATTTCAAAAAGGCAATAATCCAAAGGAAAATTCATTTGAGCTACATAAGGGTATTATTTTCTGTATCATGCATGCTATTGCTTATCCTAGAATCTTGTTTCCCTTTTTGAAATGAACTGAAGGGTTGAGTTATCATCAGAAATCCCTTGGGTTTTTTTGAGCTAAAGTAATTTAGATTATTCATTTTATTTTCGTATGTTGACCATTACTTTATTTAGCTTAACTTCATATACAGTGTTGTTGCTCATTTAGTGTGTTCAGATATTCCTCACATTTCTACTATTTTAAGTTTTATTTAGTCTTCTGTGGGTTTTGGTCTCAGCTGTTCTTTGTATTCACCTTCTGATAACCTGTCTTCTTCTTTGCTTTCTTCTGACTCTAAAACTAAATTCCCTTTATACAGTGTTTAGAAATTAGTGATATCCCTTGAAATACATTTGACACCTATTTATGAGCTTCGCCACAGTCTATAAAAGGAACAAAATCCTACTAGAATTGCAGTGTATATAGGGTTACAAATAAATCTTTTATGCTTGCGTAATTTATGCATTGTGAAGAATTATGTTCTGTTGATGTAGTTTCATATAAAACCAGGCTGAAAGCAAACCAACACAGATCAAAATTAGGTCTGTGAGTACTTGAAAACTTGAAAAAGGTATGTTGCTTCCTTTATGCACTACCTTTTTGACACACATTTCTGAATTTTTATTCTATTTGGCTTTTCTCCAAAAAACTTTTGCTAGTTGAACTGCATATTGTAGTCTGTCACAAATTGGTACTTTGTCAAGATTGCTGCCAGCAGCCTTGACACAGGTATACATACAGCCCACTGACCCTGAGCCTTGGAGTCCAAACGCTTAAAAATGTGTTTCCAACTCGTGGCTGTTTAGGACATAGCTGCCTTTTAGGAGTATGTGCTGCCGAGAGCTGCTTAGCTACTTCATGTCTGAGTTCTTTCGGCACTTCAGAAAGTAAACCATGTGGACTAAGTGGCTGATTTGATTGATTGCTTTGTCATATGTCAATGTTTTTGATGTCTATTTTGACACCTCATTTTCTGATTAGTACTTTGTTACTACTAGGAAAAAGCATGTCTAAGGTTGGTATTTCCTCTCCTCCTCTTCCTTTTCAGGTCTTTCTGTGATGAAAACCAATGCAAGTGCATTGTATAACATTACAGTAATATTTTAATCTTTAACAGGTGTGCGTTTTACCCCTGGTTGGCCAGACTTTTGTAGTACAAAACAGGCAGAATATGCCAGTAAATTGTGATGTAAATGTAAAATTCCAAGGAAATTCCAGGTTCAAAGAGTCTAAGACAAAGTAATATTGAAAATTACTTCTAATTGACATCTTCTGAGAGCCAGGTCTCTGACTCCAGCCTTTATACAAAAGCAGAAGTTGCCCAAGGTGCCATCTGCGGAGTATGTGCTCTATGGGAGAGAAAAAATATATGCTCCTGCTGCACCTGATTTCTCCTCCTCTGGCTTCATCCAGTCAGTTGCTTGAGGGGTTTATTGGTCAAGAGTAGGGCAACTCACTAGAGTTTTAAGCAAACTTGACTTGTGGACCAGATCAATGTGTGGATGTGCTTTTGTTTACAGACTGTTTAAATATGTGTTTCTTGATCTTTACTTCCAAAATAATTGCTAAATATTATATGTAATAAATGTTGGGTCTTCTATTTTAATTTTTCTCTCTTCAGTGTTCTTTGAAAGTGTGAAAGCAGAACTCAGGAATGGATCCTCAGAGTACTCTGATATTTCTGATTCAGAAGAATCTGAGCCTGATTGCACTACACAGGTATAGTTAGAAAACGTCACGAAATTTAACAAAGCAATTAAATAGAATTTTGTTCACTCGCTTCAAATTTATCTGGTCAAAATTTGTGTTAACAAGAACAAAGTATTTAATTATTGTTCGAGTTAATATCTCAAAGTTATGGTTCTGCCTCTTTCTTCATTTATTCTAGCACTGAGAAAAATTACAAGATATGCTACCTTGACCCAAATTTTATGATCTTCTCTGTCATTTAAGTGGGGCTGGCAGCCCTGCTCTGGAACATACAAAGTCTAAGAAAAGTTATATTGTAGTTGCTTTGTTCATTTCTTCCATAACCAGTCTAAATTTTATCATTAGAATTATGAATATCTACCACAGAGTTTCATTTTAGAGCATGGTTAAATGGAAACAATCGTCACAGAATCACAGGATGTTAGGGATCGGAAGGGACCTCGAAAGATCATCCAGTCCAATCTCCCTGCTGGAGCAGGAACACCTAGATGAGGTTACACAGGAAGGAGTCCAGGCGGGTTTTGAATGTCTGCAGAGGAGGAGACTTCACAACCTCCCTGGGCAGCCTGTTCCAGTGTCTGTCACCCTCACTGAGAAGAAGTTTCTTCTTGTATTTAAGTGGAACCTCTTATGTTCCAGTTTGAACCCATTACCCCTTGTCTTACCATTGGTTGTCACCGAGAAGAACCTGGCTCCATCCTCGTGACGCTCACCCTTTATATATTTATAAACATTAATGAGGTCACC